>NW_019091562.1:364301-377955 GCF_001949145.1 Acanthaster planci
CAACATCGCATAACTTTTTGATTTTTCCCTCACCACATTTTTTCCATGTCCTTGGGCGCAGAGCCAATTTTTCAGGTTTGAATACGGTGAGCTTAAAAGATTGATGCTGATTTATTTTCATTTATAATCTTAATTTCCTTAATTTTAGCCAATGAAACTGATCCCAACTGTGTTTGGGTCCATTTCTTCTCAGTGATCTCAGTATAAAAGCTATCATGGTGTATAGTGAATGTTTGTTATTGATGATTCAACAGTCCGGTGACAGCTCCTACATGGGTGGCACAGCCGGGCGGCACTCGCCTCCCTATTTTATTGATGGAAAAACATTTTCATTTGTTTAAACAACAAATTTTGTTTGCTTTCAAAAGCAAAATAATTTGATATTTTCAAATTCTCACAAAAGATACGTCCCATATCTTCTTGGGTCACCCCAGCGTCGCAACAAATGCGTTGCAACTGCCGCTCTTTCTTATTAATCCGTGCCATCAGAATTCGGAGTTACAAAAATGGCACGGCAAAAAGTCACCGTTGCATAGTCAAGTATGTCCCTTTTCGAACTCATTAAGATACTAGAGTACTGCCAAAATGTAGGCCTCCCAGTCATTCCTCAAAGGTTTCTAAAAATAAAATGCAAGTACTGAGCATTCCATATTTCCCTATAGTTGCTGTGCATTAAAACGGCATGATGTTTCTGTACCAAAATCAGCCCTTCACATTAACAAAACACAGCACTTTTGCACGGTTATTGGTAGAAATGCCACGGTGCATCATCTACGATACACTCCTGCAAAACAGTTGTGACTGTACGTACACGCACAATACAAAATGGATAATGATCTTGCTTTTTCTTGTACAATTTGCCCAAAATATACATTTGTCTATTTGACACAAACAACGCCAGAAGCACACGCCAAACAGCACGGTGGACACAATGTTGGGTCTATGCGCACGGTCTGCGCTCCGGCTTGCTGGACAGGACAATGCTAACCAGGGGAATGGGATGGGGGCTGGAGAGCATATGGCTACTGCCGAGTGTCCCAACAATTTTGTCCTGGATTGTACATGTACATGTACATGAATGTACTCCTGGAACACATTATTTATATATACTTGCTGTGGATTGATATTGTTTTAAAATATTCAGTCGGACAGCTTCGTTTTTCTTCTTCACCGACTTCAGGGTTGCCTATAAATTTATCCCATTATAAGAAAAAAGAGGGGGAAAGTAACTAAAATACTAAATTTAAATGAAATTTAAACGTTTGATGATATTGTCAGAAGCGTTGGCACCTGTGTCAAAAGGCAGACATCAATCAGCAACACTCCTGGACGACAAGAAGTAAATGATAGACTGCAATGATTTCGAAAGCTTCTTCTCAATGAACGCATGAACCATGAATGAAGCATGAACCAGGTTCCGCGTTTGTGGAATTGGGCAGAAAGAAACGTTACCCACTAATTTAATTACTGAGTAAACACAAACAGCCAACCTAGCCTTATTCCTTCCTTGTAATTCAATTTTTGGTTTGCAAGTACCACGTACCGATGGACATAGCGGTATTTTCATACAGGGACACCGGTATCTTTACAACTGGAATGAAAACAGAAACGTTTTCCCGGTCAATTTCAGCAAGAATCCACTCATTGTTGTCAACACATATTCACATTCGCACAGATGTTATCCTTTGGTTTGTTTGGGGGTTTTGTTTCCCGATTCTGACATTCAAATTCGTTTTTGTGCAAAGCAAGTTTTTAAAAACTTTGCCGTTCAGGTTCGTTTCCGTCATTCCACTTCGTTTCTGGACATTCAATACTACACTACCACAGTTCATCAGGGTAATCTCTGCTGCCTTTTCTAGGCGGCATATCCAGCTTACGGTGTGTGTGTGTTAGGGGGATTCAAAAGCGAATCCGGCTTTGGGCTCATCCAACGCGGATGTTTTGGAGAGAAAAATCGTAGGCCTTACTCACGGTCTCGGCCTCCTTGCTTTTATTTGCCGGTGTTGTTTTCTTTGGGTTTTGGTGCTAATATTTGATAAATATACCGAATATTTTCTTTCCTATACTCAACTGTGTAGTATTCTTTGTAAAAAGAAAACAAAAACGCAAAAACAATCTGGTGGGGGGAAAGTTTGCCCTCCCCGCCCCCCCCCGCTGCATACGCCACTGCTTTTTCAAATAGGCAGAGTCAAATTAAAACTCATCGACGCGCATAGAATCTTTTACCTGCACACGATTTTGCTTTTAAGTGTTCAATTTATAGGAGCATTGCAGAATTAATGCCGTCAGTCTTTCATTGTAAGCCGTTCTGTATGATATTCTTGTTCCATAATCATAGTTTCCATGATTGTGAATGATTCCTTTATATCGTTTATTTTTTGTTTGTATCTATACCTATTTCTTGAGTAAAATTAGAAACAGAAACTTTTTGTTTTGTTCCTTGTTGTGTGTACTGACTGATACTGTGCGTTTTGTTTCATATAGGGCCTAATGACCATTTCAAAATACATGTATTGTGTACGTAAAAATTACAAACGTTCAGGGAAACAATTAAAGTAAGGGTTTAAACAAGGGAAGAAAAAGATGTGGAAAAAAAACTTGTTTACAGGCCTTTCTCTCGCGATTGCCCTGGAAAGCGTTGGCAGCTGTTCTCTAGCTACGATGTTCACTTTGCTGTGAGAACCCGGCCGCCATAGCTGTTGGACAAAGTTATGTTGACAAGCAGCTCTCGAGATCCACCGTTAAACCTTTTTCCTTGGAAAATTAGATTTTATATAGGATCCAGAAAGCGCTTGTCACTGGAATGAATTTAAATTGCCGCAAGTGAAATGAGTTTGCGTATACCAAGTCACCCAGCGAGCTTCCGGAACCCTCGCGTTGTCCTCCTATGAGGATTTTACAATAGGCCGTCGTATCCCGTTCGATATTTTTTGGAAGAATAATTCCTAACTGAAACCACCCCATGAAAAGCTCATGTTGAAATTTTGCCTTTGTCTTCCTCAAGTAATATTTAGGAAAAATCACATGGAGATAGGTAAAAAACGAATTTTCTTAATTAACGAGCTTCCACGTCCGGCGATATCGTACCTATAGGTCTCCATGTTCATGCACGTTTGTTTTCACTGCCCGTGCTTATGTGAAAACGAGATTGAACAACTTTACAAAGATTTACCTACTTGCAGTCGATGGGTTCCAGATTCCGTTGAAGTGACATCACGCAGTTGTTGTCAGCAAAGGTTACATAGAGGATTAGAATCTTTCGTAATTGAAGTAGAATATTGCTTTAAGTTAATTGCTTATAACTTACAAGACTTTGTAAAATATTTTGATCTGTTTTTATTTCGGCTTTTACCGACGGACTACCATAAATTCCAAACCGTAAATGTTCATTTACGTACGAGACTGCCTCATTGCACTGTTCTTCATGTATTTTAGATTTTCGGGAGTGGTGGGTCAATTTTTGGCAGGATATTTCTCTTTTAGGTCAGGTGATTTTTTAGTTTCTATAAATTGATATCCTAGCAAATATTTTCCAAACAAAAAATATTACAAATTCTAAAATCTTTGCACGTTATTTTTCCTACCCAAAGGTTCCGGAAGCGTGCCATCAGGGGTCAACTAACTCAAATGCCTGATTAACCTCTCTCTAAGCCCTACAACGAATACGAGTGAATGAAAAGGACTTTTGGAATTGGAATGAACGTATTTACAGAAAAAAAATTCAATAACGAAATCGAATGCTTGCTTGTAATTTTCGAAGGAATTTTCATCTGAAAGATCATTTTTAAAATTAAAAACGAATTTGAATGAGCCTTGTGTTGAATTTAACGACTTTTATGTTGAAAGAACAGGCAAAATTTGGCTAGTGTGGTTAGTGCTCAAGCTTGTGTGGTTTACTTGAATTCGTGTCCGGATTTGTTCACGCATGTCCTTGGTATGGCTGAATTTGTATTGACTTACCTCGTGGAAATACGGAAATGTATGGACTGGATCGTATAAACGGCCACCGAGTATCCTGCCTTTGAACATTACAAAATCAAATGGGTAATTTAATCCCTTATTCTTAAAACGTTTTCTGTCGGTGGTTGAGTGGTGGGCTGTCTAAAGACTGGGAGAAAGAGTTCCACAGATGGACAACACTAATTTTCCCTAATGTAAAAGTGGAAAATTTAGAAAAAAAAAGAAAAAAAAAGTCTCGTAGGTTTGTGCACAGGGGCAACAAGTGTTGTCCGTATATGGAACTCTTTCATGACGCATGTTTAAGACGACACGATTCAAGAAAGAATACTGGCAGGGAAGTCATGTTTTTAAAGTACGTATCACATACATGTAGTTGTTTTTTATTTATTAAATGCTTCACAGACATGCCAATTCTACATGTACATTGTGTGGATTAACTGCCATACTAAGTGCACAATGTGTGCACATAAACAAAAAGGAACGTCCAATTCCCCTGCAGAAGGCTAGTTACCTTACTGCACGCAAAAAATAATCTGTGAATGTGTACAAATGCTACATTGAAGAGGGAAAAATTGGCCTGCCCAATCAAAAACAGTGGTGCACTCTGTATTCAAGCATTACAGTGTGATGCAGTAACAACAAGGAATGTGATTGGACCACTCTGTCTTTCTTTACAATGTGGATTCAGAAAATGAGGGTGACTACCGAGTGACGATGTGAATGTCCATTTGAAAAAAAGGTCTCTTAGAAAATATACACATTTATCTAGAAGAAATATCAATAATGTACAATGTAAATAAATACAAGGCAAGCATGCATACAAAAGAAAGAAAAGATTTTTTTGTCAGCTGGCTGTTCACAAGAAAGAGACCCACAAAACACAAGCCTTCAGACCAAACAGAGTTTCCAATGTCAGGTTGCCTGTTGAAACACAACATTTGAGAGACTGACCACACTTGAGTTGGTTCACCTCATTATTATGGGATCTTTTATGAAATTTTTATGTTGAGTTCTCTGCTACTTGTTGGTATGTTATTCAGTAACAAGATCAATTCTTTTCTTTGCAGCTGAAGTTACAACATTCATTTGTGAGTTCATTACAAAAAGAAAAGAGGCGAAAAAGAAGGAAAAAAAAAGCTGACTTCCTTAACTTAAGCAAAGTCTCTATTTCAGTACTTACAATTTTTGCCCAAATAAGTTACGCTAGCTACAAGTAATCTTCAAAGCCAGCATGCCAACTGACTAGATTTGTTTTCTTTGTTTTTCTGGAAATACTTGTTCAGGCCATTTAAACTGGTAAATGTACACAAAGAGAACAGTAAAAACTTGGCTAGTTTTTGCTATTTTCACCTGTTATCTTGCAACAACATGGGTTCAGCTAATTTTTGCTATTTTCACCTGTTATCTTGCTACAACATGGGTTCACCTAGTTTTTGCTATTTTCACCTGTTATCTTGCGACAACATGGGTTCAGCCATTGGCAGCATGTCCCCACAAGGTTACAGGAAAGAAAGGTTGCATGGGCAAGCTTTGGATTTGCAAGTGCAACCACACTTCCGGAGAGCAAACCTAGACAAACACTCGTGCTTGTTGGATCCGGAGATCAAATGAGTAAAAAGCAGGTTACTTTACAGGAAAGCTAGTTCCAATGGCCCTAAATCAAAGGAAAATAGGACAAAATGGTGATGTAATGTCTGATATTTTCCTTTACCCCAAGTTTGATTACTCTTCATAAATTATGTGCACAGAAATAACATGGAAAACTGTAAACAAAATCATTACTACAAAGAGCAGATTTTTTTTATCCTTTTGTGTTTTTTGAGTTGTTTTATCTTAAAGGTACAGATGATATTTTCTATAAACATATAGCATTTACTTTTAACTGTTCCAAAAATATTCAAGTATTGTGTATATATTAATGTAGAATCAAAATTTAAAATTACAATTATTTTTCTATTTCACTAGGTCACCTTGTTTGGGAAACTAGGTACTAAAAAAAAGTCACAAGAGTAAAAACCTCTCCCGTTGATTGTTCCGAGTAAAGATAAGCCCTTGGCCGATAATAATCCTCAGAACCACTAGCCTTGAGTTGAAACTAAATTCATGTTATAATTTTAAGATCACAATTTTTTTTTTAACTCTACATCACGGAAACCTGTTTAAAGGGTTCCGGAAGTGCAATTATTTTACCGTTGTTTCAATTAACCCCATTTTCTCTTTCTGGTTCGCTGTTTTTCTTTTAACAGGCATGGAACTTGGACTTTAATGAAAAATGAGGAAATTCCAATCTTTACAAGACTTTGTACAGTGTCACTCCATGGATATAAATCCCCAATGTAGTACTTATTTGTGTATGACAAATGCCAGAATTTTTACATTTTGCTGTCCCAAATTTACTTTTCTTGGGTGATTTGTTGTCGTGTAAGTACACAACAATATGTCAACGAGCAATTCTTTCGAAGGAGTTAACAGTTTTGGATTCACAACTGAAATAGAGAAACAAATAAAATAAAACTTCGTGTCACACTAAAATAACATCATGGTAACAGCGCCCTCAGTTGTCCAGAGAGCCTTGCATCATTTTTCAAATGCTTAAAAAGTGCACTTTTCATACATCTATAACCCTAAAAGGATGTCAGATAGTTTCTATATACTGAAGAAGAGTGTAAGGAGTCACAGAAAGTGTCTTAAGAAAAAAGTCATCGCATGGGCCCTTTATTAAAATACAGATTTCCACAACCCCCACCCCGCGGATTATCCTTCAGGAGGTTTAGCAACATCCACGTAGCAGCAACCAGCAATGGTACAGACATTTCAATGCAATGCACATTTTTTTTTAAACAACTGCCCATCAAGAACGTCACAATTTAGCACCAATTCATTTTGAGTCATTTTTTCTTCAAAAAGTATTCTCCATACTTATTTTTGTTTTGACACACACACGTAATAATTAACATCTACCATTCCAACAATGTCTTGATACGTCTCCGAAAAATGGCATCCACATCTCAAGTTCTCAATATGATTACACCAGATTTTGTTTTAAAATGTCTCAAAATTTGTTCGCGTTTGCAAGTTGAAGATTTAATCAAAATTTTTCTAATCAAAACCACTTGTGCATGAAATACAACACCGGTGATATATTTTATATAGATACTCGGTCCTACACAGACCTTGGTGATGTTTCAAATTACAAATGCTGCCCAAATTAAACCTATGCAGCTACAGAAACGATTTCCTCACACCCTAAAAAAGGAAAAATATAGTGTATGCAATACCAATTCCAAGCAGACATAATACTGAAATACCATAAAACACTTCACAATATTAATATTACACATTTCAATTTTTAAATTGATTTTTTCTTTAACAGTAAGGTGCATGTTTATATCAAGGCACCTGTGTCATTACCTTTTTAATATACTTTTTTTCTGTTCATTTTTGTTTTTGTTCTGATTTTTTTTATTTTTGATTTTTTTTTGGTTACCCCGCACTGTCTGTTTCATGACCGACAAGATTTATGCCCTTAACCTTTCATCAAAACATTTAGAGTTTTTTTCATCTTCTTACCTCTTAATTTCACATCATTTAATATTACAAGTAACGCATAAATCTACTCTATAGCAACTGCAAAAAATTGGTTTCCAATGTGTGAAGCCAACACAGAAGTCACAATCACCATTTAAACATTTCATTATTCCATGATTACTACATATGATGTTGGAAAGTTACTCCCCTATCAATGTAATACTATGTGTACATATTAAATTTAGTTCAGAATTAATGGTCTTTCATCATGAGATCAAGATATCAAATAACATTGAAAACTGCTCTTACAAAATGTAGATAATTTGTTTATCCCTAGTCAATCATTTAACATACAGACTGCATGTTTGCTCACTTTTTTGTACACCGAGCATTACATGTAGCTACTGCAGATCATATGCAAAGCTTCAGAAAGTACACACATGTTCCCTGTCCCCACCCTCATTGCCTACAATCCCAACCCATCAAAATAGATGTAGAACAGAATGACAAGACGCTTTATACACATGCCCACTCTTATGGCAATGAGGTGGGGCGTGGTCCATCCAGTCACCACGGAGAAAAGTGGGATGTTATATTTTAGGTCTACTCAATGACGAGAGTTGTGAGCGATCCCAAGTCAATCACGAAGTATTCAATCAAGTCACAGGCTATCTGTTCTGATGAGAGGTATCCTTCAACAGCTCAAACTGGGTGCATGCACGTGCCCAGCACACAAGCAAAGACTGGACCATTCAATAAAAATTGGTCGATCATGCTCAGTGTGTCCTGTACATGAACTTGTGCACCCAGGCAATGAGTTCCCACCATAGGACTGTCATTGCCATGCCGTGTAAAAACACACCATTCAATTTTCCTGCGCTGAGCGCGCTCTCAAAAGTCTCGTCTCAATGTTGCTATCCCTCTGTCAAAGTGGATCCCCTCGTAAACTGTGACAGGACCCTGTGATCGCCTTTCTCATTTGAGAAAGTTAATCGCATGTTCGTATCCACTCTGCCAACGGCTAGTTCGTGAGCTGATAATTAGATTACATACACATCTTGTGTTTTGTTAAATGGCCTATCTAAATACGCGTACGAAAGGTTAACCCTTTCACCGCCATGCACAAATGCACAGCTGATCACAAAGCCTTGCTGATCTACAGTGTCCTCAATAAAGTAGATCACAGATGGCATATCAAAAGATTTGTTACACACTCATCCACTTAATATTTAATAATGTATCAAACAAACAAACAAATGGGAAAAATGATTAATTACAAAATGTTCCCCTTTCCCAAACCAGCCTTCTCCCTTCAAGGGGAAAAACAAGAACATTTGAAGGGATTTCTCTATTTTTAAGGAGATGGTAATGCTGCTATTGATGTTCAACAATCTTACAGCTCTGAAAAGAGAATAGTTAATACTTTGTCACTTCTTTTCCTTTAGTCTAATAAGCCAGACTCAGAATTAAACGTGGAACCATGTCAGAGGTCAAACTTTCAAGCTGTCATGACATCTTCACAGTTCATTGACCACCATTGAGGCAGCCGATCCTCCAAAACACTAGACAGTACACGAAGCGATTATTTTACTTTCTTTGTGCTTAAAATCTCAAGCAATACCAAGGCCCTTGCAAAGCAACAAAGGACCAGTTGTACTTTCCCAAATCCTGCGAAAAACCACTTGATGGGATTTCAAAGGATCTGGCATGAAGACTGGCATGTGTGTACATATATCTGCTTCACAGGCTTCCTGACCGACGCAAACCTGCGCAAATTTCTCACGAATCTTCTGGCCAACCCAGCTGTGTTTGTTGCTGTCCCTATTCCACTGATATCTTTGATCAAAGGAATCGACTGACACTCTATTTACAACCACTTTATACTCCTGTCAGCTCTTACAACCACAGCTTGTGCTCCACAAGCCGGATTTCTTAAAGTTTAACCAAATTTTCTGTCTACTATAAGACCAGAGTTTGTTGATGTTGACATCAACAGCAAGAAACTCCAAAATGGTGAAGCGCTTTAAGCACAAGCCATGGCAATTTGCTTTTACAGTTGTCATTTCGGAGTTCCTATTTTTGCACTGTCACAAGCAGTTTACAAAGACGACTCCGCACAAAATTATTTCATTCACTAATCAACAGTGAAATATTAAAAGACTATCTGTCTGCTGGAGTGCCAGTATTGCTTTCTGAAACCAAAATCAATATTTCAATGCTCGGTAAGATTAAGACAGCTAACTTTATCAAAAAACCAACAAATCAAAAACCAAAAAAAAATTATGTTTCTTTTCATTCTTAAGAGTACAATCTTCCAGAGTATTAAACATCTGCAGGATGCCAATGATTCAGATAATAGCCATATTGTACATATGAACAAGGCCCGCATGAGTCTGCATTGCTAAGCTGGATATTTCATGAGGTTTGCACCTGTTTTACTGACCCCTGTTGGTAGATTGAACCTGAAGCTGCCAGTTAGCGGCAACAAAAACAGACCACTTACCCTGAAATGATACATCTAGCAGGGGTGTGAGTGGCTAGTTAAAATCAGAGCTGAAAAATGCTAGCAAAAAGCTGAAATGTAACAAAAAATTTTATTACTTTTGTACAGGCCAGGTGTACAAAAAAGCTGAAATTCGGGCTCAACATCTAAACAAAAAAAAAGCTGAATTCTCACACCCCTGTTCCAGTGACTGGGCCTGATTTCATGAAGCTACTAATCTAACAATCTTCTTTTGAGACCAACATTTACCAGCACACTGGTACTTCAGAGGAACAGTCTGCTTCAAGTAGAGCTACAGCAATTGGCATCTCTAGGCTCAATGTGTGCGCAGTCACAAGCAAGCCTACACTGAGAAATCACTTTAACCTCAGCAAACTATTCTCGCTGGGGTTAGCAAATCTTCTCTACCAACCAGTGCTGAGAAATTCACCCTTAACTGTCTCGAGTTGAACAAGTATACTGGCTCAGCTACATCTGTAATCTTTAACAACTCCCCCCCCCCCTGCAGCCACAATAGACTCAGCCAAGTCTTTCTGCAGGTGTATTTACAAAGACGGAGGTAACTCCTGCCCCTGGGTGCAAAACAACTGGGCTTGACCAAGCATCTGTCCTGCAGAATGCTACCAGCTGTATCAAATTCAATTCTCAGGTAAAAGTATGGTAGTCTGACCTTTGAACTCAGTGCTTTGGACATTTCTACTCCAAAATGTCAACCACATTCTTATCTCTTTTGTGCAGTTTAGTTCCTAGCTGCAGGAATTCAAAAAATATTGTCAGCATTTAAGCATATAAATTATTCGTGAAAAAAAAAGCCTATACCCTACAAATCCCTTCTGTCAGAACCGTGGGGAAAAAAAAGCATAAGACAAATGCAATTTCACAGGGCTAAAGTAACATAGATAACATGTTCTTGATGTGCATTTTTGCACTGTATGCCAATTATTAATTCCTTTGTTAGACATATGCAGATGGATTAGCTGGTGTGTTTCTGATGTGCTGCAACTGGCGCCATCAACTAGCCACTGATGTCAACACACAGCCAACCTCTGCCCAGTTGAGTTGAATGTAATGTACAGATGAATTTCCCCACAGACACTCAGGCCGGTAACTGATGAATCCTTTGATATGTCCTTCCGAAAACAATCTTTCCGGCCCCTGGATTACATTGCCCCTCAGGCGTCTGTGTACCTTGTGTCAATTGTCTTCAGGTCTGGCAGGTTGCCCTGGAGGAATGGAGAAAAACAGTCTAATCATATGCTCTTCCATTTTATTCGGGGTTCGGTGGCCTTTATTCACACTTGGGATTCAAGCACCTTGGTTTTCGGTGTTTGGTTTTCAGGTTTTCGGTTATGGGTTTTGGGGGATTTAGAGCGTTTTGGATTGTGGTTCTTTGGGTCTGTGGCTTTGGGTTCTTGGTTTCCAGGTTTTGGGTTTATGGTTATTGCTTATAGGTTTTGGGGGATTTAGAGTGTTTTTGTTTGTGGTTCTTGGAGTCTGTGGCTTCGGGTTCTTCATTGTGGGCTTTATGCATTTTAAAGTTTCTAAAAACCAATAAAATTTGACTAATGGCCAGCTGCACAATCTCTATGAAGATGCTGACAGCTCATTTCCTGCCCAGGCTCTGAACACAATTTTTTTTTCCAGGCTGTTCACCTTCTTTTACGTTCCAGCGAATATTCAAAGTGAGGAACAGTTTTCACAGGGCAACATTCTCGGCCAGGTTCAACACTGAGGCAAACATGAGTCTCTTTTTTTTCAGGATCTGCACCTCAACATCAATTGAGGGCAACACCTGTCCGACTTGATTCATCAGGTCATTTCACACACCGCAACAAGCCATCAAACTTGTCCACGGAAATGGCCTGACCTTGATGCCAAGTGAGTGAAAAAACTGCCACACCTGTGCCTGTGAAATGTGTGCGGTTCTAGATCCTTTCACTGAATTTCACTGAGGCATTCTGAAGGTTCAAACACAGCACACGCAGAGGGCATAATAGCCCCCCCACCAAAAAAAAAAATGCTCCCTGCTTGCTCCGAGTTTACCCTCTCTGGAAATTTCCCGGGGGAAGGGGTGGGAATCTGAGGAATATTATGCCCTCTTCATGGACCTAAGCCCATGCACTGACAGAAATTCAGTATAGATGAGAAACATCCCAGCTCTGTCTTCCTGCCAAGTTGAAAGAGAACAGTAAGCGTGGCCACTTGTGTTTAATACTACTGGTTCTGATCAAGCACTTTTCCCCTCTGCAGTCCATAAAAATCTACAAGTTGGAGCACCCTCCATCAGAAGTAAGACACATTCAAAACCATAAAGTGGAGAAGGTGCCCCCCCCCTTATCTTTTTAGCATCCAGCATCAAAGCTTTCATATTTTACCAAAAGGGATGTTATGACTTACAGAAATGTACATGTAAAGTGGGGAAGGAGGAGGGGTGGATTCATCTCCCATCCTCTGGCCCACGGCCCCTCGATTCCCCCCCACGGTGAGTTCAGCAACACTAGCTACCCAAAGTGAACTCACCAGCAGCAGCTTGCAGGTGCGGGCGGTCAGCGGGGTGCTGTTGAGGTTGAGGTGGTTGAGCTTCTTCAGGTCCACCAGGCAGCGCAGCCCCTCGTCTGTCACCTGGGTCTCGCACAGGTTCAGGCTCTCCAGGCCGTGCATGTGCTCCGTGATCAGCTCCAGCCCGCTGTCGCCAAACTGACAGAGTGGAGGAACAACAGTCAGAGGGATGAACCTCAATTGATGTGTCGACCATATTGAAATTGAAAGTGAGGCTAACTCTTCAGTTTTGGAACTTGAAAGAATAACATGACATTTTCCAGTCAAATTTGTACCTGTCTAGTCTGATGAACAATTTCATATGTGTGATAAAATATACTAAACTTTTTTGTGCCATTTTGGGGGCAAAACTTGAAATGGAGGCTTGGCACCCGCACAAATTCTAAAATTGTTTGACACCATCCCGTTCAAAAGTGAATTTGTCAAAAAGGTTTGGTGAACAAGATCAAAAATGACTTTCTCAGGAATAAGGTCTAGTTTCCTTCTGGTATGTATGTTGAAAAAAAAAGTCTGTCCGAGGCGCAGCTGCGTCATTTTCTTTCCGAAGTTTTATGCACAGGAGTCTCACCTGCGATCACTAGATGCACACCCTGAACGTACATATATTAATGACTGCACAAAATAATCAACTTCCAGGAAGAGTGTAAATTTAGACAGGAGGTAACTTGAGGATGACATCAATGTTTAATGAGGTTTCAAAGGGTTTGGTGTAGAACCTTTACAGGGTAAAGCCTTGAGATACTTCTTGTTTAAGTTCATGTTCTTCCCTTTGATACCTCTTGTTTAAGTTTGCAGTCTTCCCTTATTCACAATACAGATAATGTTTCCTGCAACCTTTGATTCTCAAACGTTCAATCAGGTGCAGAAATGCAAATGAACTCTAATGTGTACTTTTCACTTTCAGGTGACATGAAGCCCGGTGCTTCGGGTGACATGAAGCCCTGTGTTTCAACCACTTCCTGCCGCGGACTCCGGGATCGGAGACGTATGGTTTATATGGGAGGCCGGGTCTCCGAACTCGGACAAAGGAAACAGTGCCCTGTAACAAAGGACCATCCTCCCAACAAAAGACCAGGCTGCTGGGAATTATCAACATTTTTCACT
>NW_019091562.1:378270-396277 GCF_001949145.1 Acanthaster planci
CGATGAATTTTCGAAGGATTTTGAAAACGGAAAAAATGATTGTCATGCCGGCCCAGCATCATCAACATTGAAAAATACCCCGGCATGAAGTGGTTAACACAGGGCTTCATGTCACCTGGAAGTAAAAAGTACACAATGCTGTACTTCAGTGCAGCATTCAGGGTTGAGATTCTACCTTTCTCAATTATTCACAGCTCAAGAGCCTTCTTGCAGTGTCTTGTAGATTTCAATGGGAGGAGTAGGGTTTCATAGCTACAGCATGCTCTCTCACTGTATTGTTACAGCATGCTCTCTCACTGTATTGCAATGAAATCATTCCCAACCAGTGACAGATGCTCAACAATTGATCACATGTCAGTTGCCTGAATCTCAGATCAACTCACAGACTACTTGAATGACCAGTGGCAAAATGCATTCCTTTAGCTTCTGAGAAATCACTCCCCCTGATTTCTTGGAAAACCTTGTGAGCCGTGTTCACTCTTTCGGGCTTGCAGTTTGGACTTTGACAACATAAACGAGGAAATTCCAATCTTTACAAGACTTTGTACGGTGTTTTTAGGTTTCCAATGGCGCGAGTGGGAAGTGAAAAACAACAAAATCAGCTGATCTGATGAAAAGTTGCATGCCTGACTCGGGGGGGGGGGGCAAATGATCATTCTGTCCTGGACCATACCTGGGTGGACCAGAGGTTTAACGTCTTGAGGTTGGGCAGCTTGATTAGGGTCTCTGCACAGCCGCTGGTGACGTGGGTGAAGGCCAGGTTTAGGCACTCCAGATTACCCAGCGGCCCCGAGCTGAAGAGCTGAGCCACGTCGGCGTCAGTAGACTTGGAGGGCAGGGACAAGGCATGGGGACCGCCTTTCTCTTGCTGGAGGGAGTAGCAGAGAAAGAGAAGGAAAAAGCAAAAATAGCAGCACCATAATAAAAATTATTTACCGAAACTTACATTGGAAAAAACCTTTGAGGTTTAATAATGTAATTTTCAAATATGTAGAAATAATTTGTTTTCTTTACAGTTTAATTTGACTTTTTTGTTCTTATTGGTAAGAACTTATGTCTAGTTGCGAACTGTCTTAAGCGCGGCACAGTACATAAGAAGGACTTGGTATTATACTGTAATGTTTTATCATTTGTTATTAACAACAAATAACCTATTCTGACCTGATAAAAACCCCCCCTAATGCAATTCTTCCTGCCACCCAATCAAACTCTGATGTTAATGGAAGAAAGCATACAATACCACGCAGTGCACCCTGTTTCGTCTACATGAAATTCCCTTTCTCTAAACTGTGAGGTTTGAAACCATGAACACGATGCACCTAGTTGACAACTTGAAGCTTGACTTGTTCAACCGACACATGAGCGCCTCTGATAAATTTCTCTCATGAGGCATTTATCAACCGGTGAATCCAGAAAACTGAGGAGAGCTTGGTGCAGGACAGTCAGTGTGTCGCAGTCAAGACCTCCTGAGAGTATCAAAAGACCCCACAAGACCAACACATGCGCAACGCAAGACCTCCAGTTTGAATTCAGGTCACGAGCTATTCTAATGAACTGCAACAAAAGCATTCCTCTTTCATTATTCACCCTGCTACCTGTGACCAGTCCCGCGACTGGTCTCGTGATGGTCTCAAAAAACCAATGTTTGACTACGGGCCGGGGGGAGAGGTGGACAGGGCCTTACCAGCTGTTTGAGGGCGGTCTGCTTCTCGCACAGCTTCTTGTACGTCTCCAGGCCTTCCGAGGTGCTCTTGAGGGTCTGCGTCACCTGCATGCAGGTCTCCTCGTCGGGCAGAATGTCCAACTCCAGCATCAGGCACAGCATCTGCAAGCCAAGGTCAGGGGAGGGGAAGGTCAAGACAGGTGCAGTTCGTTCAGACTGTGGGGCCAATTTCATAGAGCTTCTTAAGTACAAAATTTGCTCAAGTGCGAAAAACCTTGCTGAAAAAACAAAGGTTACCTGCTGAAAATCTACGTGACTGTCATGCTTACCAAAAGACAGGTGAATACCATTCCAAAACAACATACATCACAAGAAGTTTTGGCTGGTAACCTGATTTGTCAAGCAAGGTTTTTTCACACTTAAACAAACTTTGTGCTTAAGCAGCCCAATGAAACTGGCCCCTGTATCATGTTATTGACCACTTCAGACTTTTTCCCTTGTTTTGTTCAGTGAGATACATATACTTGTTATCAGCCAAAGATCAGTAGATCCAAGATATCCATTTATTCCCCTGGTTTGAGGCAGGAGAGTGGGGATATCCATGTACACGACTTGCCTGAGGATTCTTCCCCCCCACCAGCTCTTGGATTTGAACCCCTGGCAGTCTTTTCACTACGTTGCAAAACCTTAACCACTTTAAACCTCATTCCCTTTTCAACGGCTCACATGAGAAAGGAACACTGTTGTCTAACAGCTCCGGCTACTTGAAATTGGCCATAATGGCCAAAAAAGGGGAGTCCTAGCCGCAAGATACATGTACTTGATTCGGTCACCAGTCCGTAGTGACCCTGCATTAATCAGAGGGACATGACTTACAATGTAGGTGCATAATAGAAACAATGCTAATTGACGTGTTTATAACATTTCTGCAAACCCCTTGAGTGTTTCCCACCAAGGGCACAGGAACTGTTATCCAATTATACTGTTGCAATTCGGCTGCCATGGTAACAAATTACCTAGGTCCTGGCCTTTGCTTCACGTTCTGCGTCACATCCGTCCAATCTGAGCATAAAAAGAGTTTCAGGCCCGAAACATGTCTGTTTTTCAGCTCGCCTGTCCCTAAGGAATTAATATTTCATATTTTCCTTCATTTTTTTTCTTTTTTCCTGTCTGCTACCGGTACAAATATGAAAGGCATTGCCTTGCTAACCTTTGGAGTGCCAAGGGGAATAGGGCTTCTAGCCATGCAAACAACAGATACAGTTGAGCTGCATATTAAAGTTTCATGGAAAACAGTCATTTGACATGTTCCACTTTTGAAAGGACAGAGACACTGGAACAAAAATGTGGCCCTCCCATAAGAAATGAGTTGAAAAAAAAAGAAAAAAAAGGAACTTTGTGAATTTCGTGCTGATCAACGGGCATCATGAATTCAATTTGCATTGATTACTTCAACTCACAACTGTCTTATACAAAGAACTGCCCAAATTCAACAGATGTTTTTTCTGTTTCATAATTCCAGGTTTGTTCACTAGATTGACAGAATTCACATTTACATTGAGAGCATAACCATGTATCTGTTTTTTTTCCCCATCTGGTTTTGCTATGGGAACACATTGCTGCATTTTCAAATGACCTCAAAATGAAACAACAATGCAAGACGACTGAAACCCAAACAAAGCAACATACCCTGGACGTGATTATGTGAGTACAGTAATTTACATGCCTGGTGATGGAATCAGCCGATCAGTGATGACTCAAATTCGGTCCTCAATTATTCATGGAGGCACGAAACCAAAGCCCACACAAACTAGTCCAAGTTTACATGATGGCCCAATTGACACAAAGGTGACCAGCATGATCTCAGAGGCATTTAGTCAATGGCTCCTTTTCTGCTTAACTGATCTTGGAATATCCCTCCCATTATTGAATATTGGATTCTCTCCATTATCACCTTTTTGTACTCGACACATCTGGAACAGATAAAATTGGCCTATGAAAACCACCTCCTGCGGCCATCTTTATCAGGGATTACCAGACTTTTATGGTGGTGTCCTTGAACTGGCAGATTATAGAATCATGTCAGAATTGTGTCAATGAAGCTTTTTGAAATATTGTCCAATCGCAAGGTATAAGAACTAACACAGCATGTGCAAAATTACAAGGCAACATAGACGGGAATTACTGAACCGGCTATATTTAGTGTGTACAATTACTAGATCGAGGCTCTGCATGCCTATGGAGGCAGCATCCCAAGAGCAAATGAGTGGTGGCTACAGCCACTATAATAGACTTGTGCATTATTTTCAGCTAGAGCCCTGTCATCTGGATACCACCTCTGAGGATACATCTGAGGAGAAAGCAACATCATAACAGCTTCCGGCAGTGCGCTGTGACAATTCTACCTTTCCTGAAGTCTGGCAGGAAATGTTCTGTAGCACGCACACGTAAGCAAGCAGCTACGGTAATTGTAGCACGAGCAAATAGTTTGAAGTTTCCCAGAGTCATAGGTCAATGAATGTTGGCTGTAAAAGCCACAACCACATCGATTGGCTACAGCTGGGAAAAGTACCGATACATGTACATACACCGATAAGAAAGTAGTTGTAGCCATTGCACAGCGCTCCCATGTAAGGCCGTGTCCGATTTACTGGCTGCGGCTTAAAATCACACAGGAGTCTATGACAGTGGCTGCGCCTTATCTCTAACCTAGACACAGCCAAAGTCACTGAGGAAGAAGATGGGCTCCATCCCTCTCTGGTCTAAGACAGACACGGCAAGTAAGTCTGAAAACAACATTGGTATATCTCAATCACAGTCAGAGTCTGAGACTGGCTGGAAGTTTGTTGTCCACATAATCTCTTACTCAGGGGTCAACTTGCTCATGAGTTTAAAGCGGTTGGAGAAGCTTTGATAGCACTGCCTGACCTGATGTTTCCGTGTGGTGAGGGGTCAGGTCCCCAGTCTACACATCAATACATACCTCTATGCAGGTGGCGTTCCTCCTGAGGGCTAAAAGCTGGATGGGTTCGAAGAGCCGCGGAGTAATGGACAGGAGAAAACGACGCCTTCTGCAGCAACAGCTGATCAACTTTTGAAGCTAAAAAAAAAAAAAAGCAAAATTTGCAAAGGAAATCAAATCACTCTGTCCGGCGGGCAAATAATCACAATACGCCTGTTGCCAAGGTGACCCAGACAACTGTGGCCACCCTCCCACTGGTATCAACCGTCGGTTCAATTTAAAGAGAAAAAAAAACTGCGACGAGTCGCAGATGCTATTTCTGCATCCAAGACAGAGTTTAACGACAGGAAATCATGCTGACTACAAAGGTCAGATAATCGTACTGCTAAAAATTGCCACGGCAATAATCACTCAAAGGATGAGGCCAGCTGTGGCCCCTGCAGGGAATTATGTAACACTGTGTAATCTGCTCCTGAAACTGACTCTATGGGGGATTTTGCTGTCAGAGATAGAACCTGAGAAAATGCTACCCAAAAGGTGGCAAATTTGAATGGGTTGGAAGGAATCGGCCTTCCTTGGACTTCTTTTCTCAACTTGTGGGAAAAACTTTCATACCACCTGTGGAATGCGAGTTGAAAGCTCTCATGCTTGTTTAAGAGAGGCAACTGATTTTGGTCTTACTTTCTCTCAAGTAGAAGACCCTCTTTTCGCTTGGAGGGAGAGTAAAGGGCAACGGCCTTCTGTGTTCTTCAGTACGGCACTTTACCACAATTGCTCTCTCCTGAGAGCAAACAGGTTTGCTTTGTCATAGATGGTCCAAGGGGGGTCAACTGGCAGTAACGGCCAACTATGCCCCGAGGAGATGAAAGGATTCCAAAAAAGACGTGGAAGGCCATGTCTGGGCCTATTTTGCTGAAAGCACTAACAATCCTCTTGCAAAGACGCAAGAAATTAAGAGTTGGTCACCAACCCAAACTGAGAAAAAGAAAAAAAAGACAGCCTCCTCCTCTGTCACCCCTCTTATTCCAGTCTGAAGAGCACTGCAGACATGACCCACCATTTGAGAGAAGATCTGCCCATCATCATTGCAGGCCGCTCCCCCAGGACAGAAAAGGTCCAGCCAGCCAGCTTTGCCGTCCCTCACGCCGCACACCGCTGTGTGCACCTCACAACGATCGTCCGTGGCAAACTTGCTAATGATGGTGCTCAGGGCACTGCAAATGAACACAGGGAGGGAGAGAGGTGAGGGGATTTCCACACCATTCATAAATGCACTTCTGCCACTCTCAGTGCTTCACTCTAAAATTGCACTTACCAAAGGGAGAAACCAGTTCAGAAGAGTCTGTACTTTCACAAGCGACATTGTAAATTTTTGTCTTTCGGCCCAAACTGACAAATAAGTTCACCAATACACGTGCCAGAACCCTCCAAATTTTTCAATATTGCAACGTTTGGAATTTAAAGTTCTTTCTGAGCGCTTGCAGAATAAGACTCTGAGTATTTAAACAACAATAAAAAAATGTGTATCATTCTGCCAGAATCAACTTCAGACTGCAAACTAGCTCCAATCAAAAATGTAAAAAGAGTGCAATTTTAGAGGGAAATGTTTCAAAAATGAAACCTACTTGGATATTGGATAAAAACCCGTGTTTGAAACAGCCCAAGCCTATTATTCCAAATGAAAGTAACGACTTGACATCCAACATGGTATGAAAGACAAAACAACATTCACAGTACTTGTGACCTTCACAAAAAATGCTGTTCGGTATTTTAAAACAAACTTTTTATTATGTACACATCAGCAAATAATTTACTTCTATACAGTTCAAACATTTCATTATGTTGCCCCGAGAAAACCGATTACAAGTAAATTAAAACAGTAGAAAACTATGGGAGCCAACGCAGGTATCTCGCCTGGGCAACCTCTGGTCGGTACTGTAGGTAAAGTTCTCCATCACAAAGCCATGTGACAAAGCTTTTGAACGGAACTGTGATTTGATGTTTTAACAAGATTGCAGACTTCAGTCCAACACTGCCTGTGTTTAATATGGACATGTGTGACAGAAACATTTCAATTCCATGAACTCCTAGCATTCAAAAATCTTTTTTTTTTTTTAAATAAACTGCCATGCAATAGATGGTTTATCAATATTTGGCCCCCGACCAACAAATCATACAAACATGAAAACCATAAAGACAACTTACGCAGTCACCCGCTTGTTTTCAAAGGCTCTGTAAATGGGGCAAAAATGGCATTTTGAGATATTAGTATCCAGGGGGAAAACAAACGGGAACAACATCATCCACTGTGTCATGGGGATTCTTCATCTACGATACTCAGGATAAGAAATACGACGCAGCAGTACTGGGCAACTGCTTAATGGGATGACGGCCGGGCATGCACAGACCCATTAATGGTCTCTGCAGGGCAGAACTACCGGCAGCCAATGAGGCGTTCTTTTAAAACAGCACTGCCGCAAAGGAACGGCATTACTAGAGATACGTGTGGGCAAGAATAGTGACAGATGCTGACTGTAAAGCATCATTTTGGGATTCTCATGTTGATTCTATTCTATTCCAATTCTGTGAAAAGAGAATATCTTCATACCGTAGGATTGGAAAGAGTCGCTACTGCTAGCCATATAAATGTACCGGGTACGCCATGAAACCTTAACTTCATATCAATTTAGTTCCAGTTTCTCAGGACGGCTCTGTTTAAAACGACCTTAACAATTCACCTTCCCTTTTTAAATCTGACTTTTTTAAATTCAGCCAATCTACATTTTTGTCTTTGACCGCAGTATTTACAGTTTTGGGCCAAATCACTAAACTTGAGCAGAGCAAATGATCCACTGATGGATCACGGTAATCAATTTCCTACTTGTCATTCTGTGCCCATACACGCATGTAATTGAAAATGGACGTTAAAAAGGGCCAGGGAACTTCCACTGATGACGCGACATCGTCCCCAGCAGCTAATTGCAGACTCCTGGCTGCAGGACTCATTTTCAACGGGACTAAAAATAGAGATGTGATTACGCTCGCTGTATGAATGCTCCTCTCTGTTGTCTCAGAACTGGCCCGCAACTCAAGACATCTTTTCATTCGTTAAGATTAACTCTTACAGGGGAAGGGAGAGGAGGGGGCTTTATAAAAACCCTGATGGTCTGATATCCTCCATGGACTTTGACAGAAAATTACGCTGTACTTTTTCACCAAATTTAGATTATGGATTTCTTGTATGTTCAATGTCTGTGGTAATTCAGTCACCTCAGGAGATAACAAGTACTTCTCATTCCATAGCATGCTTTGTTTCAAAAGGTACCTTTTGCAGATACACTGAGCCTCACTACATGCATGTCAACACATATTGAAATTTCAACGGTGTCTGAGAGCATCGTGAATGCAAGAAAGACTCTCCCCTACCCCCAAAAAATGCAAAGAAAATGCCCAATACAGTTCTGTCGTGGTGAATTGGTTGCCACTTACATGTAGAACAACCACAGGTCGGCATGCACCATCATACATGTATGCCTTCCCAACCACGGCACTTTTTTTTACTTTCACAACATGAGCTTAAATTTAAATAAGATTATGGATGTTTTAATACTCCTGAGATTTGAGGATTATTTTCCAGTTTTTAAAAAGTGTCTCTGGGGATTTTCGTAGTCATTCCGACTGAATGACTGCGAAGGAGCGACCATGAATCAGTGTGTGAAATAAATTGTTTGGAAAGGTTTGTCCACTTACGCCTTAGGGAAAGGGATCGGCAGCAGCATTCCTGACAGCTGGGGCAGCCAGTCCACAAACCCAGCCCTGCATGGAGAGATGAGGCAGTAACATTTAAAAAACATCTGTGTACAAATATAAACATAAAACACCATCTTCTTGCCAGCTAGTGACCTACACTGTAAAATATAGGAATCGAAAAGTTTAAGGCCTGACATTTCGATCCAAACAGAATCTTTCTCAAGGGCTAAGCCGGTAGGTCCATTGGCTCATTGGTTGATTCCTTGCTTGCTTGTTTGTATCTACTAGATCAAAACATCAAGCCCTATAACTTTTTTGGGATCTGTGGATAAACAGAGTAGTTCCACGAGATAACAGTCTAGTGACTAGGCCTGCTGCTGTGGGACAAATTTCACAGTGCTGTTTAGCGTAGGTACCGTGCTTGGTAAGTGCAGATATCATTTATTCAGCAAACATCACTGCAGATAATACCCCCTGTGACTGGTTCTCGGCGAATTTGACAGAAAAATTGGCGACCAAATTTTTGAACGAGACTTGGCGAGCACTAGTTTACATCAGTTACTCCCCCAGCAGGGGAAATGCCAACAGAGAAAGTGACAGCCAAAATGAAAAGAGAAACACAGATGTGACCATCTGCATGAAGTCAGCAACAATGCACCAAGTGCGCCACCAAATGGACTGCTCTTCTGTGAACTTCAATCCGCTTCATGGTAGTGAAAGGACAAGAACATGTACATGTACCGGGGTACATGTAGTCTTCTGCAATTCTGTGATTAGTCTGTGGTTCTTGGATACCTGCAGAGGGTAGGGGTGTGATTTGAACAACTTCTTGAAAACAGACAACTGAAGGAGCTGGACAAGTACATTAGCATAGAGGAAAAGGGCAAAAGGATGAGGCCAGTGCACGATGGCATCAAAGAAGAAGTGGCAAAGGGCGGGATCTGGGCACAGGGTCAACTTGAGAAGGCAAGTAGAGCTATGAGAGAGCCAATAGATCTCTTCCCATCTTCATTCCCTCCTCGCCTTCCCACGAGTAGCAAACGCCATCAAGATTCTATGGCGACTCCACAAACATTGGCCAAGTAGCTCCGGATAGCCTCGCCATTGATCGGTTTGGACGTAAATAATGCATGAGCCCACAGAGTACCACAACCCGGGTTGGGACTGCCATGCGCAGCCACGTCAACGCATCTGTGGAGAAAGTGCATGCCATCTGCACCCACTGCCACATTTATGGCGAGGCAACGGCTTGAACAGGATCTAGGGTCAGCCTGGATCTTTAATTGTTGGAATGCAGCAGGTTTACGGCATAGTGAAATCACTCTACTTCAGGTTTCCCTATACACGTAGGTACAGTATAAAGTGCGTGCCAACCTTGCCATCTGTTTGTGGACACGAGTCCAAAGCAGTTCCATAATAATGTAAGCTGTGTGAACCTTTTGTGGACTAAGCCAGGTCCACACAAGGTTTTCCCCTGAAAAAAAAAGTGTAAAGACATTTTGGAATCGGGGAGAGGAAGGGAAACAGTTCAGGCACCCACAAACGAACCTCTAGCTTAAAATACATGTAGTGTTCACGGCTCTAGGAAAATGTGTATTTTCACCGACTTCTCTTAACTAGACGAGAAGTAATGTCCACACTGCGTAGGCAAGTAATGTAATCGTGACCGCATTCAATCCTGGATGTCAAACAGAGGATGGCTATATTGGTCCCCTATCAGGTGACAGCCCCAACTGGACAATTGTGGGCTTGTGTATTCATTTTACTACATGCACAGAAGATAGGACACACAAAGGGAACAAAGATTTTACTTATCCTCAGTGGCCGGTCTTTCCCTCAAAACTGACCTATTTGAGTACATGTATGTGCTTTACTCTAGGGAAAGTTTTGCGCATGAATATCGTATGAACAAATAGGATTTTAACTTTTTGTTTTGTCCTCTTGAGGTACATGTCGTCGCATATCTGACAAACTGACAAATATGAAATATCACCATTTTCAAGAAAAACATGTTTTCAGTTAAGCAGTTATTGCGTGCTCGTTTTCGATATTTAATTCAACCCTTTTTTATTTCTGTGTACGAGGTAAAAAATTGATCTTTGAAATCATTTCCTAATTTGTATTTTTGGCTCTTTGAGCAATACTTTCTTTGAATACTGCTGCCAAACCCATTTGTCAGTTTGTGACACAAAAATCGGAAAATCATCAGAACGGTCGATTCGCCAATTCATCAGATATGTGACGATGTATATGCATACATGTACAAATACATGAATGTATACATGTACACAAATCCAACAGTAGCCCTTCAAAAAAAAAAAAAAATGAAGTCTGATTGAAATGAAAAAAAAAATATTGCAAGTCCATGACTTGCAAGTATGCTTGTACTGCAAGTATGCTTGTATACATGTTTCATTTTTAACAGAAAGGACAGGTAGGCAAGACGAGGGAACAACAAAAAATCTTATCCTTATCCGTCACTTTGTCTAACCCCCTCCATGCGGAACAAGAGAGGGGCTTTTTTTTTGGTACTCTCTGCATACGGTAGGCACGCCATGAGGCGTACAAGTATGTGCGCATTTGATGTGGAGCATGCTGTGTATGGTTTTTGCGTACTCGCAGAACGCGTGCAAGAACCCGTTTGTAACCACCTGTCTTTCTTTCGCCGTTGGGTGTGCACTTCATCTCAGGGCAGATACTGTCCTCTGTCCAGGTACGGAGTAAATTAAAATGCTCTTAGAACCCGTTTGTAACCACCTGTCTTTCTTTCACCAACTGGGGGGGCACTTCATCTCGGGGTGGATACTGTCTTCTGTCCAGGTATGGAGTAAATTAAAATACTCCAACCAAAAAATGTCAGGCACCGCGTCCACTTTTGTACATACTGTACACACATTTTCAAAACACACAAGTGACAGGTACAAAATCCGACAAAACATGCAGAAACATTATTCTGTCGGTCATTCGCAGGACAGGCAGGCTTTGGCTTTTGTGCTTGTGGAATAGATCCAAAATGGCAACCAATTATATGAAAAAAAAAACAGCCAAAAGAAACCAGCATACCATCATAGTTTAGGTGCAAATGCGACTGTTTTAGTTGCACCGTACACACATCTGTGCTCACGCTAGTCTATTGGAATGGGTGTCACTTAGTATCGAGCAGAAGCACCCCCTCATCGCTTGTTAAGAGCCACACTGGTGGGCGTGTACATGTAGGTTTTGTTGGTATGTGTAATAACATGTACGCAACGTGTGCACCGTGCATCTCATGGTCGTTTGTGAACCAGAGAAGTGGAGTTCCTCCCAAAGGAGCCCTCTCTTGGTCCCACTTGGGTCCAAAAGTCATACGTGAACAGTAGAAGGCAAAGGAGCACTGAAACCCATTTGGTTCACTTTTTAGTTTGAAATACAGTCAAACCGACAGATCAAGCAACATTGCTAGTAGCTGATAATTCAAAGAAAAATCATGACATGTGGCTGTCAAATCAACGTTCCAGACTGATTCACAAATTCTGGCTGATACATGTATATGTGGTGTCTTGAAAACAATAGAACATTTACACGTAACAGGAAATGTAACTGAGAAGACCTCAGAATTACAGCTATTTCCAAATGAATCAAATCCTCATGAGAAATTTTCATCGGCATTCTGGTTACAAACAGAACTAACGGCATCATTCACGCCATCCTCTGGAAATGACTCTGACCAGCATCCTGTCAATTTAGTTGAGTACAGGAAAGCCAGTGGCCGCTGTAGTCAGCTTCCAATGAACCATACACAGAAACTGTTAGCAATTTCACAGAACACTGGTTGCCCTCCATGAACCCTCCATCCCTCTTCCCCGGCCAAGCCTCACGCATATGGATTGAGCACCATACTCTGTGGAAACCAGCAGTACAAATTAGACGGTATGAAAATTACTGCACAACCTACAAATGTATTTATGGCACGCTGTTTATAATCTAATGCAAATTCCATCATTTACAACTTATCCATGGGTATAATACATGTATGTACCAGTATATATCCTGATATCTGTGAGTGTGAAGTGAAGAATTGGTAAAACCTAAAATGTACACCCTTAATGGTGACAGTATGTGCTTTAAATTACTCAAAAAGGCCTCTCCCAAATTAGAATTCCTGGTAAACATGTATTTGGAATTATACGGTATATTCCTGAAAATGACAAAGTGGGCCCTGGGCAATTGTCAGTGAAATTTTAGTTGTACAAGGAAAGTTTACACATACGCAATGTCGTATGCAACATCAGTGTCATTTCAACTTTGACACTGTGATATTGTAGGAGAAAAAACATCTCTGACTGAAGCTTTTCCCTGAGATGCCAGTGAATATAATTTACGTAAACATCAACCATAAAGGCTATGATCAAAACTCCCTTCAAACTGTTGATGTCCGGATGCTAAACAGGACAGAATAACAAAAACCGTTTTGTGTACGGGCTTCTTTAGAATTTTCGGCACTAAACGTACATGTAGCTATTGGTGGATTGTCTTGAATAACTCATTTCAAATGGGCTGGCTACTGATTTGTTAAGTGCCAGATAGAAACGCAAGTCAGTCAGTGCGGTCACTGGTGCCCATCAGTGCTCAGACTGCTCTGCATATGCGTCCATACTTATTTGTGATCCTTCATTTCAGTGCAAAATGGGAATCACATTTACAGCACACGCCATGGACAGGTGGTGTGCTGTGCACCGACTCCAAGCTCCATATTCATTTGTGATCCTTCATTTCAGTGCAAAATGGGAATCACATTTACAGCACACACCATGGACAGGTGGTGTGCTGCGCACCGACTCCAAGCGGTGAGCACCAGCTAAATCCCAAATCACAGCCCCTCATAAAAGCTCGGCTTCATTCTAGTTCAGCTCCATGTCCTTTGTTACCATCTGTAGGTCTTAAATGTTCAAACCAAATGAAACAATTCCATAGTTGGCTTCTTATCCTTCGCATGTGGTTTGCTGTTCCCTTAAAAAGCCTAAAAAAACCCAAATAAACAAACAAAAAACAAAGAGATCCATCCAGGCCAAGATTTCCACAGTGAAGGAGCAATCCAAAAGCCAGAGACAAGCCGATATTTGAGAGACGGCTCTTGCCCTCCCTGTACCAAGGAGCAAGCCTCCACTTCCTTAGAGTGCATTAATTCGTAGTAGATGGCCGTCTGCTGTTTCTAAGTGAAACCTCGGGGCAAATGTTCTCTCTGCCTCACTCTGATCATCCGCGCCCTCTCTACACAGTCCCACTCACAAGTCAATTTTCTAAAAGATCAACTTGAATGAACTCAAGGCAACAGAGCCTTTCTGTGGGCCCAAGATTACTGATAACAAATAATGTATTGCCAAATACATCCTGATGCTCAAGCCAGAGAAGTTCAACACAGTACAAAAGTGACACAAATCACCACTAGTCACTCACTAGGGGGAAGAGAGAAAGCTAGAATTATAAGTACCCAATACTATGCTGCTTGATATTTCAACAACAAATTTCATTGAAAACTAACCGGATCTGTAGGAACCGTAATAAGAAAATAGCAATTCAGACTTTCTTAATATTCTTTTCGGTCATCAGTCAACATGACTGATATTTCAAGCACTGAAATTTCCAGAGCGGCAAGACTACAGCTGTCTGAGCGGAATCATCCCATGCTGTGGAGAACAAGATGGTGAGATGGTGACATTTTCCGTACGTGATTTGTTTCCCTGTTGGCAAGCACCCATATTGAGCAGTTCTGCATTAGCATTAAATCCCTGCTGCACTGCACACGCTGGCACGTATGTCCCCGGCCCTACCGTTTGAGACGCACAAACACAAGCGACCGGGCCCTGCACGTCTCAAAGTCCACGCTAAAAAGGAAACACGATACAAAATGGAGTAGGAATAATTTGACATCGGATCCTTTTGGTCCAATATCCTTGGCGGGGCTGGAACTAACGGCAGAGTGGAGTGGGCATGCAATTTGGCGCCTGGCTAATTGCGGGGTCCAGCGCATAATAAAAAATTACAAGTGTATATACGCGGCCGTGGAATTATTGCTTTGCAGATTCCGTTCTGAAACGTGACATCACAGCTAATGGACTTTTTAGGCTTGTGCAATGCATTGCCGCTATCAAAACCACAGGCGCTTTTGACTTTTTCACAAGGGGTATTCATCTTGGTGTGAATTGCCACATAAATTTTGCGTCCACATGCCATGCAATAATAGAAAAATCAGTAGTTATCTGAAGTACTGGACGATAAATTACAGAAATTACAAACCCTGCCAAATGAAAGCCATGTGAATTGATTTCAGTGTTTGGATATTGGGCTTCCATGTACCAGTAGAAGAACTTTATTTGGCAAACAGATGTCACAATTGCTTGCATTTGTAAATATATTTTGTAATATATTTTACCATCTGCAGTAACACCACTTTGTTTTTTAAAACATCAATTCTCACCAATTTATGGTACGATAATGACCACTTTGCTGCTTGCACAGCAGAAACAATTCACTGAATTTTTGATGGATAAAATGAGGAAAAATTACTGCCAATAAATTGACAAGGAAGAAATAGCCACGGTCTAAAAGGTTCTGCACTGTCCCTGTGCCCTAGCAATGCTTACTGTGATCAGATTACAGAGAGGATGCATTAACGGTCATACGCTGTTTAGCAGTATAATTATTGTTTTGTTCTCTTTTGGACCGTGTTTTGGACCACTGCATGAGCAATATACCCGTAGTATCAACAGATCAAGCCCACGGAGGTCTTGCCCAACTTAAGTGGACTGACAGCATGCCTGAGGTGCAGTAGTCCTGCATGTACATCAACGTCCCACTCCAAAATGATTAGCCAGATCCAGAACAATTTTCTAAAAAGCTTGTCAATTCCCGAGAGAAACACCCCTCCATAACAAAGGAAACAGAAGCAGGCCAGCAGCCCTTGATGTACATCGGGCAATCTCATCACCTTGGCTTGCCAGCCTGTGACAGCCTATGTCGTTCTTTTGTTCTACGCCCCCCCCTTTCCCAACTAGTCTGGGAGAACGGTTGCCATGGTAATTGTTTTCATTTCATCATCTCCAGGAAGGTTTGTCAACGGGCAGGGGGAGGAGAAAGAGACCTGCGACTTTCATCAAGTGTATTCATAAGAGGGCATAAATACAATTGGACGCCGGGCCGAGAATAGGTGAAATGGTTTCCGTGGAGATTTGTTGAGCTGCTCTTGCCGATTTGTTTGGGAGTTACAATTTAAACATTTGACAATGGAGCAATTCAAAAAGAAGAATCAGACCCAGTATTTGGTAACTTTTGTGCTAAGAATTTCCAGGGTATTTTTACTTCGCAATTTTTTTTTAGTTTTCATTTCAAGAACATTTCTTTAGTTTTCCTGAAATGGGGAAATTCCCATTGCAGCTTTCCAAAGACTGGGAAAATTCTGCCAAATTTCACACCTCCTACTACAAGAAACTCTTAAAAATTAAGAATAAAATGTAAACTTCTGAGAAACTGACAGTATAGATTCTAGTCATTTTATTTCCTGGATGTAAAGCAAGTGTTGTTTATAATTTGAAGGGTTTTATGGTGGATGTAGCAATGACACCGTACAAAGGTTTGCTGAAATGCAAAGTGAAGATTTTTTAGTGAGTGAAGTTCTGAACCACATTAACTCATCAGAACCTCACTCTCAAGAGATAGATTAACATGAGGTAAACCGCAAACCTCCATCTTATAGCAAGTTATAATATTTTTTAAAAAGTGTAATCAATCCAATGAATGACAAAACCCACCCAAACCTACAAAAAAAATTTATTACAGTTCAATTAGGTGCGAAAGGCACATGCATGACAAGACATCACTCAAATGCCACCTGTAACGTCCATGTGAAATTGTTATTCCAATGCAAAATCCATCAACCCATCGTGGTCTGTCATGCTGTGACAATAGACTCTTTCGTTCATTAGTGCCTGTGGAGAAGTCCAGCCTGTGAATTCCATATTCACAGGAACCATGGCTGTTTGTCAGCATTCAACCTTAGGCTTCTGGTGTCAAGCTCCAACCTTCAAAATGATCTGGACGTGATCGGAGATCCCCACTCAGTGCAAGTCTCTTAGTTTTTTTCCAAAGTTTCTGAACAAGTCCTCCCAGAAACTACTATGCAAACATTTGGGGTCCTTTGGTTTGAAAAGTTGAACTGAAAAGGCTCGTAGATGGTTCAAAGGAGACACAGTTGAGGTCAAAGTCAAAACCAAGGGCAAAGTTTGTTTTGATGACGCAAGGTGCATACACTACAACATTACAGTTGTTTTTTAAAGAACTAACTGAAGTCAAAGAGGAGACAACAACATGCAATCACGCCAAAGCAACGTCTGTGTACCTGAAAACTTGAATGATTGCACATAAACATAAAGACACTGTTGCTAAACCTTGTGATTCAGGGCAAGCTTTTGCATAGCAACCACTATTTCTGGAATGGACTGGTTCCTCTGTGTCCTTCTTACCCATTGAAAACGGTGTATTGGTGCAAGGCGTCTCTAATGTAACTAAGCAAAAGCTTCCTGGGAATCAAGAGGTATAGTATAGCAACAGTGTCTGTAGTCTGGGCAATTCAAATCGGTATGTTCACATGAATTTAAAGAACTCGGTGCACCAGATTTTATTCAAATTTAACTCAAAAACGGCTTAGACCCAGGGGCATTCTGTTGTAACTGGCTTTCTTGGGTGGATACACACAAAAAAACTGGTGAGTTGGAGGGGCAAACAGCACTGTGACAATATCAGTGAGTTATTAAACTCACCAGTTTACCCAACAAAGACAATGTTTAGCGTAACTAAAGACAGGGTTTTCCTGGCCAAGTTGACTATTAAAAGAAGAGGCGTAACTGATGATAGGGATGTTGAGCGAGTTTTTCTGTCCAGTCACTACTCAGAACACTACTACTTTACAGGCTTAGAAATTCAACTGAACTGAGAAATGACAAACCCTGAAATGCCAAAGTTATCTACTCCATCCACTTCAATCCAATGAACATCCACAGGATATTGAAACGTCCTCCTTTTTCAGGGTATTTGTTTTTTTAGCTGATTTCCAGGTCTTCTCAGAACAAGCACCAGCTCCTGCAGGAAAGGTGTCGTTTTCCCTACCAGGCAAGTTAATCTGAAAATAACCACACCACCTTTTTCTTTTGTTTCATTTTGCTAGCACCACTTCTGCTTTGCTTGGAATCTTCTGCTTCAACAGGAAAGGACGCTTAACAGGGGAATCACAACAACACTAATGGAGAAAAAGGCCTTTGGAACAGACGAGGACCCTCCATTTCAATTATGCTGACACAGGAAAGCACACAAATATCGTTGTGCACACCTGCCACGAAACTGACGCAGGAAAACTTATTCTCCTGTACAAAACTCACAAAAAACACCTGTCAAACTTAACAGGAAACTCGCCAAGTTTGGGAATCCACTGTGATCCCAAGTGTGCACCTTTTCTAACAAAAGCATTCACAAGAGAATTGTCAGAATTACGTGGCAGAGGAAAGAAAAGATGTTAATTATATATAACAGGTTTTGCCCTTACCCAACGTATATTAATAAGCATTGTATGCTCAGTGCTTGTCCGAGAGCTTGCGAAAAAA
>NW_019091562.1:415865-438129 GCF_001949145.1 Acanthaster planci
GGGGGGGGGGGGGGGGGGGGGGGGGGAAGAGGGGATAGAAAGCTGCTGCAGTCAATTTCCCACTGCTGGAGGCCCAAGGAAAGTATTAAACCTGAACAGCTGTCAGGGAGAGGAAGCTGAGACGTATTTGTTTCAGAAGAGGAGGAGGAAAGACCAGGCCAATCGCTTGCAGGGAGTGAGAGCTTCCCAAGGGGTTTACTGTACGTGAGATTACACTCGGAGCTGTGTTCCAGTATGGTTGAGGTGCAGGCACATGTTACTGTAAAAACTCCAGTAGATGACCTCATCAGAAGTGGCCGTGATGCTACATATACCAGTATAAACCTCGATGATTTGGAACCGTATTTATTATACATGTACATGTGTTCCTTTCTACTTTGAGGTACCACTGCATTGCAGGTGTCAATATATGGGCATGTACATCATGTAGGCCCACCTTCAATGAGATTTGCACTGTACTGTGAACTGGTATTAGAGTTTGGTCCATACAACTTTAAAAACAGTGTGGATGATGTTTAAATGTGCAAACATGTATGTACATGTACAATCAAAGATGGACACTTTACGGACGTCATTGTAATTCTTGCATCTGTTTCTTTAAATATGTCTCAGTCTTTACCGTTTATGCGCAACACTGGTGAACCTTTAAAGCTGAACGTTCACACATATGCATGCTATACGCCATCACGATCCAGATGGATCAGCACTATAGAAATCCTGTATATTACAGATTAATACAATATTATAAACATACATGTACATACATGTAAACATGTAGATCCTTGAGTCAACATTTATTGCGTCGGTTGCTTAGCATCCTCCTGCGTTGTGCACCGCGGTACACTGTACATGTACAGGTGTTAATTTGTTTTAACAGTAAACGTGCCCATACATGTACACGTGGTTTGCATCAGTTTACGTGCACCTGTTTTTCTATAGCCAATATTCTGTAGCCGAGGATCGGTATGCCATCCGGCATTTTGGTTCTGGGAGAGTACATGTACTACATGCAGATCAGTTTACCCTTTTGGGTTTTTTTTTTTAGATTGAACACCTTCGTCCCGCGCTGTTTGCTGCTCGCATTCCTGCGAAGCAGTCCATCTCTCCACATTAGCGTCATGTTTACTCTACCGGGGCCCACCAGGCAACCTACATGGACACATACAGGTACACATGCATGGGGATGCAGGACTGGTGCTCGTACCGTACATTTCCTGCTTGCATGTCAATTGCAAGCAAACTGTGCGACCCAAACTTTGTGATTTTCTAAACAAGGCCAGTCTTGACACTTTTGGCCGCAGCTACCGCTAATTCTGATCAAAAATCATCCAAGTTCCTGCAATTTAGTATGCTTCATGTAAGGTGTGTTCAGGTAACTCAGATTTCAAAGTTATGCAAACATTTTCTGACAGACAAAAATATTTGAATGTGCATCAGAGTCACACGGTACCTTCTATTCACATCATTTTTTCACTCATTGAAAGTCACCTCCAATGCCAATGGAGGTTCCGTCCTTCATTTCTAGAAAATCCAGGAGAGCTGTTAACCACTCTCCTAAAATCAGTCAGGAGAGCAAATTGCTCTCCTTAAAATAAACCTAATGTTTACATGTAAGTACAAAAATAGGGTATATTGAGTTCACTGTCCATTTTGATAACATCTGTTGTCATGGTTCATTTCAATCAGTTCTAGTTTGTTAGAAATATTATATTTGGTTTCTCTCAAACAGACATGCTTATCACACTAGTGTTTTCTTTGAAAAAAGAAATTCTTTTTTAATAAAAAAATCCCTCTCAAAATGAAGTCTCACATCTGACAAGTCTTTTTATTTTCAGTATTACAACTTACAAGTGCAACAAATTATCTTTAATGGCAATAAATAGAACAGAATTCCTTACTGAAGCCTGATACCTCCACTGTTTTTGCAAAATGACTGGCGCAAGCTGGAAGAGATTCAATTTCACGTTCTGGTGCATCAATTCTCCAGTTAGCTGGATTCACCCAAAACAGAAAATGAGCATCATGCACGTGAGCGAATCCATATCCGTCGTGGTGATCATGAGAGTGTTGCACACAAATATTGTCCGACACGTTGAGAGAATCTCCTGCACGACGTCGCTTCATAGAGCCCCATAGTCGTAGTGTAGGCACGCTATCACCACTCAGCGTAACAGTTTCGTGTGGACCGAAATCTTAAGGCACACCGGTTGTGCACTGAGCGCCCTCATAAACTTGATAACGATTGGCTGTTGCGGATCAGAAACTTGCTTCTGGCCAATAAAACAGGAGTAAGATTACTGTCTCTCCAGCTGACTGGGGTCAGGTTACGTTTGTTGTGGGTATTTCAAACTCGGAAGAAAAAGCTTCGAAATGCAAGTTTTACAGGAACCACACAGTCATGGTTTTGAAGATTATTTCCACCGTTTGCTGTAATATTGTTCAAATATTGAAATGTCCTCTTCAACTTTTCAAGGAGCGCATTTTTTTACACTCCTCAGGCTTGATAAGGAGCGCGGTAGGAACGACTGCGCGATAGCATTCCTCAAAAATGAAGGACTGGAGGTTGTGAGCTTAAAATGGAATCCCAGCTAAGGTACTGCTGTCCCAAGTGATTACTTTCATTTCTTTATACGCTGTACAAGAATTTCCCACCGATAGACATGTATGCAACAAATGAAAAAGCTACCAATATGAAGGCAGCTGACTCTCAATGCACCACAGAAAGATTCACACGCAGCTATATAATAAACAAAGGAATATGTAAATGCACAGGTACATATGTATGTACATGTACCATACTTGTCTAAAGAACAGACTTGCAACCAAACAACAGCAAAGCCTTTTTCAGATATTGGCTTTCATTCCCACAGAATGTAAGGGCAGCAACGTGTAAACGTACATGTACATGTATGTACATGCAGGCAGATGCCTTCGTCAGTTCACTCCGTCTTCTCCAACCCTTTCCTTCCAAAAACGCTGCAGAAACTTTAAGGAAAAGCCTGTCAAATAACACACTAACTTTGCCAATATCAGAGGGTTTATCCCAATAACCATTTCACTGAGAATCAGGGCAAGGCATTAGATATCATATTACCAATCTGAATGCTATTCATCAAAGAATGTCCCCAAGGCCCCTTGGTAGCGCTGGATTCTTGAATGTAATTTATGAGACACATACATTTACATCCAGGAGCACACTTCTGCACATATGCTTGAAATCTTTTTCCATCTGCCCCCCTTCCCCAGTGTATTTATAAATGGCGACACACTGACACATACATGTAATCCGGGTGCGTGTAGGCAGGAAAACAATTTTATTTTGTAGCATTTTATGTTTATCTGTATTGGTCTTTATAATGGAAGTATCTCTTTTTATTTCAGGGAACACTTTATCCCTTAATGGCATTCTGTTGAATTAATTTCAAAATTTACTAGTTTCATTAGTTTTAATTTATTAGCTAACCAGATAAAACCTCATTACTTGCAGCGGGTTTGCTACAATGATTTTTAAATTCCCATGAAAGACTGGCGATAAAAACTCTGAGGCTGGTATATGGGTAATTCCAGAAATCAAAGAGTCCGAAAGTGACATTTTTGCATCCCTATTACATCTGACCTTTGTTATTTGACATGGAAATATCACCGGAATTGATTTCAAACTATTACTATCTGTTTGGCAATCGCTCTTGGAAATTAGAAAATGTGTTCTGAACTTACAAAATGATATGTCAGGTGTGACCAGGACACACAAAAAATGGACCCCTAATTTCTGGAATCACCCATATACATATACCAGTACCTTTTATGGGTTACCATGAACACGTTTTTGTTTTTCTCGTTTGGTCTCAATCAGATTTCCAGATGATGTTATGAAACACGCCTGTTTGTAGGGTGAATCATCCGAATGTGAGGGGTAAAAGGGTGGGATGAGGATTGAGGGGCAGGAGATGAAGGATGGGCTTGAGAGTGGGGGGGGAGGAAGCAGGGGCCAAGAGCCAGGTTGGGAATGGGGTAGGAGAGTAAGATCAGGTCCAGGGTTCTAGCTGCGGTGGGCGGCGCCGGGCGGCACCACCCGGTACTGCAAATTTCCGCCCAGCACTCAGGGTTGTAATTGGCTGTGCCACCCAGCACGGATTTTCCAAAAAACGAACTGAAATATTACTGAAAATCTAAATGTACCAATTCGATCGTATTTCAAGCATCAGAAAGCATTAAGAACTGCGCTCACTTTGCGTTGCAATCCAAAAATTTACCCGGCACTAAAATGGTCCTAGCTAGAACACTGATCAGGTCATCACTCCACAGTACCATACCTTGACTTCTTTCATGAAGACGTCTGGCCTTGTGGTATTGCACAGCAGTTTCTTATATCTGTGGATTGCGCGTTTCCATTGCAAGGAGTGAAGCCACTGGTCACGAACGTAGAGGTTGGTCGCCTGGTGTGCATAGAAAAGAGGAAAAGAAGTGGGAAAAGCATATGCATACACACAAGTGCATGTACCGTACGATACATACATGTACCTATATATTTCAGCACTAATCTCTCAACAGAAATACATGTAGCCAGCTGTGATGATGTCAAGACATTACTTTGGGTTGGTCATTTGCATATGTATTGTGGAATTTAGCTGCGCAGCAACTAAAGGAAATTGAGCTGGGACTTAACTTGCGCAGGTATTCTTACACTGGATAGTGGGCACGTGTAAAAACTGACACCGGTACATTACATGCACATGTACTGGTACCCTGTCAAAGATCACACAGTACAAAATTTACGGAAAATATATGTACCGTACTGTACATGTACATGTACAGTGTATGTACTGAATTTGTTGGTTACAAACTATCGTGAAAGATGTGGGCTATAATATACTATGAACGCACACTAGCACAATTACCCGTATACTGCAACATATAGCCCATTTTCAGTAATTTTGCTGCTTCGTGGCCCCTAGCATTCAGCAAACTTGCTTCCTGCAGTTACTAGGCAGTGATGAAATTTCAATAATTCTTTCAGTACCAAATAACACGTACACAAATTCTTTGGTGCATCAATGCATTCAGGACTTTTGAAAAAAAAAAAAAATCAAACCCTCAAAAATGTTTAGCAGCCATCTGGAAACTTCATAACCATTTTTTTTTTAATTTAAAGAGTGACTGCATGCAACACTGCAAATTCAATTGAATCTTGACAATCCAATTGATGCCTGGATGCGGTAGACCTTGCCGTTCAAATCAATCCCATTCTACACCGTCAATATGTGATTTTAACACGGCCCAAGGGGAAGGGAATGTTGACGGTCAACAGCACATGTGGTTTTATGTTTGAAAACTCTATAGGTGCAGTTTGGAGGATCACTTAGGCACAAATCCTGGCTCGAGACACGATGTGCATGTACATGTATGTACTATCTGCACACTTACGTTTGTACGACTGTCTCCTCCCCCAAACCGTTAGAGATTGTGTCTTGATCGAGCATGTGATATGCAAATGATGCAAGGCAGGCAACCTTGGTATTAATTTCACCAGACAGTTTGGCTAGACGAGAGACCCGCATCCTGTCGTGGGGCCTCTTTTAAGGGAGTTGTTTGGCACAAAACACTGCACAGCAAATTCACGTACTTACGAGTATCTAAAAATCAGCTTAGAGAACATGACACACCGTAAACGTCATATTTTGCCCGGTGCCCTGCTATTGAGTAAGTCCACCAAAAGGTCCCCTTTTTGTCCAACACAAAATGCCACTGTTTCTTCAATTACACAATCGCCACAGAGATTGGTGGTGCAAAACCTCCTCTGGGTATTCTCTGTCCAGATGCCCAAAAGTACGATAAAAAAATTCTGCAATCCATGAATGTCTTCAAGTGCAAAACGTCCATTCCATGTACCGGTACTAGTCCGTATGGGACATTAAGTGTGCCAAATCATGTCCTATTGCCAATGCTGAGGAAATCCCATTTGCCTTAGAGCCATTTTTCAACCTCATCACTCCAAGAAGGGGCCCCTGATGCCAAGTGGGCTCAGTGTCCAAGAGACATGCACATGTACATGTACGCCTTCAAAGTTTGACACTGTAGACCCCAAGGCTCAGATGTCTCCATCTTACCTGCAGTAGTATTGAGCCCGTGTGCAAGACGATACGCAAGCAAGCGCTCTGTCCGGCCTCCCAACGCGTCAGCGGATGGATGTCTGTTATGCTGCAGTACGGCAGCGGGTACTCCATAAAACCAGAGGGCTGGAGGGAAAGTGGGGTGCATACAGGAACAAAACAAGAAAGAGGTTAGTTCATTCCTCCAACTTGAAGACAGCATTGTCAGACAGTAACTTTGAGCATGGCAAACAACTTGATGTTTCCACTTTGAGCGGTACTGTTGACTTCTCAATATCTCTGCACTACAAGTAAACAGGCCAGATTTCACCAATTCACTTGCACAGGCTGCAAACATTTAAGGGCTAATGTAACGTACGTGTACATGTTTAGTGCTTCAGGACCTACATTCACTCAGTTCACCCTTCATGTAACATTCATAATGTGATCCCTTAAAAGATTGTGCTCTGGTGTGACAAGAGGTTTACTAGTTGGACACATCCCAAACTTACACTTCTCACACATCTTTGGAAAGTACATGTACATGTAGCTGGGGCAACTGACTTTTATCTGAATGTGCACAAATGTACATGTAAACATCTATGAGCACATTGTAAAAGTGCATAATATGCAAGGCGAACATTAGCAGCAACATGCAAATCAGTTTTCTCCCTTTGCAAACCACCATTGAGAAGGTGCATCTGTAATGACTTTATTGCAATCATGATAGTCCAAAAAATATTTCCAGTTTCTAACACAAAGTTGTCTTTTTCTGAAAAAAAAATCAGAAGGAACAAACAACTTGAATATTCATGGCTAGCGTGCATGCACATTATGTACAATGTACATGTATGAAGACACCATGCCAGTATCAGTTGCGCAAGTTGTACATGTACATGTGTAAGGGAAAAGCCAACTACTGTCTATACCTACAGGTAAGCCGAAATACATGTATATACAACGTAACAAAACTATGGGAAAACCACATGTGTAGAAATACTTTTCAAAGAAACCGAAGAAAAACTATCGTGTGGCTTGCAATATGAGTTCATATGCCACATCATACTCTTGTACATGTATATTAATCATTACCATCATAACCCCTATATTGCAATAAGTGTAATATTTCTGTAGAAATACATTTCAAAGAAACCGAAGAAAAACTATCGTGTGGCTTGCAATATGAGTTCATACAGTATGCCACACCATACTGGTACATGTACATCATGTACATGCACACATACAAATGTACATGTACATGTAAGTCTTGTACATGTACATGTATATTAATCATTACCATATTGCAATACATGTATACAAACATGTACATGTATGTACATGTACACACGTACATGTTATACGCCTACATGTATAACATAAAGTTTTTATAGTTGTACAAACACAATGTTTGACCTCAATTCTACTGGTATTTAGTCACTGGTATTTTGTGGCACAAACAATGCCCTGTGTAAGACTGTGTGCAAACCACGTTTATACCCATCTCCCTTGAATACACTGTATGTAAGTGCATGTATACATGTAGAAAATGCTTATTACCACTAAAGGGTGGAGAATGCCCTGTCCAGTGGTAATTGAATGGACAGGTGCATGTCTCACAAGTGCTAAACCAATTATTCATGTTCATTTGTTTTTCGTGTGCTTTGAGCATGTACATGTGCATCTTTGCCTTTAGTAATGCTCATCTGCACATGGGTGTATTTTTAAAATGTATGTGGGTGCGTATGTGCATTTACATTGATTAGATGTACCGGTGCACCGAAAATTGGCATGCCAACTGCATAAAAACCACAGCCAATAAATTTCATTTACCGGTATATATTCATTCATTCATTACGGTTTATTTGAAAGAAAACATCAAACAAAAAGTCACATGATTAAAAGTGTTTGATTTACAAAAATTGAGTACAAAACAGCTTTAAAAGATCAATTAAATTACAATAAATACATTACATTAAAAACACTAATAAAAATACACCATTATCAAACAAGTAGGTTTAAAACATGCCGCAGAAGGGAATTAATTATGAGGGAATCTGGAATTTATCATTTAACAGTTTTGACATGTACAATTGTATATAATTGGACTCTGTTGGTATCTTTGTGTTCTGCAGTATGGTACATGAACATGTATATGCAGTATAGTATATTGTTGTACATGTACATGTACAACAATTTTTTATGTGGCATTTAACCATCTCTACGATCAATTAACACATAAACATGCAATGCGGAAGACGTCAACAACTGAACTGTACGGTGTTGTTAAAGAAAACACATTCATCATCATCACAATAGTCATGACAGAGTGCATCATAAAACAAATTTTATTTACCAAGTCCAGCTATTTATACAAATAACACATCCTGGCATCCATGTACGTAATTGCACATAGCAACTCTTTTTGTCAACTGTGGGAAAAAAAATATATATTTGTTGCTGTTTTGTGTTTCCCAAGAGTGTAATAATGCATTCCAGCACTGCTCATGGACGGAGGGAGACAGACACAAACTGCATTCATTTATTGATGCTTTTGATGCCTGTGTGCACAATCTATGTTACCATGGCAACTGGCTTCTTACCGGTACACGTACGCATACAAAAGGTGCTGCAGCTTTACTGATGATTACGGCACTTTGGCTCAATTAGTGAGCCTCAGAAATTTATACCGGTACATGGAGCTCCACAGATCATTCCTAGCTGCAATTTTGGCTCCAGTGACCACAGTCTACAGTTCACATATCATAATCTACAGTGACTATTCTTCTTCACTTGTTCAAAGTTGTTGCATCAAATTCCATTTGCAATTTCCACTTCAGCAACCTGTCCAGAAAACAGCTCTGTGACTATCCCAACCCAAGACATGCAAGAACGCTTGTATTGTACAGTGTGCATGTACCCGTACTGTACACGTGTACAAGTACAAGGATGTGTGGAACTCAAGGGCTCAAATGAGCAAGATTATTTAGGTCATGGGATATGAATTCATACTTGAACCGGTAATGGTAGCTAAGGTACCGGTACATGTACCTTAGTGTACCAGTACACATACCGGTAAGTGTAGAGTCCCACCTCTGACGTACAGTATATGTACATTTACCATATGCATAGCCCATGATGTTTAGCAAGCTAAAGCTGAACCTGATCAGCATACGTGGAATTTACAGAAAATGTAGGGGCCCACACAAAATTCACGAAATTGTGTATAAGCACAGAATAGAAAACTCACTCTAATGAATACGGTACAGGTACATGTATAGTGCATGTACAAGTTACGGGTACAGTACATGTAATTTATGCATTGCAGATTTATGCATGTCCCTGACAATAAAACATCAAGTAACTTCAGCCTGGTTTATAATGGCTTGGAAGAGGCATCTACATGTACATGTACATGTACCAGCAACCTGAAAGACCGCCCTGCACAATTAATCATGGCCATACTGCATGGTTTAGCAGGACTAAATTAAGAATGTTATCAATTAGTGTCACGCTCTGGATAGGGAAAAAAAAAACAAGTTTTGGTTAAATTAACAGCTTTGAAGGAACCTGCCTCACGTGTAGATCACATTACACAGATAATGAATATGTTTTAGGAGTGAGATGGTAGGGAGAACTTCACGAGTGGACAGACTCATTGTTTCATTCCACAAGGCAACAATATAAAACTCCATCTGTCACTTCATGAAATTATTCTTTGCACTGCAAAAAGGTGGACCATTCATCATTTGTGTTACACAGCACCTGAATAAATCACCTGTAAACTCTTTATGCAAGTCGCAATCAAATGTTCTCATGTTCCCCTCCGCCTCAGTTCACACTTAAATAGAGGATCCTATGATCTTACTTTTTTTGACTACCTGTTTAATTTCTTTCTGCTGTAAAAACATTTGTAACCGTTATCAGAAATGTCCACATCTGACAGATCTGACAAAATGTTAGTCATATTTTGCGCCTATCGATATCACCCAAATCTTCTGTATTTGTGTGCAGGGCCGTCAATGTGTCCACTGCACGAATGCACACTGTGCCACGCTCTTTCTGTGTTGGAAGAGCCGCAACCGTGCATACCACGCTCTGACGCTTGCACACAGTGAAATGGTATCATGCATGGGTGTTTTACCCATGGTCCTGCCCAGGATAAATATCAAATAATTTGTCATACTGGTATGACCTAGACATGTTCGTGTACAAGTCACAAAATCAGACGACAGGTGTTGTGTAAAAGGTACATGTGCATAGGCTACCCTTCTGCATATGTGCACATGTACATGTACCGCAGTACATGTACATGACCAAATATAAATATGAGCACAAGCAACAACAGCAGTAACATTTGCGTAACAGTGCAGTGGAAAAATAGTGCAATGTAAAACTTGTTCTTTGATCGTGCCAATGGCTTCTTCTTCATTTAAAAAGAAAATCACTACAGGTATGGCTTGCCAAATACATGTAGATATAAATGGTGCCCCTCCCCCAATGTGGGTATTGTGGGTTGCTTTCAGTGCCTAATTCATTTCTGTCACAGTGATGAGGAGCTGACATATCCTGTTACCAGATTTATTGCTGAGGCCTCAAAGAGACAAATTGGTAACTCTATCCTGGCTTCATTTTCTTCTGGAGGGACGCAGGTGCCAAACCCATCCCGGACATGTCACACATACATGTATACACATGCATGTTTTCCACAATGGCAAAATTGGATCCTTTGCATCCACTGAGGCCTCACCGATGACGTGCATAAAAGAATGCAATACATACATGTATAAATGTACAATAATGAACTACGGTACAATTGTACATGTACATGTATGTAGTGTAGTTATTATGGTACATGTACTTGTGCAATGTATGTACAGTACATGTATGATGTAGATGTATGCATGTACATGTAGCTCCAAGGCAAGAGAGAAATACGAGTATGCTCCACTCTTTCACATTTTCAATGATTTCCCTTTAACATTCCTTCTTTGTTGCAAACTGTGGACACCAGAGTCAGATGTGTATACATCACCGTGGATTCCACACACTCTTAATACCTTTCCTTGATGATACATGTACATGTAAACTAACACAAGCTCTCTTTGTCAGAAGGTGTGTCTCTGAGTTCACCCAACATTTCTCTTGAAATGGCCATGCGCATGAAAAAGAAAAATTCCACCACCTGCCTGTACATGTACATGTACAATGTAGGTACCGGGTAATCTACCTGCATGCAGTGATTGATTAATTAATGAGTAACATAATGCCTGCAGGCCCATTTGAAAACATGTTTACTGCAGTTTTTTGGGGTTGTGCATGCAATGTGTTATCTGGGTCATTTAAGTACCCTTCATATGCACCTGCAGCTGATCTGTTAAAAAAAGACCTGCTATACTGTGTATACAGTTACAGTAGCACTTTCTGCAAATTTAAATAAACAAAAACATTAAACAATATACCCAAAAAAAGTGGAACCTTATGGAAACAATTACAAGTGAAAATATGCTTGTTTGTAAGTTGTTTACTTTTTGCTTAGGATCCGTCAATTCCCTAATGGCATCCTGTTCCTTCATTCTATGCACAAGTGAGTGAACTTTAACCACTTCCCATGAAATCACTTTAAGGGAAAGCAGGATGCTTAAGGATTATGCAGGAACGATCTGTCCTGTTGAATACACAGCATATACACATCGTAACTGCTACATGTATGTGTTTGAAATTTGGCAATTGAATACACATGGATACTTGGCCAATAATATGAATTACCGGTACCTTCAAAAGGTGGTCAGATTTTTTCTACAGACTAAACCGGATTGTGATTTTGTACAACAAATTGGTTTCAGTGGGTGATCAGATTTGATTCTAAATAAGTTTTTTCCCCGGTACACGTACCACCATTTACATGTACAGCAAAGCATGCTCGTCTGTTCATAACACACAGTGACCCTCACACTGACCTACATATACCTGTATTAGGAAGCACTGCACACTCTAGTGTATATTTCAATGAACAACCTGGATACCGACACCTCCTCTGCCCCAGTCACGGCAGGAGTGATAATTAAAGCCAAAAACGTACACAATTTCACATCAGCCCTACCAGTACAGGTAGAATACATACATGTACATATGTACAGCTGATTCTTATGTTATCATTTCTGATAATTGATACCAGCAACACCTTCACTCAGCAAACAGCACAGCTGTAGTGTAGATGCTGCTCTGACAGGTTAATCTCCGTGCATGCTGTCATCCTTCTTATCATGCATCTCTGTCAGACCCCTGTATGTGTTTATCTCTTGTCCAGTAAAGGGAACACACTGGGGCGGATGATAAGGCAAACTGATCTCACTCCCCCCTCTGAAATTAGAATTCCCTGAGTGATGGTAAGATTTCTTTGGAAGCAGATGACTCACATGACTGATTTCTTCACTCCCATGCCCCCACCCCCCTCCCGCTATTCCTACATATTAAACACCGTGGTTCATAAGCCTCTGCACATACATGTATCGCACTGTATATACATACATGAACATGTACTAATCATCTCTAATTTGCCCTACTGCAGTTACATGTAGCTGGCGTAGTCAATGAATAGATCTATGCTTGATTCACAGTTCAATCAAATACATTGTAAACAAAGTGCTGTAAAATGAACCTGCAGTAAAGTCGTGTCAAGTTGTGGTACTCAAAACATACATGTACCTGTGCGGCACATTATAGGTTTCAGATGAAAACTCATCTGTTTTAAAGGCCAAATTTCTCATTTCCCCAACTCCGCGATATCAATGACTGTGTTTCTTCTCGGACATTTGTCTTACAACCTTGCAAAATCCAGTGGAAGGAGAGCTCTTCCTGTACACCCATGCGAGTGCTTGGTTTACGTATACTTTGAAAAAAGTCCTTCCAAGGGAGATGGTAGACTGAAAGGCACGAATTTGATGCCAAAAGTGTTCTATCATCAACTCATTTGGGTGCCCGACAGGTCATCAGAAAAACAAAAGATGGCATCATCTCAATGGCTAATTTCATAATTAGTAGGCCGAAATCACCTTACTGACAATTAGTGGGAGACGTCTTATTTCTGTCTAAGACACACTTAGAGTACAACTTGAATAGAAAACAGACACCATCAAGAGTGAAAGTAGCACATTCCGATGCGTGAAATATAGTAAATGACCTTTTCCATCATCAATTCAATCTCGAATGGTGTGCAAGTGGTGCAAATAATTAAGCCAACAACAGGCACACATTCTGAAATAAAAAAAGACAACAAAACAAACAAAACATCTACATGTGAGGGCACTTTTATTTTGTCTTTCCTACAATGTTCCTTGACCTTCCATTATCAAAAAATTAATAAAACAATTACTGCTTTCTGCTGAATGAGAGTGCACAGCTCAGCTCCACATGTAATGTAAAACAGTTACTGAAATGCTTTGGTTCTATTTTGATTTCGTTTTCTTTAAAAACTTTCAAAACCCTTTGTTTCACCACCTGAAAGGTCACTAAGTCATGGCGAATGCTGGTTATAACAATATGTACATGTAAGTAACTAATCCCAGAATTCGGAACCCTCCCAAATGAGGTACTATAACGTAAAAACACAAAATACAGGGCTTCTGTGCAGAACAAGGAACACAGCTATTTTGGACTCTCAGTATTAGTCATTGTAGCCAATCCAATAACAAAGGTTTCACTTCCTGTTTTCCCTTGCCCTGTGCTTCTACCTATGCCGACCAACAGCCTGATTTGCATTTAGTGCTCGTCTTCCCCAGGGGCTCTGTTAAACATTCACAGAAAACCATCAACTGCAGAAATTTTCTTCTGGTTTGAACACACAGCGAATACAATTTTCCCTTCCTACAAAAAAACCTGTGTGCATCATAACACGCCAGCTTTGGGGCACGACTCCACATCAGCATTCAGCAATAGAAAAAAGTATTTCATAAGCTGGGTTGCACAGTGTACTACACTTATATTTTCACAAAATGGCCTTGTTCATAAAAAAAAACATGAACAAGAATTTGTTCATTATCAGGCCCACTAATTCGGCTCTTTTCGAGTTGACTCAAAAATGAGTACATTGAGACAATGTCTACAAAAACATGTTTTTATGTCAATATGCTCATTATATAATTTTACTGCAACACTTAATGAGCATAATACATGTATTGGTACATGATGTACATTACATGTATGTGTACAGCACTAAATGCACAAAAGTGAACTCACAAAAATTATGCACGCAAATGACCAGAACACAATCAATCATCTCCAATATACCGTATATGTCTGTCATAAAAAAAAACTTGTTTCAACAAGTCATTCATTGCACTTAACTGACATGATTTCAATGATGAAGACAGTTCAGTTAAATGTTGATTTTGTTTCATTCAAAGCAATATCACTTTATCAAGTATAGGCCTATACATATTTACAAACACGATCAAGCACATCTCAACAAGATTTTACTGTTTTCACTCCACTGTAACTGTACGTATATTCTCACCATTTACTTAAGTTCTTATTTTAATATTCGACCAAAACTTCAGGCCCTGAGGACATTCAAATAAATTAGCCGATATACATGTACTGTCAAGTGTCATGTTCATTTATGATTTAGGAATAAAACACACAAGTAGGCCCTAGGTTGCACCAAAAATACGGGAAGCAGACCAAACAGCAAAAACTTCTGAACATAAAAGCCCATTCAAAAACAACCCATACGAACACTTCACATCCAATGAAATTTAGTTCATTGTTTTAATATAACATTACTCGCTCATGTTATTTCCAAGAAGTTTAGGCCTACCGCCGTATGCAGGAATTTTTGTGACTACTTACTGTTAATGAATACAGAGTACTCTCTCCCAGCACTATCTGATGCATTTCCCATCTTCGGAGAAATTTCATGTTCATTATTTTGTTCACCACATTGCTCGCGTGGTTTATTCGGCACACTTGTATCGCACCTTCGTGCAGCATTTTGTACTTGAGTTCACCACAATTCACCGTTCCGTTCGTCTGTGCCATACCTGCCGTCCAAAACCCTGCCGTGGTGGATGGTGGCTGAAAAAACCTTGCCGTGGAGAAAAAACAATGCAGCCAAGTCGATTTAACCTACCGAAAGTCGACCAGTGAAGTCTTACGGCGTCACACTGACTTAACGTTGGCTACCTTTTAACAAATCACTTTAGGCCCGAAAGAGAAACCAAAACGAGTTTGGCATTCCAAGATTACGAACGCTAGTTGCTGGGTGAATTGACAGCTACGAAGCCACAGCAGCAGGCGTGTAATGGCCGAAAAAATGTCGGTAGCGAGCTACAGGCTGAGCTGGAGATCGCAACCAGCGGGAACGATCATGGTACGAAGATCCACCAAAAACGTGCGGTTAACTCTCGACTTTGCCGTGTACTGTCCGCATATTAATGCAGCCGGTAAATCCTGTAAAGAAATTGGAGTTGAACAGATGCTGCTTAGAAGCGAAGTTAATTCCCAATTGTTCCTTTCCACAAAACCGTTTGCTATGATGTCAACATTCGCAAAATTACGAACCGCGGCCATGCACGAAGCTATCTGGCCGATCTGCGTATCCGGTGCGGTGGTGGGATGTGATGTGATTATATATGCATTGAAAATGATGCGCGCGCATATTTTATTATAAACTCTCTTTTAAATTATGGTATGTAGCTTTAATACATTGGACAAGAAAAGACTTTTATTGTTCATGATACCGTCAGTAGAGACTGTCAGTCGCGTTCAGTTTAAAGATTGTCATTCAGACCTCAAACAAAAATATACACGATAGTGAATCACAAATTTTCTTTACAGACTTATCATTTTGATCAAAGTGACAAGAAATTTGTCGTAAAATTTGACCATGGAACAGTGGCGTATCCAGTAGAGTGGGGGTGGGGGCAACTTGCCCTTCTCCCCCCCCCCACTCATAGGAAAGAAAGTAATCGGTATATTTATTTATTAAATGTTAGCACCAGAACCCGACGAAAATAACACCATGAAATAAAAGCGAGGATGTTGGGACAGCGAGTATAACATTATCATGTTTAATAAGCCCAAATCAAAGCCACACTCGCTTTTATATTTGCCCCCCCAACAACAGCTGGACACGCCGCTGCCAAGCAAACCGTTGAAGTTGGTGAGTTGTTGTTATAATGGCGCTTTCAGTCACTAAGGCTATTAATGCAAATAACTGTAGGCCTATACGTTTATTCATAACCTTTATAAATCAGCATCACATTACGGAGTTAAGAAGAAGGTCCAGTTTTAGAGGCAGGAGGAAACCGGAGTACCCGGAGAAAATCTGTGAGAGCGAATATGGACTGGAAACCAAATGCACTTAAACTTAAAGCTTGGGCCAAGCCAGGACTCAAACCCGGGCCTCATTGGTGCAAAACGAGGAAAGAACAGCTTCGCTAACCCGCTCACCCGCTCGCCCCTCTCTTCCCCGTTCCTCTCCCCTCCCACTCCCGCGTTGGTGTGACTAGTTCCTGTGTCTTATATACATGTCAAGGGCGTAGGCTGCTTTGGCTCAGGGGTATGCAATTTTTAAGAAAACGGACCCGGAACTCCTACTTTCAGCATTTAGACGAGGAAGGCAAGTGCGCACGGGAAAAACAGATGCTACCAAACCCTCTCCCATCACAATAAATTCGTCTTCAGTTTGGTACTTCTTCTAATAGCTTGTCCACAAACATCAAATATACTTCAGCCATTGTTGGACGCATTTATTTGGGGCTATATCAATGTAGACTGCGAGGTCATCCGCTGTGCACCGGCTTGCTCTAAGACAGGACACTGGAGGAGATGTTGCATGGTCTGGGGTGCAGTTCTACAATCGTTGGTTACATCTCCGGCAATATCCAGATATCCCCATTTCTAGTTGGAACAGCCCGTAACACTACAGTCCTGAGGCGGTTGAGGAACTTCCAAGTTTGCACTTGAATCAGAGAATGAAAGTGTTTCTTAACAGCTGAGATCCGTCTTGTAGACTGCCATTTGGTTTCAAAATAAAGAATATAAGCACCCCAAGCGGAACTCCATTCCGCGAGCGGGGAGGGGGTTAATCTGCACCCGAACACCCCCCCCCCCCGCCGCCTATGCCCATGTATGTATCAAGAAATTGATATCTGTCTGACATTCAAAGGTTTGATTGAAAAACCTGCCCGATCCCCGAGTTCTTTTTCCCCTACTGATTATTAGTCAACAGTGTCTCTAGAATTTGACATTTTGTTGAGATCAGTTCACTATTAAAACCTGCCTCCATCTTGAAACTTGACCAGAGTTAGAGAATGCTACTGCGTGAATTTTTCACCGAAGATATAAAATACCCATAGAGAGCTATTAAAAATATATATATACCTCTACGAAAATACCGCAAACTGTGCTTCCTTAGACTTTGGAGGACACTTTCAAAGATGGATGGACGGATTTTTCAAATTATTATGTTGATACTGCAGGTGTTACAAAACCTGTCACTATGATTTTACCCGTACCATCTCTCAAGGTGATACTGAATTAGTGAATACACAGCCCAGGTTGAGACTAAACTCTCAAACTGATTGAATTTCTGGTGTGTTACATCACATAGGTCAAATCACAAAGGACGTAAGCGACTTTCACCAAATTCATCTTATGACGGCCCGGCATTTCGGAGTCCTCCGATTATTAAGCGTATATGCGTGTTTTGTTCGTCCCCACGGGGCACTGGGAAGTGGGATGGCAGGGGAGGATCCAGGAATATTTCCGGGGGGGTCAGGCCGTCAATATTTCTTTATGTTCAATAGACCGATTGCACCCGCCAAGTCACGTGACCTATAATGGGTATTCATTATCAACAACACGGTGTCCACCAAGAGCAGTGTTTCATAATTATGTATCATTTACCAAAAATAAAGCCTACTTGCCATACTTAGACCACTAATGGGTACTACACGTAAATCGGCTTTGTAGTTTGAAAAACAGAACTCAAAACACACGTTGCTATAGGGTTGACGCCCACTATTGGTCACGTGACTTTAGCGGAAGCAATCGATGTATTGTTGCAGACAGGCGGACACATGGCGTCATCAACACCATTAAGTATATGTACTCATCCATAGATGTGTGCGCCGCTTCAGCGCGCCGGTATTTTACCAGAAATGTGTTATTTCATTTTCACGAAGTAGCACTCGGTGTCGTGCGGCACGTGCTCTGTGAATTGTCGTTTTCAGGAATTAACCTCTTCATTAATTTAAACAGTTAAACGAGTTTTAAGAGCATCTCTAGTTAAGTCACATATTTATGGGTGAATCATATCACTTTAGACCTTTCAAAGTGTTTTTATCCATGTTTATATATTGACAAAACACACATGAGCAATACTCGATTGCGAAATTGCTGTGAACACGGTTCTCACGAAGTAGCACGCAAGTGCAGTTGAGTGCTACTTCGTGATGTTGGTGACGATAGGTAGGCTAATGCAGTTCTTAATTGTATACATGTACAATGATCCTCACGAGACATCATTTGTTTTAAGCATAAATTCATTTTCATTTCTGAATTTATTTATTCGATTTTTTGTTACCAGAGTGGGAAGGGTTTTCATCCCAGCCTAGATAGATCAATCCCATTCACAGAACTTGCGAAGCATTGTGGTTCCATCAGTGCACATCTCGCGGGTCATGCGCACACTGTAGCGGTGCCTGTGCAGTTCGTGGCTGGCCACGTGGGCGTTTAACTTCCGGTTTAATGCCTCCCCCACGCGCGCCATAATCTCCAAGAATTGTATCCGCGTCGAGCAGAAGCGCCCCCTCATCGATTGGAAGAGCTGTGTGGGTCTGGAGTGTTCATTACGTACCAGCGAGGTTCAGTTCCGACGAAAGGAGCCTCGCCCTGTTGCTAAGAAAAAAAAAGCGCCCTCTCTTGGTCCAGCTCCAGGTTCATTCCTAAAAAAAAGGTATTCTATCACTATCAGTAATGACGTGTCTTCGCCTCTTAAAGCTTGGTCTTAGATAGCGTATTCATATAATCGACTGCCCTGATTATAAAATCATAATAATCACTCCTATACTATTCTCATTAAATGCCTCCCTCTTTGCGTATAGTCTTTAATATACTGTACATAATGCACCAAGTAAGACTCAGTTTGTGCACTAAAAGCAGAGATCGAGTTGTTAAGGCTTTTCATTACTATGATGTAAAATATATACTTCCGGCATGATCAGTTCTACTAGAGATTTCATGCAGGAAAGAAATTTATCACACTCTTGCCACCCTAGAAAAGATTTTAGGAAAGATGGAAACAAATTCATGGACATTTCCATCATGGGGCAAAGAAATTACCGCGATTCTGAAACCTGCTCAAAGCAGTGATACGCCACGATTTTCTTATTCATTGCTTCGGACCATGATCCTCAGACCCGCACCGTGCAGACAATTCCATCTATTAAGCCCTTTGCAAAAATAAAGAGCCTTATTAGTACCCCTCCTTTAGTGACGTCATTTTCCCTATTAACTGAGTCGATACGCAGTCCGGAAGTGCAATTTAGGGATAATAATGAGATATTTTCTATCAACCTGACATGTAGGCCCTCTTCTACGTTCGGCCTGAGTAAGGCCCATACGAGTAATTAAATTGGTCTCGAATTACCTTGCATTATATTAAGTGTGACGTGACAAACAGAAATCTAGAAGAAGTTGGAACAGGGAAAACGCATAAGAAAGTAACAGAAAACTCAAAATAGAATAGGATAGTGAGCGGAATCCAGCATCTAATGCTTCCAGTTTGTAGCATATTGAAAAACGTCTTCCGCGAAATTTATTTCCTTTGGCAGAATGATGATGATTGTCAAAAATGTTGGGCAAATTGTACACTGAAAAGGGTAGAAAAAGGAGCAGAAAGAGATAGAAAAGTATAAAGAAAAGACGAAGGGAGAGAAATAAAAAGCCTGCCTCTTATTGACATGTAGAATGTAAATGTTTGATCTGATAACGATATTTTTTATGCTAATGAAAGAACTGGTAATTTCATGAACTCGATTTTAAAATAATATCAATACAAAATAATTTAATTTCGAAACAAAAAGACTCAAAGTTACGTCACTACCACGTTTTTGTGGTATATCCTTTGTATGTAAGCATTGTGTAAGCATTATTTGTGGAAGTGAGATTTATTTTTATTGTATGTTTCTATCTTTGTATATCATGTAACTTTTATTATGCATAAAATTACAAAAATAATGAAGCAGCTTAAGCAACATTTTAAATTTTGTGCTGTAATGTGGCCTGCAACGACAAAATGACCGATTACTCAATACGTAACTGTAGTGATTTTTTGGTGTCGCGGTGTTACATATCCATGTAATGCATTATGGCCGGGCGCGCAGGGCTGATGCACTTGCTCAGAGTGAACGATCGGAAGGGGGCGCTGTTACAAATTTACAGGCAGGACTTATAATCTCAATGGGCCGCGACATGATCATACTTTACGCGTAACGCGTGGATATGGACACAGCATGTAGCACCATGCAGGGCGCCGCCTTTGCGCCTAGCCCAGCCTAGCCTAGCTCGAACAGTGAAGTGCTTGACATGCCCGAGTGGCTCCGACCTGGCGCCAAAGTTCAGCACTTAAACGCTATGTTAAAACTCGACGTGAGGTATCAAAATAACCCGAGGAAACATTTAGGACTGCACTTGTGCTCCCTTGAAATTTTTGAGACTTTTGTTTGCTGAAGAGTAAGTTCAACTTCAATGCTCTTATTCTTTCATGGTTCAACTTCAAGTTTTTGCATGAGATACCCCTCAGAACTGCGGGGTCTGACGTCCGCTCCGACAGTTCTGGGGGTAGGCCTGTGCATGAGGTAGGCGAGTTAACGTTAGTTACGCAGCAGTGGCGTAACTACCGGGGGGGGGGGAGGGGACATGTCCCTCCCCCCGTAAGCAGGTACATGTACCGGTAAATCTTTGCAACGGTGTACAATCTCGTTTTCACGAAAGCATGGGGAGTGAAAACAAACTTGTATGAACAAGGAGACCTAGGTACGCACGGTATCGCCGGACGTGCAAGATAGTAGATAAATATTTTTTTTTTTTACCCCTCGCCGGCAAGGGTGGAAATCCGGGGGGGGGACACATCCCCCCATGAATTTGGTATGGGGGGACACAATGTCGATGTCCCCTCCATGTTTTAAGCAAAACAAAATACTAAAGGACTTGATGGATCGAGGATTTCCCCTTTTGAGTTTTTACAAATGGAATAAGATAATAAACACGGTGTGCACCCCAAAGTGTAAATTGATGTCCCCCCACAATCCGAGGAGAGATTTCCACCCATACTCGCCAGGTGATTTTTCCTAAATATTACTTGAGGAAGACCAAGGTAAATTCCAATATGTTTCATGGGGTGGTTTTAGTTAGAAACTGTTTTTCTAAAAATTATCGAACATGATGGGACAGCCCAATGTCAAATCTCCATAGGCAGACTCCACAAGGGAGAAGTTCATTGCGTGACCTTTTACTTTCAGGCTCTATTTTGTGTCCTCTAACTGCTTTAGAGTTAGTCTGTTGGCCCACAGAAGTTTAACTACATTCTGGAATTTCATCTCTAGTTTTAATAGACTTGGGGGGGGGGTGAGTTGAGGGGCTACACCATTAATATTTGTTCCTCAATACCCAGTCAACCAGTAGGCCTGATAGACTCCAACCATCTATCAAAAGAGAGAATTTGACTTGAAAATGTGGAATTCTCACCAGTTTTGGCAATTGAAGACATACATACATGTACATTTAGTAGCAGGTTCTAAAAGTAAGGATTGCCCTCCACACGTTTAAGTTTTTATACAGCATCAGCATATGAGAAACAACTTAAACTTTTCTCCAGACAACACAAGTTTTTCACAAGCTGATTGGACTTGTCTTTGATGTAGTGTGGGATGGAATTTGCATTGTCTGTTGGCAAACACTCATAGAAATGGCACGCTCCTTCAGGTGGAGAAATGCCTGCTTGTTGTACATGTAGGTGACAAGGACTTCCTGATTATATATAACGGGTTTGCCCTTACCCAATGTATATTAATAAGCACTGTATGCTCAGTGCTTGTACGAGAGCTTGCAAAAAAACCTTACAAGCTTACTTGGGTGGGACTCGAACCCACGACCTCCTGCTTACTAGTGCC
>NW_019091562.1:438160-477091 GCF_001949145.1 Acanthaster planci
TTTTCAAGATGTATTTTGCATTGGGGAAATGTTAATTATATATAACGGGTTTGCCCTTACCCAACGTATCCGACTTGCTGGTCGGATACAAAACTCTTGCTGATTAGTGGACTGAAAAAAAACAAAAAAGTACACAAACGAATGGTACACCTGGGGTTTTAAGTTGGTGTAGGTGAAGTGTTTATTTATTTTAGCTGCATTAGGTTTTCTCAAAAAGAAAATATGTGGGCCTTTTCTGTCTGAAAACATCAACCTTCAGTGCAAGTATATCCAGTTTGTACGGGTTACACATATATATCTGTTGTCAATACTCTGCAGCTAAATAATGAAAAGAGATGTCATCCCAGCGAGCACAGTGCCCAATCTGCAACAGGGAGTTTCCCATGCAGTCTATGAACAAACACATTGACAGTTGTCTTCTTGAGGAACATGACACAGATGATGGTGCGAAGTCATCAGATGGCCCACCGGGGAAGACGCTATTGTCCCAGAGGAAAAGAGCAAGGTTGTCATCGGAAGGTGCCCAGCCAGCAGCCTCCCCTGGGTTTGTAGAAAGGATGGGATCAGGAGAGGATGCCAGCCTTGATAAACCCAAAGAGGTTGAAAGTGACAGCGAATCGGGAAAGAGGAAACGACTAAACCAGTGGGGCTCCTTACTGCGGCCTGTCAGCAAGCCATCTAAGGCAGTTGTGGAGGAGCGGACAGCCAACAAGATGAAAAGTAAGCTGCCCGTTTCAAAGTCGGGACACAACCTCCCACAGAAGATGCCCTTATCAGATTTAGAAGCCACACCTCCTTCCTTGTCACAGTCGTCGTTGTCGTCACAGGAACTGTCCGTCCAGATGCCCGCTCGTCCAGCCAAGATGGAATTCAGGCCCCTGGCTGAGCGGGTACGCCCCCGGAGCTTTGCCGAGTTTGTCGGGCAGGAAGTGGCCATCGGACATCGGTCATTGCTCAGGCAGCTCCTGGAGAGTGATGCAGTTCCGTCCTTGATATTCTGGGGTCCACCCGGATGCGGAAAGGTTAGACCCTTGGAAGAGTACATTTCTCCCTGTCAACTGTTTCTAGTAGTTGGGAGTTGTGTCAAACAAAGAAAACATCACCCATGTTTATGAAAGTTATTGATATGCTTTGTGCTGCAGTTTAGCACCCCTGGCCTCAAGGACCTTCTGGTCAGAAAAGGGGTCAGAGAAGGAGAAATTTCAAAAGCTTCTTGGTTGTCATATCCCCATACCCCAACTGAGTACAGTAACAAAACAAAATCAGGCCAACTTCTATCTTCTGGAAAATTTCCATTCAGCATAGACAATATAAGGGCAAAAGCAATTCACCAGAATCATATTTCAAGTGAGAACTTTCTTCCAAATTGTGGACCACATATATACAGAGCAAAGCCCAGTCAGTGGTTTCACTCTGAAGAATTGTTAGACTGGCACCCAATCCAATTTCATCAAAGCATGAACTGCTGATTAAGTCTTGTGGCACAGCCTTACAGAGAGTGTGTAGGGTGTGCATGTACCAGTTACTTGTCTGGATAAAACTCCTGTTATTCTGAATAGGAGATATGGACTGGTTGTCTCGTGCCGGTCTGACTCTATCATCGCATAATATGTTTTAGCATCCTACAATTTGGGAGTCTCTTAAATAGTACTTAAAGTCTCATGTTCTTTTGCGCTGGCACAAGTCTACTGTACATGCACACATATTTCTATGCTAATCCTTTCTAACGCTGCTAACAGCGAAGGAACGGGAAGGGTCCCTCAGTTTTTTCTTCAGGGTTGTACCTGGCTGCATGTGTAGATATATCAGAGGATAAGTGCACGATACTTCTTTGTGATGCGTGGTTACCTGTTACCCTGGTGGTGTTAATGCCTTTTTTCCCCCTCTTCGTTTCAGACCACTCTGGCCAACATAATCGCTCAGCGAGCCAAAGCTAGCGGCAGAGCACGCTTTGTGTCCATGTCTGCCACACTAGCTAACGTTTCCACCGTCAAGGATGCGGTGACTGCTGCGGCCAATGAGCAGAGGATGACCAAACGCAAGACTATCCTCTTCATTGATGAGATACATCGCTTTAATAAACTCCAGCAGGTACAAATAATCGATAATAATTATAAAAGTATGTGATGTTCATGTAGTGCCTTGTTTTCCAGCAAACTGTCTTACAACCTCAAAAGCCCATGTACCAATGATGTCATACGTTGTTTACATGTCCACTTATCTGGTGAGCCAACAGGGTCCCACGGTCCAGTGAGCAACATTGGAAAGTACACGTGAAATCACATTGTGGTGTCGTTTTTAGAGAGGTCTGTTATTATTACCCCTGTTCACTGAGCCATTAGGTCAGTTTTTTGTAGCACCAGGTTGAGGTCGGCGCACTTTGAGTTGTTCTCTACCGTCACAGGTACTCATTATACTGGGTCAATAGAGGCAATTATGGTAAAGTGTCTTTCCCAAGTTTTATAAGCACCATGGAATTTCTAGGGTTCGAACATGGGCTGACTTTTATGTTTTAAGTGTCAGAGAGTCTGTGTTTGATAGTTGAGTATCATTCTGTTGGTTCAAAACTGCTTCTGTCTTGTTGTTTTCCCCTGCTTTTCATAATCTTTGTGACGACGACTCTGAACCGCAGGACACATTTCTCCCGCACGTCGAAAACGGCACCATCACGCTCATCGGTGCCACCACCGAAAACCCCTCCTTCAAAGTCAACAGCGCCCTTCTGAGCCGCTGCCGGGTGATAGTCCTAAACAAGCTGACCACTGATGAGCTGGTGCTAATTCTGCGGAGGGCGGCCGCCGAGCTTGGGGTGGCTGTACTCGAACAGGGGAAGGAGGTGAAAGGGAATGGGCAAGAAGGTAGCAGTGATGACAAACAGGCAGAGAGCGGACCTGCTGACAGCCGGTAGGCACTACTTTTAGAATTACTGGTTCACTAGACAGAGCAGTGATGGCAGTAGATACCTTGATCTCTGTCCCCTTCACCACCAAATATTCAAATATTCTAAATTGCAAAACAAGTAGGCCTTCCCAAAAGCAATTTAAGTCATCCACAAAACCTACCCCACATAAGAATTATTGTTTATAGTTTTGAATTTGTCCCATATACAATTTTCTTTTATTGGATTCGCACTGTGGCGAGGATCATGTATCTCTCTCATTTTCAAGCTTGGGAAAGACTTCTGTTTGTCCACATGTAACACAACATTATCAGAGATGATGCCGTGCATAGGAGGTGAGCAGGAAGATCAAACCAGTTGAGGCATGTGTGCATCTTGAACACAGTGCCCATATGTAATCTGCAGCTCTGGCAGTTGATGGTGTTTTTCAGATCATCCATTTGCATAGAGAAGACAGCCTTGACTTACCTTGCCAATCTCTGCGACGGCGACGCGCGGAGCGCCCTCAACACACTGCAGATGGTCACTGAGTCGCAGCTTGCCGTGCCTCAGCAGAGCGCGAATGGGGATTCACAGCACTATGTAAACGGTCCAGGAGTTGGCTGTGGCACAGGACCGAAGTGCCCCATCTCAGTGAGCCATATAAAGGACGCACTGCAGCGGACTCATGTTATGTACGATCGGGAAGGTAAAGTTTTGAAACTTCTAGTCTCATTTTTCAATTCTTGCAGAGTTATGGGTGGATAAAGCACTCATTGGATTGGCAGACAAATGGCAATATTTCACGTCATAGGGCTCTTCTCAATGTATAATACATACGTGCATACATGTGCTTTTTCCTGTAACCACTGGTTTTCTTGTTATTCGGCCGTTACACGGACTCTTTATCTTTCTAGCAGTGTGTAATTTGTGTGCATTCTGATGAAAATTGGCTGTATGTTCTCTATGCCATACACAAACCAGTACATACATGGCCTGGCCATTACCGCAGTGAGAGGACAATTTCTTTTGTTAAGAAAGTTGAAACCAAGTTGGTCCCCACAGATCAATAATTCAACAGATGTAGTTCCCACCCCCGCCTATAGAACAAGCAGGTCTGCGCATACATGTGCAAGCTCCCGTGAGCGACAGCACAGCTGTGGTGTTCCTACAGGGAGTCTGTGGATCTTGTGTGGTTCAGTTACTTAATAATATTTGATGAAATAGCATCGTCTTTGTGTAACCAAAAAAAAAGGGGACGAACACTACAACTGCATATCAGCGCTTCACAAGTCGATGCGGGGTAGTGACGCAAATGCAGCCCTGTACTGGCTAGCCCGCATGCTCATTGGAGGAGAGGACCCTCTGTACATTGCACGCCGACTCATTGCATTCGCCAGCGAAGACGTCGGTGAGTATCATCATTTGAATGGAATGGGTTAAAATGCAGGGAATGATAAATGATAGTGAGACATATAAGTTAGCATACGACAGTTGCCCGTTGTTGCTGAAGTAGCAGATTTTCAATGTTGATGATGTTTCTGTATTTTCATGACTTTGGTAAAGAATGATTGGTAAGGTTGCCTGAACAACTTAATTTCAAGCCTGTTTCCTGACCATTCTTTGTTTTAGTAATGAAATTTCTCCCAGTGACTTCTAATCAAAGTTCGCCATCAGGTCCGGTCAGCTGGCTGTCTCACCTATGAACGATTGGTGAATTTCAGTGCAGTTTTATATTGGAGAGGCAAGGTCCTGCACATTGGGGTTCAGTACACAGGGGGCTAGTGCTTGGAGGGTCTCACTCAGCCCAGTCGCCAGTTTTGGGCATTGAAGGAGAGGCATGGTTCCTGCTAGGGGAGCTCATCACAGGATCAGTATGGCTCTTGCCGGGGGGGGGGAATGCATATTATTTTTTCTCATCAATCCCTAAATTAGGGGAGGGATTACAAGTGTCGAGTGGGAGGCTCTGTGCGATTCCCTACCCCTCTGTAGTTCACTGACATTCTTTCTGGCTTTGGCCCTAGGTCTAGCCGATCCGCAGGCCTTAACTCAGGCGGTATCAACGCACCAGGCCTGTCATTTCCTCGGCGTGCCGGCGTGTGAGGTGAGAAGTTTCCTCCAGAGCTTGATTTCCATTTCCTCGCCATTAAAGGACTTTGCCGCCTCTACTTAAGTCGTCTCTTGCTGAAAAATTAAACCTCTTCCGTGAGCAGAATGCCGTCAATCTTTGTGCTTTTGTTGAGCACTAACTGCTTTTTGTCTGGCTGCACCGTTGTCATTCATTTACACCCACGTGAACCCATTACAGAATTTATGATAACGGACTTCGCAGCTGACAGCACATCTGGCTTGTCAGGGATTTAATGTCATTGCAACAAGTTATCCATAGACACTGAGTACAGAAACCACCCACTCAAACCCATCAAGTCAACAAGCACAGACATCCAACACCCACACAGTCTGTAGTGCTCCACATAAAACGTGCACTGTACGGAGGGTGGAAATGAGTTCAATGTACATGTAGGGGTCACTAGAGCCTCCTGTGCAAATACTGCCCTGGGCCTTGTGGTTCTTTGACCGGGGAAATTTTGTACAGTGATGTTGGTTTCCAATTTTCTTCATCAGGTGTCAAATGCTTTTAAACTCTTAGCCAATGTTCTCATTTGAAAAAAAAAAGTACACGATATCTGCTTTTTGGATAGGTTTTCACTTGTTTTCGTCTATATGTTTGTGCTAATTGCTCTGACCTGCGATTGACCCCATATTGTGTTGAATGCACTTTAGTCATGGCATACAGTCTAATCTTGGCAGATGCCACAACTGTGCTGGTCCACACGCTCACATCACACACATTTATCAACTTGAGGCACATATGTATTTTGTTCAAGCCATAACTCTATTGGTCAGAGGCATTTAACGTTGTAGGCACATGTGCGAGTGGGTCGCCATGGTCACTGCTATAGCTTCTGGGGCTGACAGCAAGTCTAACTGAACAACTTTTCCCAATCCAGTGAGCCCCTCATGTACAAAGAAAGCTAATGTACTAAGCTGAAAATGGCAAAACAAATGAAGATTTTGCTGTGGAAACATGGTATGGTGATACAAAGTACAGGATTTTTACTAGAATTTGTAATGGGGTTCAGTTTGCCCAATTTCAAAGACGGACTACTTGCCCCGGGGGAATTTGTTTACTAATTTAATCAAGGTAAACTCGCTGGCAGAATTGCAATCTTATTTTCTGCCATTTTTTAAGGTGGTCCTTGCTCAGTGCGTGATCTACCTCGCCAAGGCCCCTAAATCCAGCATGGTGGAGTGTGCCCTCATGAGCGTCAAGAAGCACATCCAGGAGTACGAAGGTCCCCTGCCCGGTGTGCCCCTTCACCTCCGGCCAGCATCCACCCAGCTGATGAGGGACCTAGGTCATGGGAAGGGGTACGTGCACAGTGCTGCAGCGGGTGATCAAAGGTTCCTGCCCGAATGCATCAAGCATGTGGACTTCTTTGACAATGCTGATCTGTTTCTGTAAGTTGCGCTCTCCTCATCAGAGCAACTTTGTAGTGGTTGGTGTAAGTTTCTCATTGAAGAGCAAGTTCAGCTGAAGCTCTTCCTCTCAAAGGAGTAGGTTGTTAGCGGCTTTACAGGAGTGATTGTAGTAAAGTGGCTTGCTCAGCGACACATGTGGGTGGAGTTAACAAATGAAAAACTACCACAAACATAGCACACATTGGAGTTCGATGCTCCATGTCACCTGCACTAAAAGCAAGGTAGGTTAGGCATTGAGGAAATTCATCCCAGCCCTTTGAATACTTCGTATAGAACCACCACCTTCCTTCTGTCTGGTCTTGTATCAGTCTCCACTACAACAGTGGCCAATGGCTTGTTAGTGCACTTCTTATATGGGCTGTGCCGAATATCCGAATCGATTGTCGAATATTCAAATATTGTTTTTCAAATTTGAATATTCAAATGCAAAATTCATGAGAAGGGAAAATTTTCTTTAGTTTTAAATGAGAAAACTTGTTTCAAGCAGATTCTAATGAAAAGTGACAGAAATCTTACATCGATTTAAATTTAAAAAGTACATTATTCCATAAGCAATTAAAAGGAATAGAAATTTTCAAAAGGGCAAGAAGTCTTGTTCATCTCTTAAATCTTGCTAAATCGTTGCTGGAGATACTCCTAGATATGAGAAGCTATAATACTGATCATAATGTACAATTGTGTGTATTATTACAACTGATTTTGTATATAGTTTGTTCATCAACAATCTACCAGTTGGTGCGACCGAATATTCGGATATTCGATCAAATTGTAAATTGAATATTCGAATAGGGAATTATTCGAATTGACTCAGCCCTAGTTGTCTCACATGCAGCCTCAGTGTTCCACATGGTTTTTCAAGGAACAGTTTGAGTGCTTTGAATTTGTAGTTCGTCAGATCTTTCCCTCAGTGACTCAAACTTTTGTATTTGGTAAGGAAATGAAAATCAGCACAGCAGTGTAGGATGTGGACCATTGAAAACGAGTTCTGATTTATCACCAATGGCATATTTTATTATTAGAAAAAAATCACACCTTTTTTAATTGATAAATACACAGAACATTGCAAATAAGTCATTTTGTACATACGCCAGTGACTGCATGTATGTTAATGTTGGCATTGTAGCATGCCCCTCAGTACTGTCTGTGTCAAGTAGTCCCTTGTTGATACATGTATTTAAGCAATTGCTACATTGCAATGTAAGCACAGAGTCCTGTCTATTCTAACATGGAGTGGGCAAATGAATACAATACTTTACCCACGAAGAAACGTGTGGCAACATCCGTAGGAACGAGGGACAATTCTGACACAATCTACTTTAAACACCACATAGCATTAAGGCGCATATTGCATGATTGATATTACGCTCTCATGATGACATCTAATCAGTAAAAGAACAAGTACATTATTGGCCCACACAGCTTGGGTTACTTGGTGGCTTTTCATTTGCCATACTGATGGATTTCCCGAAAGTGCTTCTGTGTAATTTTTTTTTCTCTCCATACCGTAGATAAAACTGACTTGCCTTTAGGTCAATAAGTTATTGTAAATTTATTTCCCTGTAAAAAAGGGAAAAATGTATTCATGAGAAAGGTAGCCTGGGAAATGATTTTCCATAATTGGTAAAACAGTTACCTTTAATTGTACCTCAGTATAATATAGTTACTTGTTACAGCCAGTAACAACTGACCTGAAAACATGATCTTGTTTGACATGGTAAGTTTTCATGTGCATGATATTTTGCCATTTTTATTTTTCTAATGAAAGTGATGTAATGGATAAAACTGAAATAGTCAGATGTTTTATGATGGAAAGAAGAAAATTGTAACTTTTTATGAAGGTGTCGTCACGTACACGCCTTGTGCCAGCAACAGGACAAAACAAAGTACTTGCAGCATAAAAGCTTAACTTTGGTTATGTTTCCTTGCCTCTTTCTAACAAGGCTCAGCCTGCGGCATTTTGGAATCTTACAAATAGTAATTCAGTCATGACGGACCTGTTAGATAAAAAAAAAAATCAAATTTAAGTACTTTTAAAAAATATTGACAATAATCGCATACATAAGATTCAACTGAGCTTGCATGCTGAAGGCAATACTGTGTGGACGGAAGATCAACTTAAAAAGCACTTCTTACAGTTTGTTAGAAATGACGATCGCGTGCAGTGCATACAGTGTAAAAACTGAATATCTTGTCTTCAAAACCCAAATCACACAAGGCAAAAGCATGTTTAAAGCAACGAATACTGTACAGAGAATTGCCAGGTGAAATATACCCCACTGTAACATTAATTGCTTATGATATCCAGTAACCACACAATTCAGGATATGAACAAATGAGTAACAAAAATACAGTATGTACAGGTCTACTTCTGTTAAAAAAAGAATCAGTTACACAGAATACATATTGCTTGTTTTGATTCGTACCCAAAATAAATGAAGCGAACAGCAGATGATAGAATTTTTAAAATCTGCCCAAAGTTTGCAGGAAGCTGAAGAGACGTATCCAGCTGGACAAATGGCTCTGAGAAAATACACAGGCTAGCTAAGCTGGGTATCCAAACACATGGACTAATCTATGCCTTCTCTCTAACAGATGAAACAGAATAACTGTTTTTGCCGCTTACTGTTTTAAAATTATGACATACAGGAATACAGTGGAATACGTTTAAAGTAAAGCATCACTGGCGTCTGCAATATACTATGAGTGGGAACTTTTCACAGCCAAGGTGAGCTCAGAGATTGGCTGGTTTGGCAGCCTCTGATACCAATTTTTAACAACAGGTGTCTCTTGCTGAAGTGTGGGTAAATAATGAATGGCTTCAACTTCAAGTCGCAATTTGAAATTTTTACACGACACTCAACTCTGGCTTATTCTGACACAAATCTCAACAAGTATCAATTTCTGGCAACTCTTTTGAGACTGAAATATTTAGCTGCAGTGGATGAACTCACCACTTCTAGCCCAACTTGAACACGGGCAGAATTACAAAAGTGAACTTTATTGAGGAATGCTATAGGATCTGTACAGTCATTTACAAGATACCGTGCACGATATGGGGCCGATGGGTACCCCCCACCATGTCCAATCCCTGTACACACTCTAGACTATTGTTACCTAACACATCTCCCCCCAGAAGTCTGTACAGAATTCCTGAGATTCCGATCAAACAATGACCAACACAAAGGCAGGGGGTTCTCTCCGCCCCATATCTTGCATCATATGATTTACAAAGGAAACACTCTTAAGTGTTATGTTCAGTTCACTGGCTGGGCAAATTTTCCAGTATCTCAACATTCATCTCATTATGTGACCTCTTGTTCAATGGGAATTTTCTATGTACACTGTACATGTACTTCGAATCTCTGATTTTCAGGAATAGCTCATTAAAAATAAATTTCACTCAGGTTTTTAGGTAGAGACAAACGGGAGGGGAGCCAGACATACCTACAACTCACTTGCAACTGGTCTATTTGTTCTTCTGGAAATAGTGACTCTTGACAGAGCGTCTGTCTGAATAAGTGTTGGCCATTCCAAATCCAGAGGGAAAGAAATCACGCTGCCCCTCGCCTGTTATCTGTCGAAGGATGCCTGCTCCTCCAGGAACAGCAGCTGGTCAATCAGGAAACAGTCACTGGGGTTCTTGACAAACTTCTTCAGCCCCTTCATGATCTCCCCCTCATCCATGGTGGTATCGCCCGCCGACCTTCTGTCGCCGAATCGCGCTGCCTTGAGGAATGCGTACGCATTCTTGAAAGACTCCTTGCCGATTTTGCGTTCGCACTCACTGGCAAGAACAGGGCAGTCAAGGAATACAAACCAACAAAAAACAAAACTCTAAATGTGGATTCAAAGCTATCCCGCGAGATGGAAGTGAAAAGTCTCATCAATGGACCTTTTGCACAGTGGCCATCTTGAGGGTCAGGGGTCTAGAATGAGTGCAAGTAAGACTTTTGTTTACTCATGGTTGAATACAAACATAATGTGGCCCAAAAATGCCCTCCAAGATTGTTGCCACGTATGAGGTTTATACTGACACTGACAGCAAAATAAGAAAACCAAATTTGAATCGACAAGACATCAAAGAGTGAATTGCCAATCCGACTCTCTGCGTCAACACTCATTTACTCTGATTCCAAAGAATTATTTCTTTCTTTTAAATAAGTAAATCTATTTCAGGTTATACCAGTCTCAATACCTTCTTGTCTTCTAACATTTACAATATTTCAGATTATTTTCCCTCACTAAAAAGGGTAAAGCTTTTGGTATAAACTCTCAGCAAAAAGGATACACTCTGAGATTTCGGATTTTGGTCTCTCTCATGGCTGGGGAGAAGGGACTGAGAGTGTTGTCTTTCAGGGTTGCACCTTGATCTGGAGAAAGGGAACCAAAAAAATCATTTCCCTCCATTAAAACAACGGAGTATACCACACAAAAATAGGATGTCGTCAACAGACCTGAGTGCTGGGAAAGGAAAAAAAATGAGATGGCATCTTACCTCCAGAATCCGTATCCAATGCACTTTGCATGCACTCCATCAATGCATCGTAGTCATCCTACACATCAACAAAACGAGAGTACAATGAAAGTGGGTTACGGCCATGACGCACAGATCATGAGTTGTTTGATAGCTGTTACACAGGTATCAACCATTGTTCTTATCAAACTTGAGGATGAACATGGTCAATGTGACAGTAAGCGTTGGTAAGACATTCTAGAGGTCAGTGTTGCGTTCAAGTCATCCAGTCTCTAGTCAAGCCACCACTTCTCACAAGAAAACTGACTCGGACCGGCCCGCTGACCCTGGCAAGCTCGGTGGTCAAGTAGTTAAGACTTCTGCACTATTAATCAGGAGGTTGTGGGTTCGAGTCCCACCAGAGTAAGCTTGTGAATTTCTTCGCAAGCACTTTGGCTATTGAACACTGAGCATACAGTGTTTTACATCTGTCGGTGTAAGAACAAAACCCACTATAAAAACTTCTCGCAAGCTTTCAATAGAATGACATCTCACCTCGGTAAAGTAATTATGACCTCTGCTTTGACTTTGTGATCTGCATGTGACCTGAACTTGTGTCAAAGGCATGATTATAATGTGAGACTTTGGCTTGTGACTCGACAGGCCATCCAGCACAGCGCTATACTACATTACTACAGAGCCAACTTGGCATTCTCCACGCAGAAAGCTTTGAATGGCTCTTGAGCGCAGGCGTTTTTAATTCATGCGCATATTTGTCAATGCTCTGAAATACAACGAACTGAATTCCGAATGGTGTACTATAAATGCAGTGTGCAAGAACATTACAGGTATAGGCAACTAACAAACAGTGCATTTTTTATCATATGCGTGTCACATTAGGAACACCTCAGCAAATTTCAGCACAATGCACTATAGCTCAATGCCTGTGACAGACTCAACTGGAGGTCTTAGGCTCAGATCTCCTCATCCATCAGGTATTTCTCTGTATTCAGCCCTGAAAACAGATTTGAAACACTCACATCCATGTCGGAGCCCACGTCATCATCAGATCCAGATTCTGAGCCCGACTCGAAGTCTTCGTGCTGTGAGTAGTAGGTCTCTGCAGCATCTGCATCGGCTGGGATCGCCTCAGCGACCCTGGACAGCACCTTGGTGGGGGATTCCAACTCTTTTTTAGCCGGGGCGGCTCGCTTTGTAGGGTTCATGGGAGGGGCCTTCTTAACTGGCGAGGATGGAGACTTGGCGGGCTTGACCCCTTGCGAGGTGTTGAGTGGGCTTGGCTTGCCGCCCTTGGCCGACTTTTGAGGGGCTGGTTTGGACTGCTAGTGGGTTGGTAGAAAACAGGTAATTCATTTCCATGATTTTTTCATGTTGGTAGGTGTGTGGCTTAATGGTTGGTCTATGACTCATAATCACAGGGTCTGGGGTTCGAATCCAGCTGCTGGCTGTAGGTTGTGGCCTTGTGTAAGCCACCTCATCCCGCTGGCCTTGATCCACCCAGAGGTATAAGTGGGTACCAGCATCAGCCGGAGACTGACACCCCATCCCCAGTTGCTTCTTGTCAAGGACAGTGGGGATAAAAACTGGCCTGATTAGACGCAATGGCCCAGAACCAACAAAGCCCTTTTGTTTTTCATACTTGAGTGGGGAAAACCAATCAGGGGTGATATCTCCTCTTCTTTACATTCTACCTCGCAGATTCAATCGTGCCTTCTGTGTTGTTATCTTTGCCAAATTTTTGTTCAGGGTTGTAATTACTCTTATACACAATTGGGGTCTGCTATCTGAAGTGCACATGCTGCATTTAGAATGCAGTCGAACTCCTTTAAACATAAGTGACTCTTGAAAAATACTGTAAATCAATTAAATGAGACAATACCAAACTCAGGAAAACCACTCAAATTTCATTCGTAGTTTGCCATCATAGGGCGCAACAACAGTTACTAAAAATGTTTGTAATTATGATTACAATGATTCAATGATTCAATCTTTGAGGACATTTTGGAAAGAATTGTGTTTTTGCACCTGTGTCTGTTTTCCTTTGGCTGGCTCCTTCTTCTTCTGGAGTGGTTTCAGGCCCGGCGGGGTGGCAAGAGAGATGTTGGGATCGTCCAGATTGATCTTCTCCTTGAGGGGAGTGATGGGGCGATTGTCACCTGCTGACGGTGCCTTCAGCGTGCTCATACCTAGAAGAGGAAATCAAAAAAAAGAAGAAAACATTGCCAACATTTGCCAGGAGGGAGGTTTGTGACAGGAGGGTAACTTTTATCCAGTGCAGCATGCAATGCTCAGAGGGCCACCTGAGCCACAAGCAAATATCTGGCTTTGGATACAATGATTGTGTTTTTCAAATCGGAACTTCAGAGACAGAGACTTCAGAGACTTGTTTTATATTACTAAATCGTCAGCATCTTTAGGATGATATGATTATACAAAGACTCAACTCCAAATTAAAGACTAAGGTTAGCCATTTCTTCACTGACTCTTCCTTGAGTGGTTCCTACGTAGGTGCTTTTATAGCTTACAAGAAAATAGGCCCATCTGCCTCTATTTCCATGGCATTTAAGCAACCACGGCAGTAACACTTGTCATGAACATTTGTCAAGTTTTTCCAGTCCAAACAAGTGACTGGAAACAATTTTAAAGAAAGGGGGAGCTACACAAGGGCTTTTTTTTTTACTTTTGTAAGTTGTCAGTGGCACCGATGCCCCGACTAAAAGCAAAGCGACAAAAAAGAGGCAATATAAGGAGGCAATACCATTTTTAGTAATTAAGATCTTGCTCTAAATCATCTTGTGAAGCATGGGGTCTAGCCACTTACCTTCTTCACTGTACGGGTTAGGTGACACAGCTGGCTTAATGGGTCTATCGTCATAGGATTGGTATGGACCTAAGAGAATAGCCAATACGACATTTCCCCATTAATGTGGTGATTAACAGGAAAATATTCAGTAGCAGAAACAATTAACTACCAAGCTCTCATACAATACCACAATCAGCTCCTAGTCAGTTTCCCAAATGGTTTGTTGGTTAACGCTTTCATGGAATGTAAATTGTTCTTGACTATCGGATGATTTCTGGCCAGCAAATCTATCAGATGAGCTTTTTGTATCCTCTAACCAGCTCCTGAAGTTTGCTTCAACTCTGGTTGAACTCAGTTTCTTAAGTCTCCACTTTAATTGGGACAGATTCTGGTTACCTTGAGGATTTATTTTATCGCAACACTGAACCATTCTTCCGAGCCAAACTTTATTCAACAGTTTGCAAGAAGACTAATGGAAGCATGCTGTGTGTGCAATTTTGGACCTTCAGCTTATTGTCACCCCCAAGATCTTTTGCATTTTAATTCCTCTGAAGAACTACTTGTACGAATGATCTGACACTGTCATGTCAGGTGGAATGTTTAGTGTTGGGTCTTGCTTCAAGCTGCCATTCTTGGCCACAGACCTTGCTATATCACATTTTACAAAACAGCTGCATAAATCTCAGCCATCTGCTTGGTGGATCATTGAACACGTGCCATTGAATAATCAGTTCTGTTCAACGGTACCCTTGACTAAAATGTCATTTCACTTGACTGGTTCCCGCCCCACGATTCAGAATTTACTTGATCTCGTTAGACTCTGGGAACATACCTTCCTTTGTGTATGCACTGGGAGACACTGTTGGCTTGACAGGCCTGTCATCATAGGAATGGTATGAAACTGAAATCCAATATCAATGAAGCAAAGGTCAATAACACCAAAGCTTTCTACTACTGTAAAACTTACAGAAGTGAACTTTTAAATGCTGAGATGTGATGACACTTCTGTACAGAGAGCTTGAGCCAGTAAATACAAATCCCTCTCCATCGATGAGTTCATCATGATGACAAACATGTACATGTCGATAATCGTTCATTTTGATATTGACGGTGCATGAAGCCTTCTGTCCATATTATTTCTTGGAAGAAGTTTCATTATTTCAAAGGCCCGTTTAAAATGTAAGAGATGACACTGGAGGGCAAACACTTAGAACGCTTCTTGTAAAAATGGAATGTGAAGCAAGCACGTGACTTCAAGTTGGAAGAAAAAACTTCTTGATGGGGAATGTTGAAAAACATCCAATTCTTTTTTTTGGGCCGAAAGCTTCTGAATATTTCAACAAGTTGATCGGCATTGCAGAAACATCGAATCTGATCATGGGATAAAACACGGCACAATATCTCTGGCAGCAGTGTTACCTTCTCGGACAGTGCCCATGTCCTCTCGCTCCCAGTTACTGACAGTGTCCCCCATCCCTCCACTGTCATCATAATAGGTGTCTGGTGACGTAGCTGGTAGCCGGCCCCGGAATGACCCCTCGCTGTAACCCTGTGAGCGCTCACCGTAATGCACCGGTTGATGTTGCTGCGTATGGCAAAAACAAAATGATCAGGTGATCACAGTAGCCAACAGAAACTGTCCTTTCATTTCTGATATAAGACTGTGTTGAATATTCAAATATTGGAAACTTCTGACAATCTTCAAATATTCAGAAATATTTTTAACATTTCTTCACTTAATTTGGACCCATTTTTAAACATGACCCCCCCAAAAACAAATTCTCAGCATTTTACAATGTTTCAACCTAATCACTACTTACTACAAGCAGCAGTTTTAGGCCGAAGTGAAAAGCCATTTCAAAATGACAGTGTGTGGTTTTGTGCGCTCTTATAACTGCTACTGTTATTGCTTTCTTCACCCAAAACTGTGCTTCTGGTAACACTGGGCATTTGACTACACCATCAACGGAAATATGAACATTTCACTATGAAGTCTTTTAAAAATTTGGGGGGCCAGTGTTGTAGTTGAGCCTATCACAAGTCCGGTCATAAGTAAGCGGAGGAAAAATGGCAAAGGAATGTTTCTGTTACAGTTCATTTTATTTCAAGTATCTTGTGACTTGGTTTAACCACTTCGCGCCAGGCCCATTTATCCATGTTTATTCTGCTGAGCTGGGTGATTTTTCATTTTTTTCTGTTTTCAAATTTTTTTGAAAATTCATAACTTCATTTACTGGACATTTACACACACCCGAATGACTGTCTGGTTGATACTCTAATTTGACAGACAACATCTATTGATGCCCAAGTATTTCAGCCAGGCCTGCTGCCTTGTAAAAAAAGCCCAGATTGTTCGGTGTTATGTAATTTTCTTTTGTTCCCGAAATTGGCAGTGCGCTGCTGGCGTCTTTTCAATAAGGGCCAAATTAGCGTGCAGCGGTATTGTATCGCTCATCATTTGAGCGCTGGAGCGCTTTTGTCACCGGTGGAAATCCGCTGGTGCTGAATGCCACAAACAGTGGTATAATCTTTCAAAACAATGACGGATTTCCTCTGCTACTGACAACTGAAAAAAGGTTGCCAATTCCCAGCAGCTTGGTCTTTTGTTCTGAGTACGGTCTTTTGTTACAAGGCCCAGCTCTTTTGTCCGATTTCGGGCAGCCTGGCATTGCATGTAAAGAAAATGAACCCGAAACCGGGCTTCCTGTCGCAAAGTGGTTAAGACTGGATGACCTATGGTGGACTTGTTGTGAACAGGCAGGGACTGGTGATGGACTCAATAGCAAGACTTGACCGGGCCATTCCGCTGGGCCTGGGTCAATTCTCACTGAGAGAAAGAATAGGGAGTAACTTTAAGTCCCCACATGACCCTGTCAGTTCACATCAAATCACAAAATATGGAGGGCCTGACGTTTCGATCCTAGCAGAATCTTTCTCCAAGGCAGAGTGACAAGTGGACAGGACAAACCAAGCATGGACACATGCAGGACAAAAGGAAATGTCAAGAAAGCTGCAGGCTGGATAAAGGGGCCAGGGGTAAAGGGGACTGCATGAAAAGCATGGTTGAGTAACAAAGGGATGTAAGGTGGGGAGAGATCAAAAAAATCTACAATGGAACTAACTGGACCCAAGGGGGGAGGGGTTATAATCTGCAGACAAAAGAGACGGAAAGAAAAGAGTGTTAGTAGTCCCTTCTTGGATGTTCAGGACATGGGCTGGGGTTGTATGGTGTAGAGGGGATTGATCCAAAGCTTCTCCCTGTTGAAGCAAAACAGCATCTTCATGGTGCCCAAGTGATTCTATGCCCTGTAAGATCACGTCAATATATACCTAGACTTCAAACGGAATTGGTACTAAAATGACAAGCTAAACGACTTGGAAACACAACAATACTAGTGTTGAAAGCTTTCAGCACACTGCCTTTACACACCAATGCCCTTCAGATCCCATCTACAGTCAACTCTTGGTAATACGAGCTTGGGTAAGACAAGATTCCGGTTAAGACGAGCACATTTTGCTAGTCCCACCCAAAGTGTGTACACTCCTATGAGGAAAAAACTTTAAGATGAGCTTAGGTAATACGAGATTTTGGTTGAGACGAGTGCTTTTTCCTGTCCGGTCGAGTGCAAATGTATTGTTATCTCTCTATTTATCACAAGTATTTTGAAAACAACTTGTCAATCAACAAATCAATTCAATACGGGTGCTGTTGTACATGAGCACGGTGTGGTAATAATGCTCGCTAATCCATGACTGCAGTTTTGGACATTGTAGATTCCCAAATGATCAAAGGGGTTTTCTATGTGGGCGCTTTCATGCAGCCCCTTAATGTGATGGACAGTGTTTGTGATTCCCACGCCACCAGAGGACCTGACCAGATTGAAACTTGTTATAAACTCCCCACCAAAACATGACAAGAATAAGAAAATGCCCCTACCCAACTTATAAACTAAAGTAAAATTCATTTGTTGTTAAAATCCATTTTTCTCTTAACCGTAGATATCCTTTTGGAAGTCAAATTTGTGAGTTCTGAATCCCAAAAATTAAAAAACCCCTTCATTTCCCACTAAAAATATATTATCCAGGCCCCGACCTATGCCTTCTATTGTCTACCAAAAATTTGCTGGTTTCCTTCACTTTGCACATGTATAAAATTGCATCTGTTTAGTCGGTCACCCACTATGTTAATGTACTTATGTACGCGTTCCCTCGCAACAGCGACCACGCCGTGCAGGTTACGTCACTTCAACAATGATTGGTGATGAGTCCACTTGCCCCTTTGTTGCGTTTTATTAATTTCCACATCGTTCTTCTTAGTTACAGTATAATATGTTTTATTACAACACTTTAATCTACATGTAGGCCTACATGACACTTTCACAAATAACATGTCAGAACCGTTTTGAAAGTAAATTCGTCGACTTCAACAGTAGTACAATCGACAAACGACACACACGAGTGGGAAACAACTTTCGCTTAAGATGAGGTTCCGGATAACACAAGATACTTAAGTCCTGAGGCCCTCGTATTAACGAGAGTCGACTGTACTCTGAGCACACATTGACACTGCCTTAGGCACTGCAGACACGGGTTCCGATGGCACGTGATGCTGCCACGGAGGTCCCAGACACAGTCTCAGTGAGGTACAAATAGCTAGAAAGTATGTCGTTCCATGCCTACCTCTCCTCGTCCACCTTGCCAGGCTGGCCGGTTGAAGGTCCCTATCGTCCCCTTCAGTACCTCCTTCCTCTGGATGTTCTCCACCAGGTTGTTTCTTGCATGCGCACTGCCGGAAATAAAGGATGTGTCGTTTCTACATTTCGGTGCAGGGGAGGCGCATAACACTGTGCGGGCTACTCACGAAAAACCATGGACTCAGTGGTTGCCCCCCCCATTGTTACATGCAATCATTGCACGGAATGCACATGGCCAATGTATTGACAGAATGTACACGAACACACTCAGATGCTTCGCTAAGCGGAATGCATCGATACATTACCCAGAATCTCAACAAAATTCCGTGCCATTTTTGGAAAGAGTCGGACATGTTAAACTACATGTGCATACATCCTTCATGTCAAAGGGCAGCATGCCCATTTTTTTTGTGGAGACAGTGATAAATGAGATTCCATGAGCAAGTCCCTTCGGTGCAAGGAAAATCATGTTGAAATTGGAGGATTTGAGGACTGTCGGGGTTACCCATCAAAAACCTCCTCAGAAGTGGGCACGCGACATGCATTAACAAGTTGTTTCCTGCAAGGCACAGAATATGCATGTCTGACTTTCGTCTCGATGAGCATAAAACCCACACAGCAATTCTGCACTGACCCCTTTTGCACAGCATTGATAGTGTTCAAGTAACCCGTGTGAGTACTCATTGAGTCCACTGGAATGCAAAAAAGTCCTCTCACCTGATGACCTGCGCCTTCTCGTCAGCCAGCTGCATCTTCCTGATCCGCATGCGCTCCTTGGGGGTCAGGTGCTTGTAGGGGTCCTGGACAGTGGGGCCCTGGTGCTGCTGGGGGTGGGGCGGGGCCTGCTGTGGGTACTCTCGCAGCGAGACATCCTGCAGGTCCTCCAGGTGGGTCTTCTCCCTCAGCAAGGTGGCCAGCTCCTGCGTGTCCCGCTCGATGTACTCCCGTGACTCCTCCCGCTGTTCCTTCATCTCCACGATGCGCCTCTTCATCTTCTGCTCGAGAAAATGAGGGGTGGACGAAAAAACAGGGGAACCATTCTTAGCCTGTTCTAAGAAGTGCTACTGGGTGTGCCAGGTATTTCAGTATTTCACACAAAGCGTGCAAACAATGAAGCATGTCTCTGGTTTTCCGGATGATCAATTAACACTCATGCAGTATCGGCTCTATCAGTGCGACCACACACTGACTCAAGCAACCTGATCATGTCCAAGCTAGCATCGCATCAGGTGATATTATTCCAAGTGAGACCTTTATCTAGCTAAAATTATGAATTGGCTTGTATCATGGAGCCACTGATGAATGCAGAAAAACATCTGCCCAGGGCTGGAATTCAAAGCATGGATCTGAGTCGAAAGGCTAACTGCCTACCACAAGAATGTTCATTCTGACAGGTGTACTGGTTGCTGCCTCTATGCCTATGCTCCTAGTGCACAAAACTGCTTGTGTATTGTGAACTGAACTGACTGGCAGTGCTGATAACACAAGAAGTAGATGCTGAGAGTTGAGAGAAGGCTTAAGCAAGCGAGGGAGTGAACATGTAAAGGCTGGAGGGTGCCCCAATAAATATGAGCGCACGCGTACGTGGTCCTTGTGCAAGGAATCCATCGGGAAAGGGTACGAGGGCTGTGCACGTACTTTAAGACCTGCTCGCCAAGACAAATGTTGTCTCAGCAGTGTCTTTTAAAGCTATTAGATAAACTTCTATCTTCACAGCCTACCTCCATGTGTCGCAACACAAATGGTAACTTTGTCACTTCGGTGGCTGACGGCCTCTTGTCAGGATCTCGGTTCAACATTCTGCAGGAGTAACAAGCAGAAGATAATCCCCTGACACATCTTTCTGCAGACAAACCTGACACGGTGTGTTTCAAGGAATGGTTTGAAGAACTCAACCTCAACTGAATGGCAGTCATAAGGCCTTTGTTGGCCCAAGAATTCTGGCAAGTCAACTGAAACATTTTAATACAGGTCCAACATGCTGAGTTTGAAGTAACTCAAATGGATTACACTTAGAAAGACAGGAACAGACTATTTCAGCGACCCCCTTCTGCCCCCCGGTGTGGGCATAAAAAGTCGGACAAGATGGCAGCTAATTTCATTGTGTACAGCAAATTAACACATTTTTTTTATCTAGGATGAAGTCCTTTTGCAGAGGGCTTCAAACTCTGCACAACTTCTGTACTCAAGGAGGTGAACATTTGGCCACCCACCGAAATTGAGAAACCAAACTCAGGACCTTTTTTAGGGCCACATACTTACATATTCAACAGCTCTTGGATGTTGCTGTCGTACTTCTTTGGTATCTCTGGGATTTTTCCTTCCACTATCTTGTACATGACGCCCATCAGTGACTGGCCCTCAAAGGCATGCTGGAGGGAACACAACTCGTAGAGTATGCAGGCAATGGACCTAAATAGGAGCAGATGCACGGGACAGATTACTGTGATGAATCCACCTTGAGCAGAAGCACCCCCTCATTGGTTGAAAAGAGCAATGTTGGTGGGGAGTGCCCATTTTGTTGGCAGCTACACAACCGGAACGCGTGCATTTCTCAGCCTTTTGTGAACCAGTGAATTTGAAGTTCCTACCAAAGGAACCTCCACTGCTAGGATAGTTGCGCCCTCTCTTGGTCCTGCTCAGGGCGGGTAGCCTCAACCACTCCAGCTGAGTAAATGCCGTGGAGATGCAACACAGCAGATAGTTGCCTAGTAAATAAAGTATCTACTTAACAAAAACCAGTTCCCAGCTGAAAATGCTACAAAAGCACTGCAAATTGCTCTTGACTGATTTTTTGGGCTGATTTTTGAAATTTGTAATGGTAGTACTTTTTGCTTGGCTGCATGACGAAACTGGGACTAGAACTGCCCGACTCCCAGCAATAGGATTCCAAAACCGTCAGTTGAGAAGTGGCCTCAGCAGGTCACTATGAATCTTGCCATCTTCATTAGAGTGTCCATGTTTATTTCCTCCACAACTAATGCAACTGGTGCTGAGGGGATTCTATTGGGCAGTAACGGTCAATGGCACTGCGAGTCAACTCGTATGGAATATGGTGTGTGCATAGTATGCACACTTGTTAACATGAGTATGTGTGGGGTGCAGTATACACAATTGATTTTCGTGTAAATGTGCACAAACAGACAGCATCACAGAAGAAATGACATTCTGCAATGCACAGGCTTTCGACTAATCAATTGCCCACCTGCCGATATTTCACTGATGTCAACAGAGGATCACAGCGCATGACACACAAGTCACCATCTACCAATACTAGTAGCAGAAATTTAAGAAAGGAAAATATAGACACAACCCACGACATACTCACCAAACATCTGATTTGGAATTGTAGCCCTCATGTTTTAGCACTTCAGGGCTCATGTAGTACGGGGTACCGGTGAACGTGCTGGCCATGTCGGTGGTGCCCATCAGCACGCGGGAAATGCCAAAGTCACCGATCTTGATCATGTTGTTCTTCAAGAAGATGTTTCGGGTCTTTAAATCTCGATGGAGGACTCTCCTACATGCATATTAAAAAAAATAAATAAATAAAAAAATCGACACACACTCTCGGTCAGGATTTCCTTTGAACTTTACTGCTATCCTACAGTAGATACACCGTGTAATATCCAGTTGTTTATCCCTAATAGCCCTGAATCCTCCAATTTTGATATGATTTTGCACACACCCCAGGGAGTTAGGGTTATTCCGACAAGTCACTGCACACTTTCTAGGGTAACAAATGCAGTCACATATTAATTTGACAGTGCAGTCATTTTTTCCCATTATGCAGACAACAATGAAAAGGCTAATCCCTTCAGGAAGTATTAAATGCATACATGTATGATGAAAACTGTACATGTACGTACATGTAGGATTTCATAAACATACATGTATCAACAGGTAATTCAAAGTTTTGCAATTTAAAATTTCAATAAATTATTACTGAAACGACAGGAATCCTATTTACCAGATTAATGTAATAAAAAATGTTAAACCAACTTCTCAATATTATAAAAATGTCAAAGGAACAATATATTTTACATTCATTTGTTCATTGCATAGTATACCTATTTAAAACAGTTCCTTGTAATAACTGTTTTGCATCTGTTCGTTAATAAAAAAACTCTCCATAATGGTACCTGAAGATTCATGAACAAATTTTTCCTCTTAGGAACAATCAGATACAAATGTACATTAATTAAAACCCAACCCAATAGGGTGTATAAATCGTATTGAAATTGGAGGATTTGGGACTGTTAGGGTTAAGAAAAAATGTGGATCAATGGAATTCAACCCTTGCTTTCAAGTATACATTTCATCCTGCATGTTGATGTCCTCAAATGGATATAAACAGTTGCCATAGGAACAGTGATTCATATTTACCCTCCTGACCAAAGAGGTCACCTGTAAGAGTGCCTGAGGTCAAGCAGCCAGCACTGGGACCTGGTGACATGTGACCTATTGGGACTAGTTTTAACAGATGAGGGCCCGTTAATCACAATAGAGCTGTCTACTGTGTGGAGCTGTGACAGGTTGTTGGGTGTAAAGTTCACTGATTACACTTACAGGGATTGGTACTGTACATGTACATGCTGTGTACATCTTATTGTGTACATCACATGTCTGCATGTGTAGCATACATTGTAACGAGTTTCACCTGCTGATACATGCAGAGTGTGTGTGGATGAATGGTATCAATAGCACGTAATGCATGCGCAAACTATCAATCAGGGCCCTGTAATAATATTTTTCTGTGCCAAAAAATGTCTGCATTTATGTTTCAGAATTAAGTGTCTCTGGGGGACACTACACGGCACATTCAATTTTGCGTGTCATGAGGATGCAATGAAGTTGATTTGGAAAATTGAATCATGTTGGAAATTATCAGCAGGTTTTTGTTTGGGGCAATTTCTCTGAATGCACACACAGCATGAGGTTTACTTGAAAATCCAGCTTCCATTTCATAATTAGTATTTTTTTATATTCCAACTTGTGTCAATCATAAACAAGAACTAAACCTCACTGGCATATTACATATGAGCCCTATACAAAACTATGTCTAAGCTTCCAGCAAATCAACCAATGGTGCTACATCAAACTCACATGAACTTCCAACCGATGCAGAAATAACACTGGGCTGTTTGTGGTATTTACATTGATGAATGTTTTTTGTGAGTTTTGCTTATTTTGTACGTTTTAGGGAAATTTATTGCTGAAGTCTTAATTTGTACAATGTTTACACAGACAGAAGCTGCAACGTTTGTATTGCTTCATAAACAGGAAATATCTCACAAATTAAACTTTATCAGGACAACCAATAAAATCGCACCCCTTGCATTTTTATAAAAATTGTCCCAAACAGTTGACTCTGGACGAGCAGTACTCAAAATACCTTTTTTCCATTGTAACACGTTATTTAATGAAGAAAATATGAACTTTTGTGGAAATGAAACAAGTCATCAGGTGTGTTCCAATTCAAGTGACCATTTAAACTAGAGATGCAATAAATTGGAAGGAGACAATTATGAATATTGACGACTGATTCTCTTATCCGATACTAAACTCAGACTTCTGGGAAGCCTGTGTTTTAACTTCACACATTTTTATCGACTCTCAGAACTTGTTCTCAAGAAACAAATGCACATTTTTGAGAACATGAGGTCTTTGGAACACTATTACCTCCTTAAATATCAGTAGTCCTATGGTGGTCAAAGACACAGTCAATGGAAGCTTACTGCACGACGATGGAAAAAATCTCTTTTTTTTATTTCCACAGAGTCCTTTTAGGTTACACACAGTTTCCCCCTCCATATATACAGCAGACACTGACACTGACCTGCTATGCATGTGCTGAACGGCAAGCACCAACTGTACAAACCAATCCATGATCAGGTTCTGGTCAAACTGCCGACCGGATTTCTTGCAGGCCGTGATCTTGTCGTCTAGATCCCCGCCCTGCATTGCAATCAAGAAGTTTAGAAACTTTCAAGACTGATTGATACTGTTTCCCAAAATGATGAAATACATGAAACTCCCCGGGCATGTCAATACGGGAACCTTACTGAAAGCTAAATTGGATGAAACAAAATACATGTATATGCATGTACACGTATATCAAATGTGGCATCAGTTTGCTGCCAAGTGGTTGGTTTCTGAGACTTCTAAATTCAACCAAGCGAGAAAACCTTGAGAAAAAAGTACTAATAAAAAGATATTTTCAAAAATGCAATTTACAAGAAAAAAAAAAGCAGGCTGCCATTTTATCACACATTCATGAATACCTCAGTCTCCCTATTCAACGTGTAACGTGACCATGCATTAACATCTGATAGTGCCCACGGAGTGGCATAATGCCCACTGCGTAAAACATGCACTGGTACCTGGATACGAGAGTTTACACTATCCTTATTGGTCACGAGTCTGCATGTGACACAACACGCAGAGTGTGTCATGTAGGCACCAAGTAATACACAAGGAGATTCTATTGGACAACTTTCAAAACGAATACCATAAAATGGACGGGGTGTTCGGAAAAATCAAAGTACAATTTTAACACAATATCGTTGGAAATGCATCATTCAATTCTTTTGACTCTCTCAATATAAAAAGGTATTTATGAACGGGAATAATTATGTGCTTGGCCGGTCTTAAACTAATGTTCAACACCTTGCTCAGGAGAACAAATGTTGATAATGCTCTCGCCTGCGACTCGGGCATTAGTGGCGTCCATTCTCCTGTGCCGGTCTTAAAGCATGTTTAAGACTGGCCAAGCACATATTTATTCCCTTTGTTCAGCTCTACCTTCCGTAACCTACAAGGAAAGAAGATTCCTGACACAATAAAATTCAACTTGACACTGAATGCAGCCCCATTGCACTTTTTATTCGATTTACTTAATTAATTTACTTAATTTTACCTCGCAGTATTCTGTGATGATGCAGAAGAACTCCCCATCCAGGAAGCTGTCGTTGAACCTGACGATGTTGGGATGGTGCAACTTGGACAAAAGCTTGGCCTCGTGCATGGCGTCCACCGTCTCGTCTGGTGCCAAATCGCTGCACGATATCTCCTTCAAGACTTTCCTGTAATAGCCCACAAATTGTTTCAGGAAAATCAAAATCATTTATCAGAGTAAGGGCTTGTGTGATCAGATAGTTAGCAACCTTGCAGCGTTTTGACAAAATTGGCAGCATAGGAAACGTACTATGCTACATGTAATAATTAAATTAGGTATTGGTCTGAGTTATCAAGGATTCAAAGCCTATGGCCTCTCCCCTTCTCCAAATATTAATCAGAGCATTGTGGACAAAAAGCTGTAGTGGCTGCTTTTTTTTTTCTCCTCGAAAAATAAACATCCTCCCTAAAAAAGATGGCCACCCAAGCTGCAAGATGTGGAAATGCCAGAGGGCCTGTGAATGTCATGTCTGGTATCTGCACTCACCATTCCTCTTCCCCCTTGTTGGTGTTAGCCTTGTTGTCATGCACCAGGTACGCCGTGCCATAGTTGCCGCTGCCCAGCTTTTTCTCCACCAAGTAGCGGTTGGCCAGCACACGGTGGTCGCTTTTGTCATCCTTGGGTTTTTTGACACCTCGTGCAGGAGGCATGGTGGCTTAAGACCTTTTTGGGTCGCTAGGTCTGACGAGAAATGAGAAGAAATACTTCTGGTCTGGTTAAGTGTGTGTGTCTGAACGTTTTTATCTTGGCTCAGAATGTTGGTCCCATTTCCAGAAAAAAATACCTTGCATTCCTGTTTCTCAGGTTGACATGTGCATAGAAGTTGAGGACATGCCATGTGCTTGCCTTCAGTACCATTTCACAAAAAGGTACATGTATATTTTAATTGCGAGTATACAGACAGGGATTTCTGCAGGAGAAAAGTTAGATTTCCAAGCAGATTTTACATAAAGTATATTTAAAAAGAATACGGAATCCAGATTTTCACAGCTGCAAACGAATCTTGCAACAATGTGTTCAATCTTGTCAAAACGGATCCGTCCCACCATTCACAATACACCTGTACACTTCTTGACATGAAAAACTTTGCACCAGAACAGCCAATGCTGACAGGATTGACCAGGTCGACCAAGGTCCTGAACACTTTTTTTTCCACAAAAAGGGCGTCCGAGTAACTAAACTGTTACTGATTTCTGAGTTTTTTGTGCAGCCCGACGTGAATTATAACACTGTTTACTCAGTGTTTCCTCCAAAAGCTTGGGGGAAAAAAAATACAAGCGTGGTCAGGAGGTGGGGGACTCGAATCCACAGCTTCCTGCTTACTAGCGCAGACAGCATAACCACTCAACCACCGAGCTTGCTGCTGTTGGCTGGCTGGTTCAAGTCAGACGTAGCAGTGGGCACCACAAACAACTATTTCTAACGATGAGTTTGCATTTGAGAGGATAATTTACAATTTTTTTTCACAAGCCTTCGGGAGGAACAGTATACTAGTGTTATAATACACTTAAGGCAGGGCAAAACAATCTTTAGAAAACATCTCCCCGACGCAAATTCATCCTTAGAAATAAACTGTAAGTGTTTACATTTTGCCCTCTTCAGTGATTGGCCCTTTTGCGAGTATGAGAAGTCATGCTTCAGTGGCTGTTTAACATACCATGCTCATGAGATGTAAAAATTTATGAAGCAAGGAAACGGACTGATCTGCCATTCCTGAATTAGTTCGACAATACTCGGTTTACTCACTGCACTACATGTATGCTTAATCAGCGGTCAATTTTGCAGTGACACAAAGCAGCTGTCGGCACTTCGATGATTGGTACTCATTTACACAGGTGTTTCGCAGAGCTCTCACAACTTTGTATGTTAAGGAATCGCAATCAAATGCAAGTCAAAATTTGTCCGTCGCGAATATCCATGTGCTACATGTACATGTATGCTTACAATGGCAATAAATTTCTTCCCAAATCGTGGGGGAAAGGAAAATTCCCTGCAAATAGCAACCTGCAGATTGAAACTCAAGTTGCCTGGTAAGCATAATGATACTCAGATTATGAATACGGGCAAAATTTAGGCTCACAAAAAGTAGCAGATTATCAGAGGGTAAAATTCACATGTTTTACGTACATGTACATCCCAAGTCAGGGCCCAATATCGACAGAGGATACTGGGCCCCGTTTCCGGGTCTGGAAAACAGTTCCACACACAGACATCACTTCACAAGCTGTGCACAAACCCCAAGAGACTGGTCTGGAAATTTCTGAGTATTTTCTTAGTACATGTACCTCCCTGCTAAATTTGACATTTCAGGACACGCCATCACTTCCCAATGGCTGATACAACTAACAAGAGAAAACCTAATGATGTCTGTTTATGGAACTCTTACCCGGGTCTAGACTGTGACATGGGTTTCAACAAGTCCAGATCAAGGTCACAAAGAGGTATTCATTCTTTACATGCTGCGGCAATTAAGCACTAGGAGCCTAAACTAGTAGCTTCAAACAATTAAATATACAGTAGCCAGTTCAGTGGTTCTGTACATGTGCCAACATGGAAATCACGGAACCAGCTATATGTATAGTGTAAAGCTGCCAGTTTGAGGCTATCAGTGCTTATGGTAGCCTTTAGTCAAGTTGCGCATAGCACACTCAGCTGGTAGAAACACCAACAAGACCAGTGCCAGTCGCAAAGCCACAACCGCCTTTGCCATCTTGTGGAGCTCATCACTATTAATTTATTCAAGGTTTAAGCACTGTAGCATACAGGGCGCTAACAAAATATTCAAATGCCACCACATACATGCAGCGTGCTTTATTTCAGCACCCAGCATGCGCACGCACAACTGTTCCATGATAAGTGGCTATCACCATTCCGTGCGTGCGGAAGTGTTGACTTAATGATCAAATGAAAGATATCAACATTCCTTGGCCCTGTGCCTTCTCTGATGTTCCTTGTGAGTGCGTGTGATGTCAAATAGTTTCAAGCTTAAGTGGCTGTGATTAATGCTTATTCGAGTTACTTGCCAATAACCTACAACAAGCACTAACAGGTGACTGATATCCTCTCCTAAGCATGCCAAAGTAAATGTAAAGAAAAACATGTGCCTTCTCCACAAGACAGTGGTGCTCATGGCTTCACCACTAGTATTGGTCTTTTGTGTGTTACCACTGTACTATTGTCCAGGGTGCAATAGTTTCATGTACAGTTGAATGTCCAGCTCCGCAATTTTGCCAGTTCCGCAATCCAGAAAAAACGGGCTTCATTTTCAGAACGACAAAATTGCTGGGGACTTGATTCATACTTCTCTGAAATAGTTTAGTTGCTGATCTTGCAGAAAATCATTTTTGCTTATAGAACCACAGCCGTAAATTAAGAAGATTGGAGACGATCATTTTTTGCCAATCGCGGTTCACAACAGCAGCACAAGTGCATTCCATGAATGTCGTGTTTGTCACTCTTTCAAACAATCCTTGCAGTGATTTTTTTTCAAACCAAAATCTATGTTACTTTCACAAATTATCAGCTATCTCACCATGAAAATATGAGTTCAGTAAAGGGCTCAATTCACCCGGTGCATGCATGCACCAGTGCATGTAGATTTTTGCTTGTGCATGTAGCTTTTTTTACTGATCATGCACGACGTGCATGTAACTTTTTTAACCACCAAAATGCTCATTTCCTGCATATACATGTATTTACCAATAAGTGAGAATAAGAATAAAGTTTGTTGAATTCTTGACCAAATAGTGTACGAAACGTGTTATTTCTTTCTCCCATTCCTCGCAGCAGATTCATAATACATATACATGTACACACCTAACCTTATCTTTGGCTTATAATCCTTAAATTGCTATATACAGGAATATGTGCTACCAGTATTTGCAAAATTATGGTGCATGTAGGTTTTTCCTGGTGCATGTACATGTAGGTTTTCGGTCTACATGCACCAGTACATGCCACTTTTTTTTTGTAAATCAAGCCCTGGTTCTGTACATTATCAAATAGGCCTATATAGGCATTGGATACAAAAGTGACTTCAAGATTTTTTGCCAGTTCCACAAATGAGTTTTACATTTCGTTACATACCACATGTGTGACATACCCCCAGAATTGTGGGGTTTGACGTCCGCCCCGCTCCCACTGTTCTGGGAGTAGGTCAAGCGCATGTCCTTCTGTCTCGGAAAAACAAACCTAGGCCTACCGTCATGACCGTGCAGATGGCGCGGACGCTGTGGTTCGCAGAACTGGCAAAAGTTTGCGGAACTGGGTGATTAACTACTGACCACCAAAAAAAAAGGCTCACTAGCATTCATCTTTCAAATGACTGCCCAGAATTGTTAAGTATGACTATATGTAGGGCCTAGCTGGATAATTTTTGGATAGGCCTAAGGGGCCTTGGATCCTGTTTCTGGATGAAAACCTTTCCATGAACAGACCACTGCAGACATGACAGATGAAAGTAAGTTTTCAAGGTGCCAGGAACTGTTTCTGTTTGCAGAACCGGTCAATCAGCTGTAGGCCTACCACTAGTACTAGCATCTGAGGTGCCACGTGCGCCTTGTCTAAAGTTAAAGGCTGGGGGGGGGGGTGGCGGCAGCGTGCTCAGAAGGCATGTCAGGTGGGCAGGTGGGTGGACAATTAAGTTCAAGGCATTACCATAGGCCTGCCACTGGACGATGGATGACGAGTAAGAAGAAGCGGCAATTTGGCCTACGGAATACATTGTAGGCCTATTCTTTGCAAATTTTCGTAGGGTATTGAATGAATATTATACTGGTTGGATAATATAATACAAAATCACCTCAAAAACTAAGTATGACCTTCAAATTTAGAACCAAGAAAGTCTTACCCTGGGACTATACATACGTCACGTCACATACATGTACGTCGTGCGTTGCCAGGACATGAACGCCGACTTGTGTCTGGTATCCGACCCTTTAGGACGCATTCCTTGCAACAAAAACCTGAACCAATTATGCCGGAACCAACCCGCCCACCAGTACCAACCCATGCATTGCGCCCTCTGCGTTAACACTCAGTGGACACTATCGATATGCGGAAGTCCGCAATCTGGCCGAGTCGCATCGATAATCTGTTCCCGACTTGTCAGCGTGTGAGTGACGTTGCACTTCGAGCAGCCGTTTCTGAACAGCGAAGATTTCTTGAAAAGACTGTTTGTTGCATCATTCCAAGTCTTCTCTTAATACTAGTTTCATTCAGAAGTGGACAGGAATAAATCAAATCTGGGCCACAACGGCTAAAGTTAAGCGCTGCAGTAGTGCAGGCCGAAACATCTGGTTGCACCGGCATGGTTGCACAATGTTGATGACGACAACGTAAGTGAAATCATGGTGAAATTTACTCAGCCTGTTGAGTGCAAAGTAATGAGCTCGAACGTGGAGACCGTATATGAACCGTACATTGTTTCATATGGAGGATGTCTAGCATATGTTGCACGTTTAACCCACTTTTCATACGAAATATATTTCAGACATTGTTTTTTTTTGTACGAAGTCGAGGTTTTTGCCGTTATGTGGTTACACTTTATCTATTTTAAAAATGCTGACATTTTTGAAGTTCAGTGAACCACACGTAACATCAATACAATATAAATAATAACTAAATTCACCCATGAACCTGCCACAGTCCAGAAAATATCCAAACCTTTTTGTATACTCACCTACATGTACCATGCCTACAGTAACAAGTGAGTGTGTAGCCATGGTAGCCCTGTGGTCAGAGCATGCTCCCTGATCCTGAACACAAACCTACATGTACACGTACATCCCCTGAATGATTCAGGGATGTACATGTATATGTACAAAAGTTTGCATAGTTAGTTGTCATGCTAGTACATACATAAGCAAATTATACATGTATCAAGGACCAGTTATCACCCAACATCCAATGCCCTTTATAGAGAGCCTCGTTAAGTAACTCTTGAAAATGGATTGTTGGTTGCATTTTAAATGTAAACATATGTATACATGTAGATGGATGGTTTACGCGGTCATTGTCTCGGATGGAATGTATGCAGGACTAGTGACTTGACTTTGAGAATGGCTTATTTAAACCATGGCAGGATATGGAAATGAGACAATTTCTTATTACAGTTTCTCACAAAAAGTTTATGATAAACACCAGAATATCACATAAGCAAGTACATGTACATGTACCACTTCCTACAGTATCTGACTGTGCCATGAAAAATTCACATTTTTTGTGTACATTTTGTCTTTTATTTACAGGTTGACGGAGTTGCAACCAGAAGTTTCAAGAAATTTGAAGAAAGGCTTGGGCAGGGTTTTTTTTACCCATTACACAAACTTCATACCAGTATATTGCATGAGTCACCTTGCTACCAACTCCCATATATTTTGACATTGGAAGAAATCATTGTGGTGTGAACAGTGCATCATGGGAGTAAAAGGACTTAGCTCTATGATTGAGCAGTATCCGTCACTGTTCACAAATCACTGCCTGCATGATGAGGGTCTTGTCATAGACGGCTATGCACTCCTGTTTTACCTGTATTTTGATCGCCCTCCGTGTGATGATGGGCATCATGGTGGATGCTACGAGAACTTTTCAGCCAAGTGCAAGCTTTTCTTTCACAATCTTGCCAAGTGTAATGTTTCTCCTTATCTGGTGTTTGATGGAGCCATGGAGAAGGACAACAAAAAGCTTGCAGAAACAAAGTCCAGGAGCCTGGAACGCATCCGGACAGCTGTTGCTATTTCTGGTGGCAGTGGTGGGATAGCTGTGTCTCCCTGCAGTGTACTGGTATTTATCAAGGTGCTTGATGATCTTGGCATTCCATATGTATTTTGCGACTTTGAGGCTGATGCTGAAACTGCAGTACTAGCCAATGCTTGGAACTGTGTAGCAGCTTCGCGTGACAGTGACTTCTACATCATGGACCTAAGAGTTGGGTACTTGCCACTTGACTATTTGGACTGGAAGAATCCAAGAAAGACGAAGGCACCGGAAGCAGCGGCACAGTCCAGAAGGAGAAGGTGTAAAATGTCAACTGAACCTTCAGCCAGTGAGCTGTACATTGAGTGTAAGAAATACAAACGTAGTGCACTGTGCAAAATGTTCCATGTCAAGCAGACATTACTGCCAGTACTTGCCACTGCTGTTGGGAACGATTACAAAGACACCTTTGGGGCCTCTCTTGACCCATTCCACAGTTTTGTTCACTCCCAGTTCTCTCGGTCAAAATCAGGCAGTAAGAGCCACAATCAGATTATCAGCTACCTGTCCTGGCTGAGTGAGAAAGAGACCATTGAGGAAGCTGTTGGAGACATGGTCAGGCACGTGACAGGTGCCAACCTAGAGAAGCTGAAACGGCTCATTGATGCCTCACTTGAGATGTACCAACTGTCAGACAGCGAACCTTTGGGACATGTGTCTGGAGGTCTTGGGAAACCTGCCAAAAGCAAGTTGGCAGCATTTGTCTCTGTACCGCCATGGTTTGTTGTGCTGCTGAACGAGGGTAAAGTGTCGGCATTGTGTGCTAATGTCCTGTGCAACAAGAGGGTGTTCCTAACTGTTCAAGTGGAAGACCCTCTCCAACCTAGTGCTGGAAGAGCATCACTCAACATCAGATCCGTCTTGTATGGCATCCTGCTCAAAGAGCAGAAGTCAGCCTCCAGGAGACAGCCAGTTGTTGAGGAGTATGCGCAGTCCTTAGGAACGCTCAAATACAGCACTGTGGAGCCAGTCTATGAGATGGCTAAAGATGATGAGCACAGGTTAGCCATGCCGGGTCTGCAGGATATCCCAGCCATGTCTGAGACTGATCGCAGAGGTGTTCTCCTTGCCGCAGTGGATGTTGATGGCTCAGTCATTAGTGGCATTCCAGCCGTGTTCCAACTAGCCACCTGTGTGACAGTGTACTTGCTCAGTCATGCAGACCCACCTGTCTACTCGGACCATGCTTTAGCAGTGATTGTGAGCTGGTTACATGGAGTGGCAGCAAGCAGACAGAGACACATCAGCAAGGGTGAAGCCACCCCGGAGCACCTGCAAATGGACATGGAAAACTCTGACGTGCATGCCATACTCCGAAACTGCAAGCCACATGCAAAAAAGTACAAGGAAACCAGAAGGTTAGATTCGGAAGTGATCCAGGCAGTGGCACAGTGGCAGCAGTGCTTGCTGGACTTGGAGAACCTGAACAAACTCCTGCTCTGTCCCTATATGCATCCTGACATGGCAGTCCTATACGATGGGCCCCTGATTCATAGCTTCGTCCTGATCCTGAAGTCGATGACCATGCGGGAGCAGCGGCTGTGGGTGGGTTCAGAGCTGCTGCGGGGTACAACGTCAAGGGTTCAGGCTTTGTTTGATCAGCTCCTGGAGCCCTGTTGGCCCCTCCTCCTGCCAAGGCAAAAGACCATTAGGGCCAAGAAGGGCAAGAGGGCACAAAGGGGTGCATCTAGGCAGTCGTCATCGGGCACTCCTGCTCAGAGCGGAGGAGCTGCTGGAGGTAATGCAGAGGAAGAAAATGACAAACTGGCTTACGGTGTCAGAGTTTTCAGCAGGTTTGCCCCACTTGGATTGAGTGACAGGTGGGATCCTAGTCAGTCATGAATGAATCCTTCAATAAACTTTGATTTACACATTCCAGTATACATCCACATCCCAACCTTTGTGCTCATTACTTCTGCTTACGCACTCGTATGCAGTACCTACTTGTGTGGGAACAACTCATTGTCTACTGAAATAAAAGGGTGTTAGTTTTGAGGCTAAAGGAGACACATTCATGCTATGGCTGTTGGCCTGTTTGTTTTATACAGATACGGATCTCGATCAGTGATCCAGTGGTTCACAGACACTGGTACTCGCCCAGTGGATGGAGCATTGAGATAACTGATCGAGATCCAGGTTTGTGTGAAACAAACAGGCTCTATGAGGTGACTTCATGAGTGGACATTAGCCATGGGCAAAGGTTTTTGACAAGTTGGCAGTTGTCAAGATTTTTGTCCTTTTTTATTTTGTTTTGGGAAGTCATGTAACATGCACCATGTTCATGCTAAAGTTTTCAGAAAAGTGTTCATGTTTAGAGAATGGGAAGTTAATATATAGGTGCAAGACTTCTCAGTTTTTCTCAGTTGGTGGTGATGGTCCTTTCCTGCAAATTTACATGTAAATGTGTGCTGTCACGTGTACTTTAAAAGATTTTAGGATGCACTTTTGTTAAACCATATGGTCAGACAAATACATGTATGTAGACTTATATGAAAAGTTTAAACTAAAACAGCCTCTGGTGATGGCCATATTTGGATTGTAGTATCTAGCTTATTAAAGAATCACCATTGCAAACACGTCCCAAACAGACGCAGTGATTTTACCAACGTCGCTTATACTGTTATAAATCAATACCAATTGTAAATGAATACTTTTATCCAAATGTCGCAACTTAATGATACATACAATTTTGGCTTGGAAAATTTTAAATTTCTAAAAGGAACCTTACTTTTTGGTGCTAGAAAGAATTTGAAACCTTAACTCATTTTAAGGCATTGCAAAAGGATTTGAAAGAATTATTATAGAAGGTTTTTGTAAAAAAAAATGTTGACCATACATTCGCTGGTGCATGACATCATCATGAAGTGATAACGTTTCCTGCTGCCTTTGCCCAAACACAAAACATGAACTGCAAACATTCAAGCAAGAGGGGCTCTCTACATTATCCATTCTTTCAGGCACATTTGATGTCTCTAGTGTTGTTTTGAGGTTCCATCTTAAGGAGATCTTAAACATATTGTTTTTTGTGAGTTGAATGCCAGTTCTAACTTTAACCTATATATTGATTACATAATTTTGATAAATCACCTTCGATACAACACTGATCAGATGAGGAGTATACTGTATGTGTACATGTATGCAAATGTGTGTATGAACTTTCTTAATTTTTTAAATCATGGTATATTTATATAATCGGTAAAATTCATGATCAGTTGACTATGCGGAATATTTTAAACATAATGTTATCACAGTATAGCATGTTCTCCCGTGTTTTAACATCCACGCTGCTTTTAATTAACATTTAATATCTGTGCATTTCTAGTATACGTCTGGAAATTGTTAAAAATTGGTCATCCATGCGTAGAATTTCATGTACCAAACATGCTATTTTCAGTGGGAGGCACTAGCAGTTGAGCCAATCAGATAAGTGTTGAACCATAAAAAAAAACCGATTGGAGAAGTAATCAGAAATTCTATTAAAAAAACAAAACAAAAGACATTAGTAAAAGTCAAGGCGTCGGAAATTCTATGGTAGGGTTGCTACCCAATAAATTCTACCTCACATCGCCGAGTGAGGAGCTTCATCCACTTGCCCATCAGGGGGTTACGGGCTATATGAATACAACTTGAAAGATGTGAAATAAAAAAAAATATATAAAAACGGAGGGTCAAAAATACTTAACCAGGAATTGAACCTGGAACCTCTCCCTCTAAGGGTCAGCAGCTCTAACCGCCAGCCACTAGGAGATCTGCTTTAGGAAAACTTGAGGTGCCAAAACCATGGAAGTGCCAAAATTTCTTTGGTAGGACTTGGACCTGGCGCTCTGGAGTCAGCAGCTCTATCTGGATCACCGGGATCCTCTCACTCTTGAAAAATTCTATTGTGAACAAATTTAATAATAAACAAACAAACAAAAAACCCGAGGCGCTGAAAAGTCTTTGGTGGGAATTGATCCCGATGACTCAGCGGCTCTAATCACAGGACCACCTGGATCGTCGTACTTTAGAGAGGTTCCAAAAAGGGGTAAAAACGCAGGCGCAATAATTTTTGAAAGGACTCGAACATAGGAACTCCCGCTCTTGAACCAGCAATTGTGACTACTGGATCTTGCTACTCCTGGAAGGTTAAAAGTACCGCTTGAAAATTTTTCGTTACAAGAAAATTTGATGAAAATGGAGATTGCAAACATTCTCGGAAATGAATTCAACCCGGGAACTTTCATCACAGAGAAAGCGGCTCTAATTACTATGTCCCCAGAGGTCCTCTCACTCATGGTAAGTTACTAACGCCGCTTGAAATTTTTTTATCGCAAAAAAGTAAAGAGAGACGCAAAAACAAATTGTCGGAAGGAATTGAACATGGAATCTTTCAATTTAGAGACAAGTTCTATCTGGACCCCTGGATCGTGCCTCTTGAAAATTTCTTTCGGAAAAATTAATTCGAATGAGGGGCTAAAACTTCGCTGGCATGATTTGAACCTGAGACATCCCAGTCAGAAGTTAGAGGGAACAGAAGGTTTGCAAGACTGCAGTCTTGCAGGCCCGAGTGCTTTTCTACCACAGGGCATGCACAAAGGAGGTTTCCCTATGGAATAAAAGAAATGCCCTGCAAAATGGCTACACCGCAAGGCCTCTGTTGAACCTGGGACCATTGTTAGCTCCATGCCGGGACCCTCTCACTCTGGCTTCAGAAGCACCAGCTACCGTCCACCGGGTTGTTGCCATTTCCGAATGATCTAGATTGCAGACGACGCTTGATAAATTCGATGGCAAACAAAATAAATACGGGTGATTCACACAAAAGTCGTGTGCGCTTCGATGAGTTTAATTAAAGTACCAATCTCCAACATCCAAAAACTTTGGAAGGTCAGATTTTGCTTTCTTAATGCATGTTTTGAATTTCTAAGGATATATTTACTCGGGAGGTTTTGTGTAAGACGAGTAGAATTTGCTTAAAGGAGATATGACGGGCACAATTTTTAATTTCACAGAATTATAGAACATAAGATTAATTGTTTTTGCTGCATTAATTTTATACAACTTGAAGGTAGAGACAATAAAATGGGGCTTCAACTCTTAAATTCGTGAATCTTTCCCAAAAGATGTTTGGATCAACTTTTTTTGTCCATGTGAATTATTTGGATAAATATTTATTCTACACTAGAGTGTAAATAGCCAACGGGGATCCGAATAGGAACATTTGAAGCAGCTCCACATAAAAGTCACCAGTCCCAGTATCAGCCATCAATTCGTCCTAATTTCAACCTCAATAACGGGAAATTAAGCACACGCGGCCATTCTGCACATTAATAGAAACACGTCACATGTATAAGCCACAATTCGTTTCCTTTCCACGCCCCCTTGAAAATGATTGCACTACAAACCACGAATAGAAGAAGTACTTCCAAGGGCATTCACGAGAAAAAAAAATAAAATCCACAATTTTTGCAATGCATTTTTCTTTACTGCAAACCTTGAAAACATACCACTGAGCTTCAATAAACCTATACTTTCAATTTCGTTTGCTCTTGTAAATGGTCTTGGTTCCTTTTTGTTTTTATGCCAATGCAGATGTTCATATTAAAAAATATAACGTCCTGCAAGGGAAGGAAATGCCAAGGTTGCAATGGTTTGGGCAAAAAATGTTCATTTAAAAACACATGTAGTATCTATGTTGAACATGTCAAAATTCCCTGTCGGCCATATTGAATTCATAGCGAGGTTAACTATTTTTGCACCTGAGACTAGAAATTAAAACACTGGAATAAAACTTCATTACAATTAAATGTCAGTTATGCCAATGAAGAATGTGAAATTTATTATCTATATCTATATGCATGTAATTAAACCGCATTAAAAACATCAAAAAATAGTTTAGAACCACCCCGTTTAATATATTCCAATGAATAAGTTAAATTCTGTAGCAGTTCAAAAATGACTTCCCGTGAAAATGTTGAAGCATTCAAACACCAAGAACTTTTCAGACTGGTTTCACAGCGTTTCTGCACATGTATTATGTGTTAAGTTACGTTTTATGTAAATTCACTTAGTTTTTAAAATACCCTGTCATGAAAACTAATCAGGCAAATTGTTATAATTCCAAAAATGAATGCGGAAATGAAAGTGCTCTACAAAATCTTCACAAAATGAATTGATGAGAAGTTTGTTTCTGAAGACAGCTGTTAATATCTTTTAAATTAAGGTCTGTTGAAATAGCTGAAAAAAAAACAGATTGCCTACAAAAATTAATTGCAATTTAAACAATTTTCATGCAAGTCAACATACATCTACAGTACTTTAAAAATGACGAGTAAAAATACTGTACTTATGGCGAGTAACTACACTCTGCAAGTTATGTCTTTGGTTCAGTTTTTACTCGCAGTAAAAATGTCGAAGCAGATCTTCAAAAATAATAAACCATTTAAAAATCAGTATTAAGCGACTCGCAACAATGATCAATCATGCAACAGTATAAAACAAAAACAAAATTGGTTCAAATATCTAAAATGGTTGAAACTCATACAAAATATTGCATTTCTACACAAATTAAAGGTAATATATATCACTACTTTTTGTAGGTGCAATGTTCATATTACTGCATGTTAGCTGTTTCCAGAAATTAGGACAACAGAATTCTGTTCTTGCATATATGGATTCTTACATACTTGGTTAAAAAATAAATGCTTCTATGACTGTTCATTTTTATATCATATTTCAATATGTTCGCAGCAAAAATAGAAGTGCATTTTCTCTGAAGAAACTTAGAACCTGAGCTGTCAGATATGAGACGAAATGAATGAAAGCAATTATTACAGTGAGACATAA
>NW_019091563.1:14191-37099 GCF_001949145.1 Acanthaster planci
TAACAGTAACTCCTCATCATACGTCAGAGAAGGGGTCAGGAACGGTCCTGAAAAGTACTTTTTTCTAAGATTTTTCTTATCTGTTTGGGAGGCAGATTCTTTCGCACTTGCAACAAGACCTTTTCTCACAAGGGCATCACATTCGAAAAGGGTACCCAGGTCTTGATCAACATATACGCTATCCACCATGACGAGAAGTACTGGCCCGACCCAGACAAGTTTGATCCCGAGAGGTATGTACGAATAAATTATTTTAGTTTTATATCCGAGGAATAGACTCTTAATCATATTCCTAATTTACAGAGGACGCCCCAGCTACTCACAATTTTTCCCACGACGCTTTCAAAGTTCATGTATTTTGTTACGTACAGAGAACGCACGGCAGAGAAAAATCAAAAGACGGGAATAAGGACACTAAAATATGGGCAAGGACGGCAAAGGAACTAATTTCAACAAGCATTTAAATGTAATTATAAACTTACACCAGCAAAGCAATAAGTTAAAGCAAAGTAAATCTAGTGGTTTGCTGCAACTTAAACTTCTCATGCAAAAACACCGTGAATTTGGGCAAGCAAAAGCATAAAAGCAAGCATATTTACATACAGAAACAAACTATGTTCGCCCGAGCATAATTACCTTAAGGAGCCCAAAACAAGGACAAAAGTTAGGCCCCACCCAGTTAGTGCCATGGCTAAAAGAGCACAGTCGTCGGGCCAAGCACCTCCACACCCCGCGCCAGGAAAGACAAGCTGAGACAGGTAGGTCGGTGTTGATCCCCGAGATTCGGTTTCTGCATAGCACCACAACACTCCAGGGTCCTCGGTCCCACAGCGGTGTCCACCTTGGCCACGGTCCAGCGATGAAGAGAAGGCAACTTGGAGGTGTTGACCCAACGCTGGCTATTTTTGAACGCACGTGCTAAGAGTGTTTTAGGCACTGACTGAGAGCGAAATCAATGACTACGGAGTCTTTTACAGGGTGTCCCAGAAAAAAACAAACCCTGAGGAAAGGGTTTAATATGCCCAAACCATGAGATATGATTATAATGTATAAGGATCTCCGAAAAGTAAAAGCAGTATTCTTTCGAATGATACCTTGATGGTATCCTTGATGGTATTAAGAGTTCGGAAGATGTCCTTACAGTTGTGGTTCTTGTCCAGGGAGACAGATCTGCATGACTTAAAAACATAACTAGTTGTTGGACCACTTATTGAAATGGATGGTGAAACGCGAAGTGACCCTAACGTACAGGCCTGTATGATCCTGTATTGTATTTGTTCCCTTTCGATCTAGATTTAGTCCGGAGAGGAAGGCCTCTATTCCGCCCATGGCTTTCATACCATTTGGCTACGGTCCTCGCAACTGCATCGGGATGCGTCTTGCTTTACTGGAAACCAAAATGGCGCTGGTGCGCACTCTACAACAATATCGCTTGGATGTCTGCCCGGAGACACAGGTGCAACCCGTTGGGCTTTTTCATAGGCCTGTCTCGCTTTAAACTTCTAGCTCCTTCTGGTGCATCCCTTTTCAGTATGAAGGGCGGCGAGTTTTGTCATGTGACTGTCATGGAACAATTTGATAGAATTGAAAAGCAAACCGTCCTTTAATTTCTATTAATCGTAAAGACAAGATCTGATTAAAATTCTGGTCTCTTTCTTTGTTTTTACAAAGCGACAAAAATCATCTCGCTAGCAAGGTCAAAAGGGGACCACCCGTCTATGCTTGTATACAAACAGTGTCACTGTTTAATAACAAGATCAAAATTTTTTTTTATAATTGAATTCGCAGATTCCACTCAAACTCAATGCCGGTCTTTTCACTTCACCGAGGGAAGGCATCAAACTACGTCCAGTGGCCAGACAGTAACAGCTGATCAGCGTCATGCCATTCACAGTGGAGTCAATAATTTGTGTAGTATTGTGCTTCCCGCCATAGAAACAGACACTATCTATGATAATGTCCCATCAGCAGCGGCGTATCCAGCTTTTAGTGTGTGTGTGGAGGGGGGGGCAAATTCAAAATCGAATGCGGCTTTGGGTTCATTCAACATGATGTTGGGGCCAACAATTCAAAAGACAATACATCTACTCACGGTACTAACATCTTTGATTTTATTTGCTAGTGTTTTTTCTTAGTTTTTTGGTGCTAATACTTGATAGATAAATCTGCCGATTACTTTCTTTTTTTTTCCTTTGCGGGGGGGCAACCTACCCCCCGCGAAGGATTGAAAAACCTGCTCCCCCGCCGGCCTACCCCTTCAGAATACGCCACCGCTCATCAAGTTTCCATGCAGATCGGGGAAATTGGGATGTGGCTTCAATTCCTTTGTCTTTTAAACAGTGTGTGGGCGAGCTAGACCGTTTGTGAGGAGCAAGTACTTCATACTATGCAATATGATTCAAAATCCGCTTAGCTAGGGCCACTGCAATCATCCTTTTCTCATCTGAGCATGCCTTTTTTAAAAAACACTGTGCCTATTATTTCAAGATGGAGTGCCCAAACCTTATGGTCATTTTAATAATCACAGTGTTGTATATGAAAAACATGTATGTAAAGTAATTCATGACTTTCGGGAGAATGATGTAAGTTTATTATTTGACATATTTTTTAAAATTTTCTTTTAGAAATTAGTAGAATTAGGGTATCAATGTATTAGTAATACGATTCTTTTAGAGTGCGCCTCCAGTAGTTTGCAACTCGTTGACCAATCACAATGTGCGAAATCTGTTGACCCTTTCCAAACGCGCACTGGGTCGACATATTTCGACGTTGCAAATTCTTGTATGCGCTCTATTGTGAATCGCCCGTATTTTGCACACCATGTAATGTTGTATGTAAATCAACTTAGTTTCACTATGTGTATTTTGCGAACGATTTCTCTATTTCTTTATTTCTTAAGAGAACATTTACTCAGGAAATGTAGACAGTATTATATTCAAATTATAGCTGAGAAAATATCTGAAATATTTGAAACAAGAGCATGTGNTAGTAAGCATACCCTTGTTCTACTCCACCGGGTGTTACACGAACAAACATCTAACATGTATGCAAATGTTATGCAACGCTGCGTATCATCCAATCAGATCAACTATAAAGTCATATTCCGTACGAATAGTGACGGGGATGTTAATTTTAAGGTTGTCAGCTGACTGGGCACACCCGGTAGCACCAATGAAATTAATCTTCCTCAATGAAGATTCTGACCTGGAGAGATGTTTCTCGCATTAAATTCTTAGTGCTCTGACGGGGTATCATTTTTCAGGTGTAACAGACAAGCACAAACGTGACACATTTCGTTCAGCTGCCCTTGTTAGAGGAAAACTGTTTTTGCTACCAACTGCGCGGACACTTTGTTTCCAAACCGACCATACTTGCACCCGCCTTGCTGTCATCCAACCGAAGGTAAGATTAAAGTTGCCCGTTGATTGGTCAATATCTGTAGAGTCGAGGTACGTCTTTTCTTAACAACTTCTTACGAAGTCACTTCAAAGCTGCTTTGGTCTTGATCAGACGATGATATTGAATGGCGACCTCCAACAACCGACGCTTGACTAACTAACGAGTGGACAACAGGAGGCCAATGACAATCTGACGGGATCTGGCTAGCAGACCAGTGGACAGGGTGTGGCCGAAAGGCGTCGTGCTGTCAGAATCAGCACCATGCTTTTACCCAGTTCCTATCAAACAGACAGCGGAATAGCGACGGTAACAACCGGTTGAGCCCAGACGGCTCCAGCCTGACTTGCAGGTACAACACAGGATTGCCAGTCTTTGGGCACCCAGGAAGCCTGACGGTCAGAGACCTGCTATCATCGGTGAGAGCAGAGTTCCTTGTCAGTACCCCCAACATACTGAATGTCAGAATCAGATTAGAAATAGAATTTCCCTGCTTTTAATATGGCAGAAACGTTGCTATTTGAAAAAAGAAATAAACATAAAGGTTATAGAAATATTACTGAAAAATTATAGCATTCTGTATATTCTAATTCGATAATCAAAATTGGAAGCCATGCTTCTTTGGCCTGTGAGTTGTCGTGATTTGCCTAACGAACACGTACGTACAATACGATTAGTACGGACTAAACGCGCCTTTATATGTACGTTTTGGTTGTTCGTTGCGAACACAATGCGTTCATGCGTTTTACTTTCACAAACACAAACAACCATCCATTAACATTTGCCTGGTGTAAGTGGTTATCCCCTTCAAACAAGAGTAAACTTACGCCTACCTACCGTCGTTTGCACGGATATTATTAATGCAGATGGACAAAAGACGACCTAGCGAGGGCTTATAGCTCTTAACTCTGGGCTTGTGGAAAACTTGGTTGTTGTCCAGACGTCTTTGTGTAGAACACTTCGAGACATCAACTGGACCGTACATGTAATGTATGTTGCGGAACCTAGTCGTGTTTGCAAGCGACGATCCTAAATTTGTGTTGGTTACTTATGCCGTTTGTTCATATAGCATTTTATTGGAGGATAAAGTTGAGGGAAAGGCTTGCAGTCAGCTGTCTGACTAGATAAGATAAGTTTTGGTCCAGAGACAATTCGCTTAGCGTGCTCTACTGATGTTAAGCGTGGACAAGGAGCGCTTGCACGTATTGCTCGACAATTGGTGAGGAAAATACTTGAATTTCATTGGTTCATAAGTTCTCTACGGAGCCTTGGAAGAGTCATTTGACCGATTGAGGTCCTGATGTATTTATCTCAGGATGACTGTACAAGGCATTTATGTTCAAAATGTTGACACCCTGAGATAATTTACTAATGGATGACGCCTTCCTGAAGATGCGACGCCGATATCCTAAATTAAATTTTCCCGGGACAATGGTAACTTGACGTAACGTCGTGTCGATTTTCAGAAATAATTTATCATGGAATAGCGACGTCCCTAGACCATCATTTTTGTTAACACCTCTGAATTTAGTAAAAATTTATCCTAGGATTTTGTCGTCTTCTTTTTATTTCAACATTATTCCTGTATAAAATATATGAGAACTTTCACTTCATAATAATGTTTTCCGAGATGAAATAATGCCAGGATCTAAACTGTCACGTGGCATTTCTGGACGTCCATAGTGCTATAATGGACTTTTATCTTTTATTATGTAATTTATTAGTATGGGTGGTGCATAAGCGGGTAAAGATTTTCAGAAAAATCTCAAAAGAAAGCATTTTTCCTTTTCCATGGGAAGTGACAGATGGTAGGAAATGGGCACCAAGGATTAATCTCAACCCAGTGAGGCATGAGGCAGAACTTGGTCTTGGTTTATGAGAAGGTATTTTGGTAACTCTTTAAGGTTCCACAGCACCGCATTTTTTTTACGTAGACCTCAATGAACTCCCTAGGAAAAACTAGGTTTTAATTATTTCGTAGTTAGTTATTATCCAATCTTTTAATTTGAGTCCTTTTGCTTTTCTGGTCCAGAATTGTCATTAACTTGACATTTTACTGAGAACTTGTAGTGTATTAATCGATTTGATACTATTGTTCAACTCTACGGAACTAGCAGCACATTGCACTTTTACGGGCTAGTAATTCAACCTGCAAGGAGAATCAACTTAAAACCATCTTTTGCAGAGATCCATTTCTTACACTCAGTGAAATCCTGCTCTAAGCCTGTCTTGGATTTTCAAGGCTCTGAGAGGGGCATGAAATAAATGAGGCTACCACTAGGCACCTGGGTACTTTCACGCACCTGGCAAGGGGCTAAGTAAATGAGTAACGTCCGTCAAGAAGCACCAGACCACGGCTGATATCAGACAGGGGGTTGGACTTTAGACCTCGGGTGTGTTTTTGGATTCAACTTGACATGTTATAAAATGCCCATTGTGCCGTGCAAAAAACTAAAGAAACAGAAGTCTGCACCACAGTTTCCACAGCTGTTGCGTGACTGATGATCGCATCAAGAAGGTGCACATCGATCGCTTCACTCTGAGCTGTATGCACGCTGGCAATCGAGGTAATGCTTTTCTGCCTGTTTAATTGTCTGATATTTTGATAAATATATACATAACGTTGCCAACAAAGGCGGCTTAACCTTGAGGCTCCAAAACTACTACGGGCTCGAAGAGAATACAACGCGGCGACGTTTAGTATGCCATGTTTGGAAGTTTGCTCATTTGCATCACCCTGGGAAGGGCGGCTTTGATGAATCATGTAATTTTTGTCGAGCATTCAGTTGAAAAATTCAAAATAATGAAAAAACACAAGGTTCAATCCTTCCACGTTGATTAGGAAATCAAGAAGCTCACTGGAGGCTGAGGATGAGCGAAGGGACGGCGGACACGTCGATTTTGCATCAGTCCTCAAGAAGTACATCCCAGCAGAGAGGGGGATTCCAAATCCGAATGTTTGAATCCCACAGGCAATAGAAAGCAAACAAGTACCACTCCACCAGCATGGCTCAGCGTTGATTCAGGAACAATGTTGCGCAATTTTATACATATTTGTAAGAAAATGGAACGCCATATATTATTAGTCAATCTGAAGTTGGCAATGCATTATTATTAATGGATAAATCTGTGCAAATACAAAGATCGTATCCAAAATAGGCTTCCAGAGCTACGGCTAGGTCTATTGTCAGCGCGTCTCTGCGTATCTCCACTGGAGCAAAGACCTGTCCGCGAAAGAAAGACAAACTGATGGGAAGTTTTCCAACCAGGTTTCCGCACACGTTTGGTGTACATGAAAAGACCACACATTCCAGCATGAATTTGCGGCGCGTACTCAGCGTTCTGATGAGCGCCAAGCTCGCGTGAACTTAGGCGACGACACAGTGAGTTCGTACCAAAGGACTGTCAATTTCATTCAAAACACGCCCTCTTTTGTTTCTGCTCGGAGCGAACAGGCCGGGCTACAGAAACAGATTTGGATGCAGCCAGTTTGCAAAATAGGCCATTCCTACTGTGTCCCCTGCACTTCAGATAAGCTGCATATAATTATTTTCTCAGTGTTGCAGGTCAAAGTACTTTTTTCTAAGATTTTTCTTATCTGTTTGCGAGGCAGATTCTTTCGCACTTGCAATAAGACCTTTTCTTACAAGGGCATCACATTCGAAAAGGGTACTCAGGTGTTGACCCAGACAAGCTTGACCCCGACAGGTAAGGATGAATGATTAACCTTTGGGTTAGTTTACCTTCATTAGAAGAGTTTCATTTATTTATTTCCTTGCAGACACAGGGCGGATCCAGGAGATTTTTGGGGAGGGGAGTTCACATCCTTCATTTTACGTCAATTGTTACGGAGAGGCGGACACATGGGAGATACATTACAGGGTCACTGGTGCACTGACCTTTAGGGTGTCATGTTTTTATTCCTTTTATTCATTTTTGTTATTCATTTATTTATTATTATTGGTGTTAGGGTGGTGGTAAGGGTTAACACACGAACATCGAGCAGTTTGCGACTTGTAGTTTGTGTAAATCAGGTTTTGGTTATTTATACAATCCTTTGATACAGACAGTAGCGCCTTGCACTAAGACTACCTTGCATTGCAAAGCTGCCCCCGACAGCAACTTCAGTTTCTCCCGGTTTTGTTTTCTATCTCATAAATAATACTGTGTATGAAAGAGTAATAATACTCCGTGTAAGGCTTCTTAATAATGGGCATGATTACCTGTAACGCGTCTTACGTTCTAGTTCTTGGAGACGAAATTGCATCCCTTAAAACAAAAACTTGAATTTTAATGGTGACATGCAAATAGATTGTAACATACAGACCTCGATGATCCTGAATTGTGTTTGTTCCCTTTCGATCTAGGTTTAGTCAGGAGAGGAAAGCCTCTGTTCCAGCCNATGGCTTAATTTCATGCCATTTGGTCACGGCCCTCGCAGCTGCAACGGGACGCGTTTTGCTTTCCTGGAAGCCAAGATGGCGCTGGTGCGCATTCTACAGCAGTATCACTTATATGTCTGCCCAGAGACACAGGTATAACCCATAAGGCTGTCACATAGGCCCGTCTTGGTACATTGTAGTTCCTTGGAGGTTATATTACTGGTGTTTTCTTGAAGTGACAGAAACCCAGAAAAGCAACTTGGAGTATTTTCGACCATTTTTGCAGATTTGACAAAGTTTAAAAGCAAACTATCACTTAATTTTTATTAAACCGTTAAGAAACATTTGACAAAATGCCCGGTCTCTGTGTCTCTTTGTTTTACAAAGCGACAAAAGTCATCTGGTTTAGCTAGGTCAAAAGGGAACCATTCGTGAGTAGAGATGTAAGCGTGAACTTGTGCTCAAACGACGTTGAGAAACGACATATGCACATTTTGTTGAAACATGAAAATAATATAACAATTTCCAAATGGTTATAAGTAACAAAAACTCTGCATAGGTAAAGTGAAGGTCTCTGCGTTTTACTGTTTTATCAAGTTAAAGACAACCTATGTAATTAGCACTGAACATAGCTTAAATTATAGACAATGTAAAAATGTCTTGAATCCGTCAATTTAATCGAAAAAGTAAATATTCCCGAATGTATATATGTATTCCACGAAAAAGATTTTTGTTTCATTTCTTGAAAACATTATTAAGGAACAAGTTGAAGAAAACGTATGGTTAATTTCAAATAAACTGCCTTTCGTATTACCCAAATTATTTGGATTTGAGCTGGATTACTTTAGGACTTGTCCGTTTCGAGGCGCAATGTCGCTTAATTGTTTAGTACAGCAAGCAATAGAAAATTGCTGTAAGCCTTGTTCATCAGCCCAAATACCATTTCTGTAGTACAACCTTTAATATGATTTTGGCAATAAATAATGATGAATTCTCTGCAAAGATAGAGAAGCAGAGCATCACCATGGAATTTGTCTCATTTGAAGAAGACAGTAAGCCTCAGGAACGCCAGTGTCAGTTAACGTGTGAAATGGCGTGGAGATTGGAAAAATCCTGCATTTAATATTTTTATGTTATTGCATTAAACACAAACTGTGTCANGCGTTTTATATCGAGCTCGATTTATTTCTTTTATTGAATTTGCAGATTCCACTCAAACTCAATGCTGGTCTTTTCACTTTACCGAAGGAAGGCATCAAACTTCGTCCCGTGGCCAGACAGTAGAGTCGATCAGCATTATGCCGTTCAGACTGGCGGAGACCATCCATTATATGTCGGGTGTATACATGGTGGCCAATTAGGTTTATATGAAGATCGGGGAAATTTCGATTTGGGTTTCTTAAAAGCAGCTTAATTAATCTGAATTGTCAGATATTTGGGGGGTAGGCTAGTACCGGTTGTAAGGTGTCAGCACTTTCTGTTCTTGATATCTGACTACATGTATTTCTGATTTCTAATCGGGGTCACCCGTTTACTATGGTCTTCCACAGGGCCCTTCCACCGCGGGGTTGCCCCTGCCCACTTCCCTCCCCGCAAGATATGCCTTGGGCAGGATGCGCCTATTAGCAAGAACAAGCAGGGTTATTGTGTTATTTCGAAGGCAACGTCAGCACTAAAATGGTCGAAGGCTATGCAGAAGACTCAGGAAGTGCGAATGCGATTATGTGATTGAAAATGTTTTTTTTTAAATTACATTTACTTAATTTTTTGAGTTTTCGTGCTCCATGAATTTTGTTAATGAATGTCGGTGTACATATACGAATTGCACTCCATACCATTTGACCAGCTTTTAAATTTTGGGCTGTACTATGGCTGCTTCATAAGTTACTACGATCGGAACAGTCCAACTAGGCGTGGTGGAATTAAGTATTTGTTTAATAGACCTCTTCACTAAAAAATTCATAATTATGCACGCATGCGCACAATGGCCTTGACGGCAAGAAGTGTGAGTGGGCCATTAAAAATGTACAGGGTTGCGACTTCGATGATCATTTTCTCTCAGGTTTTCTGACTTTGTTCAGTTTTTTCTTCAGAAATCCCATTAAATCGTTTTGGCTATTAGTTTCCAATTTAAGTGAAATTTGCTGTAATGGCTTCTAAACTGGTAGGTACGCTGGCCTTCGTGAAGACGTTGCAAGTCTGAAGATCAAAGATGACAACGTTAGATTGGGCCTGTCAGTTATGCGCACAGTGGTGTAATGGTCACTGGGACAATTACGTTTGCCACCGGCGAATATATAACATAAATAGGTACTGCCACCACAAAGCGTCTAAAAGGTGTCGAAAAGTATATATCTTTCATTTATTTTGCAGAAGTCATGGAATAAATCTATGTGTTTTCATTGAGACTGTGTGTAAAAATCATGTGGCCCTAGCTTGCTTCCAGTTGAAATTGGAAAAATAACATAATCAGTGAATATCAAAGATCCGAATTTGTTTTCAACAGTGGTGAAAGTGAAACTAGGAAGGTTCTCGTCAAATACTCGACCGCCCTCTGGTGGTAAGGTTGATGGTTTCAGTATGTATGTGGCGAAATCATCCTAAAATTAGTCCACGACTTTTATGTATATAACGCACCTGAGGGCTCAAGCTAATGGCGTCATCAGAATGAGCGTTACAATAAAAAGACCTTTAATGTTAAAAAAAGATTTAAGTCGATCAACCGTGAAAGATTTATTTGTCCATTAAATGATAGTATATTATTAATATTGATAAAAGTTCCAAGTTTTCTTCCGATGACGTCACCCAGATCCGTTTCCCTTTGGGTCTTACCGTCTTTGCAGGTCAAGGAATATGACTTTCTTCAGGATCATTTAAAATTGACCCTTTCGGGCTTTGCCTCGACAACTAGTTTGTAAACGTCCAGTATAGGTCTACTTCTTAGAGCTAAAACCGACTATCCACCCTCATATAATGTACATGTAGTATATGTGCTAAATACGTCTGTGAGCTACCACTGAGTATCGACCCATAACCGTGCTACATTTTGAATGTAATTTGTGTGCATTTTTCTATGACGCTTAACTCGCAATTATCATCTTTTCGTTTTTCACAGTGTCCAATGAAACCAACAAATCAGAACTTATTGCCACGACATAAGGGCATATGGTGTGGAATAACAAAAATGCAAGGTGTACTTGAAACTAAATTAATTAATGAGTGAACAAAAACAAAAGGGTTCACCTGACGTCTTGTGCTAAATTATTTATACATCTCTGTTTTGCTTTAAACCTCTTTTTTTAGTTAATTAATCCCTTTGTAGTTTACCGTTGACTGCTGAAGTGCTCATTTTATTTTCACTTCAAAGTAGCAGCTGAAAAGTTTGAAATAATCTATTTGACATTAACCCATTTAAAATTCACCATTCAGCAGTAATTTTTAGTTCCTACTAACTGATACAACTAAAACCCAATCCATGACAAGTCCTGCTTCTGTCCGTAGGGTCTCAGTTGCGAGTTTATTTGTTTCGTGGAGCAAGACGCAGTGTCATTCCATTCTCTGGTAGGATCAGCCCATGCTTACCGAATTTCGGCGGAATCTGTGAGAAAAGGAAACCAGTGAGACAAAGTAAGACGTTTGGCAAGAATGCAGTGCGACACACAGCCTGGCTTCAACTTGCGAAAGCGGTTCATCCACCTTGAGCAGAAGCACCACCTCATCAGTTGAAAAGAGGCATATTGGTTGGGAGTATCCATCTTGTTGGTAACCACGCTACCGTAACGCCTTTTATAATTGTTTGGTGAACCATCGGCAATCCCACCAAAGGAGCCTCCGTTGCTAGTAAATTGCGCCCTCTCTTGACCGAGCTCTGACTCATTGTTGGTATATGCACGTCATCATTATGATCTTGCAAGCTATGTCGTTCAAAACAATGGAACACTATGTCATAATCTACAAACAGTGGTAAGGATCCCATCACAACCACCTCTTATAAATCCTTAGCTCCCTACGTCACAATAAGCGTGATGTCAGATCATATCGAAAGTGTATCTTTATGCAGCTCGATGTCGAGTGTTACCGGTATATCTTATACTGCCGAAAAGCTCCAAAGCAGGCATGGGCGTAAATCCCGACGGATAGGGGTACAGATCCCCTTCACTTTATGACCTGAGGTTGTGCTGTTGAATTCCCCCCCCCACATACACACACACAGTTTCGCAGTGAGAAACAATTAAGGCGGATTGTGAACAATATGGGGATATCCCATCAACCAAAAATAGGCCTATAGGCCTATTCAATAACACTAAAAAGGGGGAAAGGGCAGACAGTTGAAAAAACCCGTAAATTTGCCGTTCTGATGGGAGATGATGCAGGAATTTAATACAATGTACATCTGTATCAGGAACATCACCCTTATATGGTTTCCTATGGTGTCAGCACTCCCCCCCCCGCTTTGGAAATTAACATAGTAGATCGAAATGGATCGATAATCTTAAAAACGATAACATCTATTTTTCCTTAAGCTTCTTAATTGTCGTTCATGAAACCCTGCTCCTCAAGATTCGTGGGGATGATTGTAAGTGATTTGTAACCCTCACCTCGGTCTCCTCACACGTTTCAAAACGATATTTCTGAAGCAGTCGGACAAGGACAAAGGTGGTTTGCATTATGGCGAAGCGGTAACCGATACACTTCCGGGGACCTTCACCAAAAGGTAGCCAGGCCACATTGTGAATCTTACTTCGCTTCTCTGGAGCAAACCTTAATAACAAATCATAGACAAATATTACATGTACTGCTCATACGATTTCATTATGTGTTCGCTTTAAACATTAAATTGAAATTACATTCTGAGCTAAATATAAAGGTTGATAAGATGGCAACGAGACTAAAGCAATTAACCAGTTTATTTATAGAGCCTTTAATGCCGTGTGTTCAAACTCGAGAGTTTCAGCTCCAACTTTGGTTTTGCTCAGCAGTGTCTCCTGTTACGTCACGCAGTCTACGACACAGATTCTCTAGCGCGTGATGATTGAAAAATTAAAAAAAATCTCCCCAAAACGCGCACTAGAAACATTTGGTGTTCAGAAGAAAAGGGCAATTCTGTTTCTCACCTCTCTGGATCAAAAGTGTACGGGTCTGGCCATGTTTCAGGATCGTGATGAACAACCCATATTGGGATTTCCATCATCACCCCCTTTGGGATTGGGATGCCTTTGATGACGCAGTCCTCCTGACAAATTCGATCGAACCTGGATTTTTAAAGTACAAAGAAAACCCAGCTTTTTAAATATAAATATAGACAAAAAAGATTACCGGATGGGGATTTGAACTTCGTAGCCGTGTACAACTATCGCCCCACGAGCGCCAAACACCCCACACATGCTTCGGGGTCTGTACCCGTTTAGATAAAAATTGGACTTGCGTACTGAGCGTCATATACGCCTGGTCAAAACGCACATGAGACCAGACGAAGCTCATGCAGGTGTCTCAAAAGGGTTAGGGATTGGTGCGATCTCCACTAATCACTGTCCGCGGAATGCATTTCATGGGATCTTTGATCGTGTCCCGTACTTACTCAACGGCCGGTGGATAGATCCTCATTGATTCATGCAGAACCATGTCCAAGTACGGCAGGGCAGCCATGTCTTGATAGATAAGAGCGGTACGTTCCCCGATGACGTCATCGATCTCTTTGATCAGCCGCTCCTGTACATCCGGGTGAGTTGCCAAAAGGTAGGCGATGAAGCAAAGGGTGGTGGTTGTGGTCTCATAGTTACCAAGGAAGAATACCACAGCCTGCATCGGTATAAAATGATTCGTATTCACATGTGCATTTACATAGATGACAGTCTGCCCCATGCCTCTTCTGATTGGTCCCGAAACCCCGGAACGTCCCCAGCGGCTGGAAGGAAAAGTAGACTGTTCCCTTTTATTACTAAGTGAAGTCGTATTACTGTTGCCTATGGGTCTACAAGGAACAAGACAAACATGGCAGCATCATGATAAAAAGCTCTCAGCCAAAAAGTAGGGGAGGGGCATCCTCCTAGCTACAGCCGTACGTCAAGCAGGCACGTGTTTTATATCTAGCCGAAGCCTGTTAATTTCGACATACACCACAAAATGTGGTCATTACCATAGCAGTGACTTCGTCGTCGGTGAGTGCGCGCTTGTAGTCCACCTCAACTCTCTCTTCCTTGGGCGTGTCCTCGTCCTGGAAGTTGTGGGCTTTCATCAACAACTGTAAGAAGTCGACGTATTCCTTCGAATACAAAACGTGGGGTTATTGAAACGTCAGTGGGTTTCTATCAAAATCTTTGGAGGGAAACATCGATGAAGGTTTGAATCGCAAAGATGCAGATGCCATCTTATCAACTGAAAGAGATTTGGACAAATATATTCACTTTATTTAGCAACACACTGGCGAAATTCAAGGCTCATTTTCAACCGATGCGTGTGCTACAGTCGACCTCGGGAATACTTTGGTGTCGCTCACCTTTTGGTTATGATCCGCCTTCCGTTCGCTGATAATGTCCATGATAAGATTCTGGAAGAACTTCAGAGCTTTCATTGGGTGTAACGAAAACCCCATCAAACGCAACACAGGCTCCATCCAGGGCATCATAACTGCATAAAGGAAAAAATATAACACCAAATAAAACCAAGTATGTTATCCAATCCGTCTTATAAAGAGTTTGAAAAGAAACCAAGGCTTAAATCTAAACTCCACGTATTTCCTGGGTTGGGTTCCAATTAAAGTAGCTTTGTGTCAAAGGAAAATTTTAACCGGTGTTGATAAAAAGACTTACGGGTGATTGCCCAAGCGTGCTGTTGCTCCTTAAATCCTTGAAAGAAAAGACAGGCCATATCGACGAACGTAGTATCAGCAAGATTCTGGGAGTCTATCTCTGTGGCATACGCACACAAGGCACCAGACTCAAGGACGAAACTCCCCAGTATTCTAAATGGGTTACAATATTTGAGATCGTTCTCACAGATATTTCTGACATCTTTAAGGTATGAGCAGCCATTAATCGACCAACCCATTAAGTCCCACCATTGTAGGAGTGGTTGGGGCCCCCGTATTTCTGTTCAAAGGATACAATCATGTTATTTTTCTTTACACGCTAGTACCCGCTAGCTATTTTGTGCTTCTAACTTAAACTGTAGGCACCTCAATTTCTTTATAATTTTAAATCTTTAAATTTAAGCTTGCATCTTATGTATATCGTCCTACGAGTGCGATTCGGCCATCGCGTATGATAGAATGTCATAAACGTGAACACATTCACATAAAATATCTTGGATTTATGCACAAAGAGAAAAATATACGATACAATGTTTCCCTTTTCGAAGCCTCCCGTAAGCACATCACGGTAGATGAAAATAATACGCACTTGGAAATTTCAACGTTTCGCTGTCCTTGGTCGCACACCCTGTCCAAGTTTCTCAGAAGAATATCCGCCCTATTCGTGACTAAACTTGCCATCTAAAAAAAGACAAGAAATGGTCGAAAGTCGAGAAAAATTCCCCGTACAATGCCATTTAAGTATCGTTTGTATGTTAGATGCTGTCCCAGTTTTCAAACTGAGGGTGAAGCTATAGTTATGGGTCCATGTACCAGCTTATTAGTTCATTTACTGACCAACCTTTTGCATTTTGGATCTGCTGAAAGTCGGTGAGATGGTGCCCCTCATCAGCTTCCAGCGGTCACCGTGTAAGCTTAGAAGATCGTTTTGCAGCAGTTTGGGCCGGAGGGGAAAGTGCTGGAGGGAAAAAAAATTCCATAGAGTATTAATACGTCGTGAGTTAGAGTGCTGGAATGACCTGCAGGCTGACCGAGAACGCATCATGCATCTTTTTGGTTCGAGTGGGTCGAAATAGTATGTGTAAGACTTGGTCAGAATACGAGCGATTACAATAGTGCGCCACCAAGAGTTTACAACACGTTGGCCAATCACCACGAGCGAAATTTGTCGACCCTTTTCAAACGCGCATCGGATCGACAAATTTCACGCATTGTGACTGGCCAACGCGTTGCAAACTCTTGGTGGCGCACTATTGTGAAACGGCCGTATTGCACGCACTTCGGCAAAAATCTGTTGACAGCGAGACGTGATAATTGCCGCTTACCTGCCGATCACAAAAGTTGTTGAACTGTTTAATGAGCACCTCTTCGATAATATCTAGGTCAGAGGTTATAATTGCCTTCCTCGCTCCTTCAAAGACACTGTGAAAATATAAAATGCAACACTGTGACAGTAAATGAGATCGAATCATAATTGCTTGATTTATCGTAGTATTAATAAATAAGTCCCTACTTTATTTAGTCACAAAATATAAAAGGAATACTTGAAATAGATAAATTACTCACCCGTATGTTTTACCATATTTCTTGGACCATATTTCATGTGCTGTGTGCATACCCTGAATAAAAAAAACAAACAGAACCTTACATATTTGCCAATTAATTATTATCTATAACTTGACTCAAACTCTATGACTTAAAGCATTAGGGCTTCGAGAAGCGTATAGTAGCAAATGATTTCATTTAAAGTCCCCATCATTTCAACTTTCTTCCATGTCAAGCTTGGCAATTTTAAACATTGAAAATGTTAAAAATAAAAACCTTTGAAAACAATTTCACACTTCAAAGTATTTTACAGTCATTTGCAAAAGTTTAGGATCACCCGTAATGCATTAACCTAACGGAAAACCAAACTTAAACCAATCAGTCATGGCAACTTATGTTTATTTTCAATGTGTTACCTTGGTACCTTGGTTGAACATTTTTGACTTCATTACCATGATTTGACATGTTATCAGTCTAATATTCAGTGTGCCCTCCCTTATTTCTGATTTCTTAGACTGCCTTTGTTTTACCCATGCTCCCTTGCAGACAAAATGTCATACAAGACCTGCCTTTGCAAAAAACTTTCATTCAAATGAGTAGGCCTATATAGCACCACACTGATGTTATGCACCACTGCAAAATCATGTTAAGTAATCATTCAGTGAGACAGTGTAATGCAGGACCAGTGACAGAAATACCAATATAATTCCAAGTGGTCTTAAACTTTGGAAAATGACTGTAATAAGAAAAGTTGCTCATGTTTATCCGTCTCCTAAAGGCGCTCTTTATACAAGACATGGGAGAAAGTATTGTTGGAGATGGGGCTGGAGGTTGCAGACCCCGTTGTGGTCGAGTTGGCAAAGATCATCTAGTCTTTTACTCAAAATCAACCGCCACAGAGCCATAACAACACTGGTTCGTTGCTTCCAAGGACTGACTCGGGGGGAGGTTTAACGGGGCAACTTGAGACCGACCGCCATAAAGAGAGCCAGGCTTAAAGAGGGACTTTTGGTTTATTTCCCTTGTTTTAATAAGGTGTAAAAGCCTCAAAATGACTTTGTCCCTCCCCCCAAAAATGACCAGGACACCTTGGCGCGGTTTATGTATTAACTTTTTAAAGCAAACATACGCTGTATACTGCAGTTTCTGATGTTCAAGTTCTGATAACATTACTTGACACCTGTCCTTTGGTAAAAAGAGCGAAAAGATGTCTAATTTATACTATTTAGCTAAAGACTGATAGACTATTTCGTTAAAGTAAAAATGTGTCTTCCAAAATCCCTCTTAGCAATGGAATATTAAATGTAACAGATGTCGAGTTTATTTCACGTGAGAGAACTTGCAACCTCAGGCCCTCAAATTGGTAATTGTGGAATTACGGTAGAGTCTAGAGAGGAGTTTTGTCAAAACACAGAGAAAAAAATAACTGCTCCTGATTTATCTCTATACAGGGAAATTAAATTCGTTTTATCTCGCAATTTACTCTAGTGAGAGGAAAAAGAAAAAGGCTCTTGCAAGTTTTAAAGAAATGCTGGTAGGTTGAAACGTTAGACCAGACAGTCATTAAAAGAGACACTGCTTTTCTGAAGATATAACCCGCAACAAAATATGCAAATACGACTAGTAATACTCGTGTCCGTTACGCAGTTCTCGAAACACTTCCGGCATGTCCGGGTGTGCACGCGCATTCAGTCTTGCGCATTACCATTTTCCCCTGCATACCACCGAATGAATCTTTTCACCAAATAAATTCATAATTATACGCGCACAAAGGTGAAGCTTTAAGCGCGTTATTTTATTTCAGAGTCTGCGAATTTTTGTTCCCCTTTTTTCTTCACGAAAACCTCTTCAGTCATCAAACGTTTTACTTTCTGGTCTGTTTTTGGACTGCCCTCACGCACGAGGCAGACAGATTATCGCAACTCCTTCCTGCGTGAATTTATAAACGGACTGCGATTCAGGATTATGATGGCGGACACGGACCAGTGCGGTTTTCTCGGCTCCAACTCGGTTCGCCGCTCTGGCTTGTTTTTAATCCCTAACATCGAAGTTTTAAGCTCAATAAAAATCAATGTTTTGCTAACAGGAAATTCCGTCCCGCAAAAGGGAAAGTATATTTTTCATAAACTTCGAACATTATACCTGCAAGCGGGTTGTGTTTGAGAGATGAAACTTGAGACACTGGCGAAGCCACCATTTTTAACAAGGTTGGTCTTCGCTCAAGCGCGCATCGTTTACTGTACTGATGCGTGGAGCCCTGAATCACAAAGATGTTGATTCCACATACTCGGAAAGGAGCCATGTAAAGTCTTTTGACGTCGTTTGTTCGGGCTAAAGTTTTTTCTAATTCCATATTTCATACATCATCAAACCCTCTTTGACCCAGAAACGTATAGCTATGACACTGTGAGAGGAGGTTTCCTGAAGACATAAGTGAAAAATCTTGGAATTTCGAAAGAAAACGACTGTGAAGTTTATAATCTACCTAAACATTTTCAATGGGCCGCTTTTGCGTTTTGTCACTATAAAATGGCCAATGATTTTATGCGCGTACCCCGTACCTGCATCTTTATGAATTTACATATGAAAAGTTCCATAAACCGCATTGATTTTGTAGATGGTAATATAAATGTCTGCTTGTTTGGAGGATTGGCGTATTCAGCAGGGGGGGGGAGTTCCGAAGTGGAGACATGTTCAAGGAAGTGAAAATGCTGACACTTTCGAAACGGCACCCCTGTCTTTCTGGAGCGTAAGGAGGGAGTATTGAGCTGGATCATCGTTTTTACAAATTAATTAATTAATAGAAGCCTATCAGAAATCTTACTTTGCCCCTTCCGTCCAGACCCCCAACCTGGATATCATGGCGTAAATCCCGGGGAGATGCATGGGGGTATATATGAGATGGGGGTATATATCCCCTACTTTTTGCTCACACTCTTTTTTTATGGTGAGCAAAACATTTGCCCTTCTGAGTACATGCAGATACACATCAATATCGTGAACATCGACCTGTATATAGAATCATATGGTGTGCCCCCCCTTCAAATTTACATGGCCAGACAATGGCGTTTCCCCATGGCCTTTCCCACCGTTCACCCCCATTTCTGGCGCACATTTATGCCACTGCTGGATATGCTATACTGATCACGAGGTTTAGATGTGCTGGTACAATCTGGAACAGTAAATATCTGATTCTGCACGTATCTAGTTTACAACTACAGTCATTTGTAAAAGTTTAGGACCACCCATAGAAAATGCATTAACCTGAAGGAAAACCAAACTTAAACCAATCAGTCATGGCAACTTATGTTTATTTTCAATGTGTAACCTTGGCACCTTGGTTGAACATTTTTGACTACATTTGCATGATTTGACATGTTAACAGTCTAATATTCAGTGTGCCCTCCCTTATTTCTGATTTCTTAGACTGATTTTTTTTTTCACCCATGCTGCCTTGCAGACAAAATGTCATACAAGACCTGCCTTTGCAAAAAAATTCATTCAAATGGGTATATAGCACTACACCGATGTTATGCACCACTGTAAAATCATGTTAAGTAATCATTCAGTGAGACAATGTAATTCAGGCCTAGTGACAGCAATACCAATAAAATTCCAGGTGGTCTTAAACTTTGGCAAATGACTGTACATAAAAAGGACGACAAATGCTGGTATAGGGGCCTATGCTAGCTACGTTCAAAAATGAAAGAATGTTCCAATATGAACATAACATCTGCATTGGGGCTTTTTTTTAGTATATGAATAGACAATTGTAAGAGCAGTGCTCACCAACAGAGCTCCCAAGAACTATAGTCCACGCTGTTCATCTTCATCGCAAGTGCTTCGTGAGTTTTCCTACATTCGCATTTTTGTCACACGGTCTTTCTGGTTACTTTTTAGGCTCTAAAGAATTTTGGAAGAAAGCGACCTTTCGGCTTACCTGTCCGTATGTCAGCATGTTGCCAACAATCGGAAGGGGAGTTGGGCCGGGCAGACCCAACTTCTTGAAGAAAGTCATCCTCTTGTACGTGCTCCTATGACATACAAGCGGAAAGAGTGAATTTCAAAGAAGGGCAGGTGAATTTAAAGATCCAGGGTAATGGGTAGGCTAAATTAATCATGTACTCCGATCCTGGGCATTTGAAAAATGGTATAGGTGTGGGAATAGGGCCTCGTTTAAACTTCAAGATTGACGCTCGGTAGGATAGAGGTTTATCTCAGTGGCGTTCCAGTTTTAAAAACTAAACTAAACGTAGTAAAAATTCCGTTGCCTTTTGTAAGTGGGGATGGGGCGTCTTAATATGAGAGCCACCGGAAATCGATTCTGTCAATATCAAATAAGACTGAACAGCGACTGGGTAATAAGGGGAACTGAACAGAGTAATGACTCGACTCTCAATAATTCTTGGCGACTCGAATCAAGTCCCAACGGGTAAATAACTTGACTCGAGTCGGGTCATTGCTAACAGATGACTCGAGTCCCTCATCAGAAGACCCTACTCAGGCGAAAGTTGATAAAACTAGAGTCCCAAAGATAAAAGCAAACTTCATTGCGAAAAAAATAATTGCAATGACTCACTGCACCGGTTTATAATGTTCATGTCATGTCATTACAGAGTATGATCTTGTGTGACCACATGTAGAAATCCAGAGGTAAATCTTAAAATACCAAAAAAAAAAAGACTTTCTCTCTTGTTTTTAGTTATCATATTATGTTCAAATATTGGTGACTTGTATTGAATGAAGCTAAATACTTGACTCAACTTCCTTGCCCATAATGACTCGACTCGATTTGAGTCACTAATAACTCAATTCGGCTCGATTCACTACGTTGACTCGCCTCGTGACTGGTTACATCTCTGGAACTGAGATATTGTGTATTACTGAGAAATAAAATTATTTAATCAATTTCAGTCAGCATAGATTTTATTGAAATATTAAAATCTTACCATGCAAACAATGCAACGATGACAACGATCAATGCTAGCGTGATAGACATCGCGAGATCAGTTAACCATCGGCTGTTCCTAGGTGTGCAGAAAAAAAGTGATGCCAGTGATCGCGTTGTGATTGCGGCAAACTAACTGACCGGATCCAAAATATGCGCAGAGCCTGGAAATGGAACAAAAAATATGCGGGTACAAACGCTGAGATCAATATCTGAGAAAGACTTACGAATCTGCTGGCACATTACAGTTAGGTAAGCCTACCCGCACAAAACACGGAGTTTGAGGAAATGGAATCGCTTTTAAAACCGTCAGCTGCAAGAATCCTTATGGGTTTTTTTTGCCAGCGTTGGGCTATGTCCCCGTTTGCTTCCACGTGTAATTTACTACATATGGTTACCGACAGTGTTCATCCCAGACGCTTCAGCAAGCTAGCACGTATGCATATCTAGGTCTCACAGTCACAGTAAAAGGTTATGCAAAAGATTCAAGACGTCTTAATTACTGTAGTTTCCAACTCATTACTATATCGGTTTTAGTACAAACTACTAACAGTAAAATGATTACAAAAGAAAGTCTCCCTTTGCTGCGCCGAACTCAACGTTTTTACAACTTAGACTGGAACTCAGAAAAACAAACTTAGTCATCCCCAATAAGCAGCTGTAAAGAAATCAGCATCATCATAATGATTCCACACTAGCACACTTGCACAAGTGTGTGTGAGGTCGAACTGGGTGTTGATACCTGATAGCTATGCTCTGTCAACCTCATGAGATTCAAGCAGTCAGTAACATCAACCGGAAAAAAGATTTGAAAATTACTGAAACATCACCAGACAATATTCACGACTGATGTTGGCGATTGCGGCAAATTAGGTCCACATACACATTTTCTAAAAGTATTGTTTCCCTATAAAATAAAATTCCATTCTTTTCATCTTTGAGTCAGGAATCTGCCTAGAGGCTTCAAATAAGAAACTTACATAACACTCTCTGAGAAGCGGCTGAATCCACGGTCAGGTGGCCTTGGCTTTTATTAGGGTGCGATTCAAGTGATGGGTTTTGCAGCAATCGTAAAAGTCCACCCCCCCCCGAAAAGGAGATTGCTTGGCTGAAAAAATGGTGGGACTGTATAAATGTAGATCGACTCCCTATTTTTGAGGCCCTTCATCCGTCTGAGAACAGAGTTGATAAATTTACAATTGAAATAATGATCTTTGGTGTTCGAGAAAAAAGAGGGATGCCATTTCGAAATCTGCTTGCGGTCTGCGGTTCTATCACTTTCGGGTGGTGAGTTTGTGTCAACATTAAAGGAAATGTAATTAGCAAACTAACTAAAATTTAATAAAAAGAGAAAAGATGAGTGACACAACAACAATTTAGTTTTGTTTGAGAAACAATGTCGGCTTACAATGTAGATTGGACCTCGTTGTCGATTTTACATTTAAATTTGTGCACTTCTTTAATAGCGCCCTCTGTTGTTTGTATGCTGTCAGCACATACAGTTCCCTGACGACGGAACATGGCGGTGGACGAGTCTACCTGGTTAGTTATCAACAACTGTCAACCATTGAAGGTCGGGTTAGTGTGCAACTCGTCTTATTTTAAAAGTTTGATATTTCATTTTGAATTTTTATTCTTTTACCAATTGCTTTTTCAGCTATCGCCCAAGGCATAGGCCTACTGGTGAAACTACAGAATTTTGGCCATACATCACATGCCATATGCACGATACCAACACTAGTCCTAGTACATGTACGTAGTACGAGTCACGACAAGTGATGGACTTCAAATACATATTTTAATGTCAGTCTTCACCCTGATCATGCCGG
>NW_019091563.1:38391-60291 GCF_001949145.1 Acanthaster planci
GGAATGGGTCCGAGTTGGTTTGGGTCCGAGTTGACCTGATCCCATCATGGTTTCGAGTCGAGTTGGTCCTGGGTCCGAGTTGGCATGGGTCCGAGTTGGAATGGGTCCGAGTTGGTTTGGGTCCGAGTTGACCTGATCCCATCATGCCCAACGTTAGTCCGAGTAACTTGGACCCTACAAACCGGCTTTTTGAACAATTGTACATGGTCAGACGATAGTAGAATCCAAGTAGGCCCCACCTTCCATAGGCTTTCTAAATTCTATCCAGTGTTAATTCATTTCACTCAAAATAGCTCATACTATGGCCTAGGTCCTACCCCGAATCAAAATCCTCCAAATTCACCCCAAAAATGGTCTTTAATGCTTAAACCGTCTAACTAATGTGCCCGGCTTGGGATTAAGAGAGAATCAGAGATGCCAATAATGATGATAAGGTTTAGGCCCTACTCACATTTGGGAAGAAAAGAGAAATTTCCCCTAAAAAGGGGGGGTTCATTACCTTTAGCACCCTGTTCCTATTGTAAGGGAATAAATTCTACTTTTTTGAAATAACTTATCTAACCAGTTGTTGCTGATGTCCTCTTTCATATTAGAAAGAAAAGAGAACAGGGCTTTTGGTTTTTGAGGGAAATTTTGGGTTAAAACGGCAGCGTACTGCAAAGAGCTACAAACAACAAATAAGCGAATGTAGTCTGGTGCCTTGACCTGGATGGAGATTTGTTTTGATGAATCCAAACGGCCCGTGTCAGTTAACCAGACAAAAAAGAAAATGGCGTGATTCGTCGACTGAGTGGTTGTCTTTTCCCAAACTTGGGTTAGAAATTTGAAGTTTTCTTGCTTAAATATTGTCAAAATTTACCTAAACTAGGCCTATGCTAGTTAGTTTGAGGAAGTGGACTTTGTTGCCTTATTATAGGAACAGGGTGCTAATGGTAATGAACCCCAGAAAAGGGTGTATTCCACCAAGTCGTTGGATTTCTGCACGTGAGCTCATTAATATTTTGGTCCCACTTTCCTCCGATCTCACCCCTGGACGCAGAAAACCAGAAATATAGCACATGGACCATAATGTCAGATGCTTAGTCTGTGAAATGATTTAATGTAGCACTTGTATTGTTTGCTTTTTTTTTTACATAAAAAGAAGTGCAACACATTATACGCAGAACTAACGTGCAACACTTCTGAGAAGCAGTAGACAGTACTATGGATGAACCTGCTTGAAACTGTTTGCATTGTTCGCATTTTTTTTTTACACAGAACAGAAGTGCAACAAGTTATACGTAAAACTAACGTGCAACACTTCTAAGAAGCAGTAGACAGTACTATGGATGAACCTGCTTGAAACTGTTTGCATTGTTCGCATTTTTTTTTTACACAGAACAGAAGTGCAACACGTTATACGTAGAACTAAAGTGCAACACTTCTGAGAAACAGTAGACAGTACTATGGATGAACCTGCTTGAACTATCTAAGGAGATATAAGACAGAATAGAGACTGTCATTGGCTGTGTTATACTAGAACTTGATTGAGCAGTGACATTTCATATTGCATTGTTCGTCTGATGACGAGATATGCCACTCCGATCAATCCCTGAAACCAAAGCTAGTAGTCTGTCATTAGCAATACTGAGCATGTCTTCCAAGAAGTGAGGTGCACATCATGAGTGAATCAGTGGCCAAGATTTTGAGGGAGCGGGAACGTCGGCCCGGACAGCGAGAAGGCGAAACGACGGGTCAGTTCCTGTGGCGAGTACTGCGGGAGTCCATCCGTAAGACCACACGGGAGGTGGCCCGGGCTGACGCAGCCGAAGTCCACATTGGACATGGAGTGCATCACTTGCGTAAGATCAACCATACGGAGCCTCTGATGGATGTGATGTACAACACAGAAACAGAGGTAGCAATCATCTTTTACCCTTGATTTCTGCTTCTTAAATTTTTTCTTTACCTCCAAGAGATCTCTCAACATGCAGCCCAAGAAAACTGCCTTCCAAGGCTGCAGAATGCTTTGTTTACATGTAGTTACAGACGACCTTGACATACTCTAGCTGCTCAGAATGTTTACTCTTTTTCTTGAAGCAATTTTGAAGGACAGAATAAAAATAAAATTCCCTTTGAGAGAAACTAAAGCTTCTCTTGTTTGGTTCTGACATTGTAAATTTTGTAGTTTTTTCTCTCCAATAATAAGTTCCACAGAAAATATGACATTAAGCAATGGCCAAGATTGATGTTAAACAGCTACTTTCCCTTTGGGCAAAACAAACATGTCAGCAGATCCATAATTTGGAAGATAGAACGGTGCATGTATGTGCATGAAGTGCAGGATTAACTAATATCATGAGCCGTGTTTAATTCCACTGGCTATGGCTAGGAGTGATACATATATATGGGCAATGGCAGCTATAGCCAGTGGCCTCGAAAGCATTCAGCCACAGGCAATAGCTTTGGACACAGGCTTCTTGACGCACACAATGAGTCAGTTACACAACCCTGTTTACATTTTCCTCAACCCTTTGAGTTCTGAAACAGGTTTGCACATGATAGGTTGCTTTAATTTTCAAACTGACTATTCTTTGATCCCAAACCAGGAATACTTGACTCTAGACTGCCATGGTATCAACCTATTTCGTAAGGATGGACGGAGCAAAGATCAAATCGAGCCAGAGGAACCGATTGAGAAGCTTGCATATGCAGCCGAGGTCAAGCGTTATGTTGGCTGGACAACTGGTGAAGAGTACCTCAAGGTACATGTAATCTCAGTTCTAATCTTTGTATGTACTGGCAGCTGGACAGTCAACTCTTCTTTGCCGAGCTTGGTAATGACGTCTACACCGTTTATTTGTCTCTCACAGATGTTCAGCAGGGACTTCGACTTGATTTCGGAGGCCAAGGCACCACACAAGATTTGCTGTGCATTGTACAACGAGCAGCAGAATGAGATAGTCACTGCAGGGCAGGCTTCCATAATGGTATGTAGAAGGCTACAGAGAGAAGCTAGCTGCTACCTCTTGATCTGGCATAAGGGATAGAGTTTTTATAATGCATGGCGTGTGGTTATGCCGGGCTGGATAGAAATGCTTGGGTAATACCATTCTGAAAGTAAGCCGACTTTTCAAACCTCATTGGAAAAATAATTCAACAATTTTTAAATTTTCCACAAAAACTTTGATGGTGTTTGTACTTGCGGACAAAAATTAAGAGTAAATGTGATCTTGTTTAATAAAAATCATAGAAATCACTTCATAAAGTCACTTTTTTCAGAATAAATGAGAAAAGTCATTCTCAAAGGTACATATATTTAAACTGCTAAATTCATCTTCATTTTGATGGCTTCTTATTTATTATTTGTCAGTCTTGGTGTTTCCGCTACGGGGCTAAACACCTCATCCCCAAAAAATCCATCGACCCTACGGGACTGACGCCAGAGGACATCTTCACCATGATAGCCCTGGAGAAGACGGCCAGTCGAGCCCAGCGCTGCTTTGCCGTCCACGATGCCGGGGTGGCGATCTTCAATCTATATGAGGGACGGCTCCTGTCATATAAAAAGAACCTCCATGTTAGGAACATCACAAGGTAAAAGAGAAAGCTGATCCGAGGGTGGGCGGGGCTAATATTCCATAATTGTGGGACGCAGCTGTTTTCAGCTAAATCCTCATAACCCAGTCGAAGTTTTTCCACTTTAAGCAAAATCGTGGGCTATCAAAATGAACAATGAGCAGTCCATCATCATTGCGTGTCTCTTGTTACCTGTTACCAGCCCCACAACTTCTATCAGAGTCTATAGCAACTTGCTGTGGCCTCTAATCATGTAAGATGTTCGTCAGTGCTAAAGATGGATCCAGAACCAGATTTCTTGGGGAGGGAGGGCAAATATTTTGGAATTTATTTAGGTGTTAAACTTGTTTGTGGCCTTTCTGAGGGTTGAGGCTACAGTTTGGTGCTTTTAAAATGTTTTTTGAAGGAAGCAAAATTAAAGAAATCCTTCCAAATTGCCTTCCTTTCTCAACCCTAACACTCCTCAGTCCTCCAACAGGTGAAGGATTGAGGAGGGTTAGGGTTAATTCCCCAACTTTTTGGAGGGGGGGAGGCAGTATCCTGTTGGCTCCCCTCGGATCCGCCCTTTATCAGTACCAAGTTTTACCTACTTAGTTTTTTTCCCTACAGCATTTTTCTGGTTATCTTGAAAACTTTACATTATGCAATCGCAGCTGTTTCACCGTGGACTTCTACAACACACCTAGCTTACATTCATACATGTAGTCATCTCTCTTGTAGCTTGCTGTTCTTCAACCCTTTGAAGCATCTAATCACCGGTGCCCGGGATGGTTCCATCAAGGTCTGGGACGACTCCTGGCACCTGTTGTTGGTGTTTGTGGGGCACGGTGCATCCGTGACTGCCCTCTGTGCCTACCCCTACGGTCCCTACATCGTCTCGGCGTCCCACGATTGTACCCTGCGAGTGTGGAGCTTGGAAACTTGTGATGAAGTGGACATGTAAGCAGCGAACTTTTCAGCATTCGTTAGCTTGGTTAAAACAGGCTGACATGTAAATCCTAACCAAGCTCTGTGGAGCATGTCTCTGGAGGATTATTGGGTTACTGGATGTGCCTTCATGTCTACCAAAAAGGGGGTAAAGTTAGGATGCTCGAGTACCCCTATCAAAAAAGTTTAGGGCGTTGCAGCACCCACCGTACACACCTACCTTTAGTTGTCTTGATTTCCGTCTGTATCGACTAAAAGGAAATATGATCCTTTGACCAAGTGTGATTTACACACGAAAAATGCACCAAATCTGCAGCTAATGCCGGCACTTTCCGACAATAGTGTGTGTGTACCTTCCATGTTACTTCATTTAAGATCTCTAAGCCCAAGCCAAGTATGCAGCGTGACTTTTCACTGTAACTTTATCGTAATTTGCATGTGTTGAGTACCAGACCGCATCTCTAGGGTCAGATGAATGACGTTCAGACAAGACAACAATGACTGTTGTTAAAACTGAGACAACTCAGTAAGGTTGCATCCGAATCTGTTGTCTAGAGCTAGGTCTAGGTCGTCACCCCATTGGAAATACGAGGAGACACACAGAAAATAGACCTAGCCATAGCTCTGGAAGCCTGTTTTAATAGGAGACAGCCTAAGATTTTGAAGCATAGAAGTAAACAATTCATTTTAGAATCAGTCAGGTTCTAAGGTCTCTCAACTATACTTAAACACTACTCAGTACAGTAGAACATAGGAAACTAGACAGAGCGACTTGGGATTTTAATTAGTGAAGCTGAGTATAAACGGTATCCCGAATATGTCCAATTGTTTCAAAAGGACTCAGATATTTCCAACCATTTGTAATATTAACGCATCTCGTATGCCTTCACAAGTCAGGCCAGGTCTAGTTACTCATACTCCTTTTCCACCCAGAGAATTTGAGAAGTTGGAAATTTTTTTCTGCTGTCCTCTTCAGGATTGAAACTGATGAGCCAGTGGAAGGACTCGGAACGGTGCTACAAAAGGATAACATCTACTCCTATTCCTTGACAACTGTAGACCTATGGCGGCTGCGACATGTCCATAATCTCTTCACAGCAGTGGGGTAAGCTAGTAGCTTTCTTGTCAGCCCCATCTGTCAAGAATATACCAACGCTTATTCCACATGTCTTGCAGCTTCAAAAAGCTTTAAAATGTCTGTATATCCACCTCGAGCAGAAGCACCCCCTCATTGGTTGAAAAGAGCCATGTTGGTTGGCAGCGACGCGATCGTAACTCGTCCATTTCATAGTCGTTTGTGAACCAGCAAAATGCAGTTCCAACCAAAGGAACCTCCATTGCTCAGAAAATTGCACCCTCTCTTGGTCCAGTTTGGGGTTCATTGCATTTGCTTTCCTAGTTTTTACAACACCTGTATCTGTAAACTAATCCTAATTCTTGCCTTGGTTCTTTAGGAGTAAAGTGTCAAAAATAACAACCACAGATCATCCAAATGTAAGTTTTCCTCTTTTCTTACTTGTAGTATTTTTTTTTGGTTAGGTACTTAATTTTTTTCCATGGATGACTATGAAACTCATGAAAGTTTGATCGTATCAAACCTTTGGTCTGTTCGATGAGAGATACAGATGATCCATTGTCTGAACCTACCTTTATGGAGAATGTAACAAACTGATGCCAACTCATCCTAACAACCCATCAAGGAGTGTGAGAGTTCTAGCAACTCGCTTGAGTCAGCACTTTTGAAACAGAGTCATTGATTAGTCTTTGTGTGGTTTTTGAACCAGATGCCGACAAGAGCCGTGTGCGTCAGTAGAGATAGCAGTGTTCGGATCGTTACGCCCGGCTCCGGTGATGTACTGACATCGTTCCTTGCTTCCACCACGCAAGGCATCCTGGATGCAGCTTACGCGGCTGCCGAGAGTAAGACCTGCCAAAGATCTCTGGAGGTTTCCTTTTCCCTTTAAATAGAAGTACACATAGCGTGAAGTCACAAGTCATTCACAAGTAATGTAGTCTTGGGTCAAGTCACGTGCCGTTTATGGAAATTCTTTCAGAAGTTTTCCTGGGCCATTTGTCCCCCGCTTTCCCTTGTTCACTTACTTTGGTACATCTCATAAAAGACAATCCTACCTGTAGGCATTTGTAAGCAAGCTTTTGGGCCATGTGGTATTGCTGACCAAATCTAAAAATTAATGAAACATAAAATTGATGAGACATGTATAAACATTATTTGTTTTTCTAAAATCGAAAGTAAGTCACCTCACTTGGGGTATCCACATTCTTGTCAAATCAGTGTAAATACTACCAGGATTGCAGTCTTGGACCAATTTTACAGAGCCTCCTAGTTTAAACCCTTGCCAAGCAAGTTTATATGGTCAGAAAAATATTCACAGCATACCAGTTGAACACAGTGTACATGTACATACAATAAATCATTGGCTGGTAACCTGTTTTTACAAGGCAAATGCTTTTAGCACTAAGCAAATTTTTAAGCAAAGCGGCTGTAATAAAAGTGCTGGTGTCTCTTCAGATATTTTGTTTGTCGTCTGTAAGACCGGCGACATCATCAAAGCGGACACTACAAAGAACCCAGCCAAGGTTCTTCGAGTCTGGAAACATGACAGCCACAGCGAGAAGGAGTTCCTGAACACCATTGCCCTGTACGAATATGTCATCGAGCCCACGCAGACCCCCGAGTCGCGCTGGAGTCGGAACAAATCCAGGAATCGAACCTTGCTGATCGGGGGGCGTAGAGACGGCAACGTAGCCGTACTGCACTGGAACACAATGGAAGTGGTTTTCAAAGCTGATGTGAGTGACAGATTTTTTTGTTATGAAAGGTCTGGAGATGATTTGCCATGCCATTAAAACTGAAAAAAGACTATATTTGGTAAAGCTAGAGGACAGACTTAACAAGAGCAGAACTTTGTGTGTTTAGTTTTATCTGCTATGTTATCATGTACAAGTGAATAACTCTTGGAAATTTCACACAAATGAGTTATTAATGTGATTTTAGGGGAACAGAACTCCCCATTAATATTTCCATATTCCCCGTTGCCATTTGTAAAAGAATCATGCCAGGAAATTAGATTCACCCAAAGGCTGAGTCCATCTAGCTCAGATGTTTCCCAGCCTTCAGATAGACTGTAAAGACCAAGTTTTACCTAAATCACAGGGGTGAATGCACTCTGTGGAAGCCTCGGGCTGAAGTGATTTATATCAATCAGTTCAACCTCACAATTTATCACAACTGTGGTCAGTTGTTGAGCCCAGAGAATACTGAAATAAATGACTCGCCGAGCGTTGATTTTTAAGTGGATTGCACGTTGCAGTGCAGAGGCGTAAAAATGAAAAGATACTTGGTAACAGCGCTGATGACGACATTCTCATAATGATTGTTTTAAACTGTCCTCTTTGATACTACTCTAGGCTCATGGCTTCAAGGGAGTGCTTGGGCTGAAGGCTAGCCCCAAGAATGACCTCCTGATATCGACAGGGTTAGGTAAATACTCTACACTGTTTTATACCTTTATCACAGATAGATTCATCAAAAGAGATCAAAGTTTGAAATGCCATAAAAGGTTGAATTGTTTTGTTGCTTGTGATTTTGTGAGAGCAGATTTGTTCCTTCATGTTGACTGCATTTGTCAATACGGGCGATTCACAATAATGCGCCTCCAAGCGTTGTCACGTTGGCCAATCATAACGCGCAAAATTTATTGACCCTTTCTAAATGCGCATTTGGTTGACAAATTTTGCGTATTGTGATTGGCCAACGAGTTGCAAACTCTTGGTGGCGCACTATTGTGAAACGACTGTGTTTGTCTTGTTCATCATTGTTGCAGTATGCATGAGCATTTAAATTTCCATGGACTTACTTGAAGAAATTATTAAAAAGCTCTGAATCTGGTAATTTACAGTATCTGTCTATTTATCTATAGGTCGTCAAGTATTTACATCGTGTGTTTACGTGGTGTGTGTTTGTTTTTAAAGATACAGTCCATCTTTTGTCATTTATGCGTTATTTTCCTTTGAGGTAACAAAATTACTCAAAATTTAAAGAAGGGTATCTTAGAACAAACATGATGAAGTTTCATCTCGGTGAATTCTGTACCTTCTGAGAAAGCAGTATTCTAGGATTTCAGTATCGTATCAAAAATTGCTCAGTCGTGTTTTAAATTGTGTCCAAATTCAGCATCTGGGACACATTCTCACATTCAGTCAAATGCAGTTATGAAATGTCATGTGCCGAACCGACAAATTGTAGTGACCTTGCACGTGTGTGTCATGTGAATGCTTCTGCATGTTTCCAATGGCAATTTTTTTAAACGCACGTCTTAATACGCGTCCTTGGAAATGGCCTTCTTTCCTTGTTTTCTTGAAAATAACAAGGATTTTAGTCTCAAGGATTTTAGTCTCACAACCATCTTTATTAAACCGATATGCTTTTAATAATAGTACCTTTTGAGATAACTGCAAATGAGGGACTGCGTCTTTAATGACATTTATGAGTAGCTGGTCCCTGCTGTTGGTTGTCAGAGAAATAAAGGGAAAAAATTTAATTAAACAGAGGTTTCGACCTAACAATCTAAAATTTCACAGAGAGTTTTAGCTCTCAAGCTGTCCTGTTGAGAACTATTACCAAAACAGCTACATGATGCATGGCGGGCTGTGGGTGGTTTCCCACGTAGTCCGATCCGGACTACGGATGGTATCTCTAAAAATCAGTAAGTTAAATAACATAGAAATTGGCTGTGAAGCCTTTGTGTTGGCAGTGTCGGCAATTTATATGTCTATCTGCATGTATGTGTGACTTGTCACTGATTGATTTTGACCTGTTCATTGTGCATGTTACTTTACACCTGTGTCCCTCACGCATGTAGACTATGGCATGCTGTACAATGGTAAGTGATTGGATGGGCTGCCCATTGTGTCTGTGTGTTGCTCCTCACTGTGTGTATTGGCACAAAACTCTTGCTTATCTGCAGAAGCAAGTGTTGCACCTGCCGTGTAATCTAGTCACATCATAAAAATGCCCGGAACAGTATAAAATACTGCGAAGTGTTGCAGTAAAGAAAGATCCTTACACGATTTCTACCATGTGTGTGTGCTTTCAGATGCATTCCATTCATATGATGGCGGTGTTCTCTGAGTCCTTAATTTAAAACTCTGTGGCAACTCGAAAGGAATACTGAGATGTCGGGGGGAGGGAGTGGGGAAGACAGATTCTTAGCATAGGGTTCAGAGCTCACTTAAGAGGCTCTCATAAATTGAGTTCAGGGCTAGTGCATTTTTATGTACCTGAGAGGAAGATTTGTCATTTTGGCAGCATTTTAAACATTCCTGGAGAGCTTTTTTTGTGAAATGTTCCAGAACGTAAATGTAGCACCCAAAGTTTGTACTTACGCGCCAGATTTTAAAGCTTGGTGGCCATTTTTTGAACATGATGGGAGACGAGCAAAACTAGATTTGCTGCTAGGGTACTTCTAGAAGCTAGAGGCGGCATTGTAAGTTTGTGCCCACAATCAGCTGAAAATCATTCTTGCCCATTCTGTGCCGTACCTACATGTATGTGATCTACAGGGTCACGTAAGAAAGCCAAAATGCACCATTCACCTTTTCCACAGCAAAGCCAAGTCACTAACATGCTGTAATTCTCAAGTTCCATTCAAGTTATCAACCTGGATGCCACATTTTTAGTTTGGCAGTACTTACATGTTTCTGTCATTTGACACAACTTTTGCTGCACCAATTTATCAGAGGCAGAAATTTCGTCCTCAAACCGGCACGTCCTGTTTATGTTAACAAACTTGATGCAGGCATATTTATGATTGTAGAGCCCAGAAAGTATAAAATAAACCATTCTTTAGAAGTCATAATTTGCCTTGTATTTTCACTGCGATTTGCCATGAAAGTGGCTCTTGTGAAATGAAAGGAAGAATTTTTGATAAAGTTTACTTTGACACAGGTCTGAGTTTATAAAACTGAAAAATACAAGCAATCGCTATTCACTTTATCAACAATGTTGGGTTTAATCCCAGGTTTAAAACTGGAAGATGCAAGCAATCATTCTATTCATTTAATCAGCAATGAAAGCTTGAATCCTGCTGCGATCTGAATTTCTCTTAATGTGGCAAACTTTCCTCCCTCCCTGGCAGATAATGTCATCAAGGTCTGGCGAGTCTTCCCATTCGCCGAGGAATCCCTGGCTCCCCTGATGTCATTCTACTGTGCCCACACCCCCCTGCACATGTCCGTCATGCGGACCACGCTGTGCGTGGCGTTCCAGGATGAATCGTCGGCCACCTACAGCATAGTGCACTACAACCTCCAGAACAAACGTAGGTTGCGTAACGTTAACCATGCATTGCGCATTACTCATGACGCTGGGACCAGTTACATAGAAACGCTTAGCAAAGAGAAGCTTTGCCCAGTGATAGCAGGTTCCCAATTAACATGTCTCACAAGTCTCGTCTCTTGCAACTGGCTCTCTGCTGATTTGTGCTAAGCATCAAAATTTGCAGAACAATTTTTCTTCTATCTTTATGGCCGTTTGCAGTTCTATAACTGCTTACAAAGGAATTATTTGCTTACTATCAACACTCTGTGACAGTTCTAGGGCAGAAATAGACTGATTTCATCTGCTAAATCATGTGACCTATACAGGTAGTGGGTATCAACCTATAGCAATGTGTGTTTTGATTGTTGTTTACGAATGACAAAGCTGATACGGTATAGTGCCCAGCACATCAGTAGTCTGAGTACGATACCAACAATCGTCTTTATTATTGGTAAATGATACTTACGAAACACTTTGCTTTTGAATTAATACTGAATACCCACTACAGGTCATGTGACTTAGCGCCGCTATTGGTTTATTATGTGCTGACCAAGTAAGCACAGAATTTTTAGTTACAGGGTTTGTCCATGTGCATTACAATTATTTTCATGCTGTCTTGTGAAATACTCTAGCTGATTCTTCAGTTGCTGCTAGAAATAGTCATGAAAACAGGCCTGGCTTTTGCTCAGCATATCAATTCTCTAAGCAGAAGTTTGTTCTCCGCAGCACTCCCAAGTTGGAGCCGATCATGAACTTTTACTGACCTTATTTTTTCTTTCTTCCAGAGAGGAATGATCACAGTCCGGATCAAGACCACATTGACAACATCACAGGCCTCGCCTGCAATCCACGCATGGGAGTCTTTGCCTCCTCTAGCACTGACGGAACCATCAAGATCTGGGACGAGGACAACAAATTGATCAAGTAAAGCAAGCCAACGTTTGGGCCTCATCGCAAGCTGTTGCACCATGCTGCAGTCTTTTTGTTTGTGGTGCCCAGTTGGATGATATCTGCTCAATATTACTTCCTTTTTTGTTTGCAGAGACATTGAATCCTATAAAGCAAAAGCAAATTTGGGGGTATAGTCAAACACAGATACGAAGAGAACTGGTGATACAAGGACAATGTTAGGTCCCAAGTTTTTCTTTGTCTCTGTTTCCATTACTGATAATACAAGGTAACTATTGCAAATACTTGTTGAGTGCCAAGGATCTTGTTATAACAAAGTTCCACTATGTTTTTATTTGGTGTGAACAACGACGGTCTTTATGTGATGTTAGTATTAAAGTCCAAATAACTGCATTTTCACTTTGAAGCTTGTGTCCAGATAGCATTTCAATCTTGCCTGATCAGTCGTAAGAACATTTCAGAATTCATTTTTCAGATTACATTTGACAAGAAATAACTGACTATATCTTCATTCCTAGATCAATTAAACTCAACGCTGAAGCGCTCAGCCTGAGCTTCTGTAGTCAGAAGGGCGACCTGTTAGTCGGAATTGGAAACCACATCCACCGAATAGATCATGCTAGTTGTAAGTACTGTGTCTGACAGAACTTGGAACTTAGAACATGGGATGATAAAAGCGGCGGGAATAACATAGCAAAATTTACTCTTGAGGGGGAGCATACTGACAGGTGCGTTAATAGATAAAAGAATAAAATTCTTTGGTTGCCTTTTCTGAATCACTCAGCCGTCTTTTTCTCTTATAGATATGCCAAGAATGTACTTGAGGAAGATGGTTTCCATGGTGTTTCCTGAGATCCCCTCAGAGACGCCCATCCCGCTGGATACGGACAAGGTCCGAGCGATGTCGCCACTAAGCAACAAAAGACTTAGGGCTGCACATTCTTCTGTTTTTAAGTAAGACGTCAGAGATGCCCTCTGAAGCTCAGAAATCTTTAAGCAATGTTGTACCAGAGTCCATCATAAGCCCTTTTATAAGTTTTTTCACAAGATAAGTTGCAACCAGTAGGGTCAGCAGTGACAAAGGAAATATGTTTGTCGCATTTCTTTGGATTGCTTGTGACTTGGCTGAAAACTGGACGACTTGTGATGGACTTGGAGGGACTTGTGATGGACTTGAACACCAAGGGTTTTCAAGGCTATGTTTGCGTGAAAAGTTTGGAGTTTTGTCTACAAGCTTGAAAATGACTAGTTGATGACTGTCTTATGGAATCGATTTATTCCTCTTGTTTGCTGTCAATTTGATTTCTGTCACAGGTTTGACCATTTTGTGGATGTGCTGACCGAGGAGGAAACAGAAGAAATAACAAAGGAAAAGAAACTGAAGGAAGCTGTAAGTCAGGAAAATAACATTAGAAATGAACTTTGACCTAGAATGACCTAGAATGTGATGGTAAACTTGAGAGACGGTTGCCAAATGGGATACAGGAAATTTGGTGTTTTTTTTTACATCTCAAACAGCTGGTGGCTGACCATGTTGTGTGAATGATATGTGTTTCTTGAATTGTAGGCCTTTACGTTGCTGGATGCCAGAGAAGGTGAACTCCGTAAGCTCCGCGACGGCACCTTTGATGAGCTTCCAAAGAAGAAAGCGACCATCCCAGCTACCAAAATCAAGAGAGAAGCTTTCCGCCAGTACTGGAACATAGTCCATCTGGAGACAGAGCACGAGAAGATTTCGGATGAGGACAACTTCAACCCAGATGCTGGGGATGACGACGAGGAGTCCGAAGCGTCATGGAAACCAGAGAGGGAGCCCTCCGGGTTCTTCCCGCACCCCTCGACGGTCCGCCGTCCCCCGAAACCGTCAGAGCTGCCACGAGTCTTTGAGACGCAGCTGAGGGAAGAAGATTATGAGGATGGAATCCGGGCGACCGTGGAACGTATCGAGGCGCAGAAGCCGGTACCCCAACCCCCACGCTTACCCATCAACCCTTCAGGGTTCATTCCCAACTCTGTCTTAATCCGTCTTCTCTGGCCTCCGGAGGAGACGGAGAAGATGAAGGAGAAGTACAAACCGCCGACGTTGAGTGATGACCAGCTGGCTCAGATTGCCTCAAGGAGAAGGGTCAGTATAAAAAAACCACGTCTACCAAAAAGTTAAGGTGAAATCTTATATCTTCAAGCTCCGTTTCCCATCTGCTATGAGTTGTAAAACTACAGTGTTCAAAAGAAATGAGCCTACCGCAAGCTTTACCCTTGACAATTCCTGTAGGTTAATTTGGGCTTCGAAAAGATAGAGAGATCCTCTAAATTCATTAGGCATTGTTTCACCCAGTGCTTCATTGAACTGCCAGTGGGCAAGCAGTTTTCTGTCCATTTTGTGCTGTACTCTCTTACCAAAATGAAAAGGCAAAATGCAAATAACAAATTGGATACGTGTATAAATTGCACTAGAGCAAGCATTAGGCGAAATCATTCCAAATATAGAGACCCCTTTGAACCAGAAATAAGGGCACCAGTGTGATCAAAGGCAACTTGAAAAGCCATTTCACTGGTCGCTCAAAAGAAGGAACAGAACACTTCAGATTTGCAGGTTATGCCATATACACATACTGCTTCTTACCAAAAGGGCCCACATTGGAGACTGAATTTCATACTGCAAACATGCATTTCAAGACCACTTAAAGTAAGATAACATGTAGACAGACAGCCATGAGGCCCAGTGTAGGCCCAACAGGTGCAAAAAAAGTTATTTTGAGACTGCACTTTAGCTTCAGTTAAATGGGTTCAAATCGGCCAGAGAACCCCACACAATTTACCAGCTGTATTTCACTTGCACTGAAACCTTCAGATCAAATTGAAGATTACAGGTAACATTTGGTGACAGGGTGTAACAACTAACCTCTGACACTTCTTCCTTTTGCAGATACATTTTAACGAAAAAGGCAACATCACCAAACCATTACTGAAGCCGCAGATAACTTCTTTGACAAATAACCCAAGTTCTTTTCTCTCTTTTTTTATTTCTTCTCTTTTGCTGGCACCGTTCATTTTCTTTTGCACTTGTCACAGCCCAAGTCAATGGACAGCCCAGAGGTGATTAACATTCTTTTTAACCTTTGAATTTATTGCTCAGTATTTCTTGACTGTACATCACAAATAGCACCTTTAAATTTGAGAGCAATCTTTTAACCTTTTTTCCTAAATGTGTCAGGCAGATCTGCTGCCGGGAATATTGTCACTGCAAAGAATTGACCGTAAAATACAGATTAATTCAAGATTTTAAGAGACTGCAGGAAATTTCATAAGACCAAGAGTAGTTGCAGAAAACTTATGCCAGGCTATGAAGAAGTTGTTTTGCCACTAAAATGATAATTCCTTGTCTTCAAACCTAAGCAGTTTTGTTTTTAAGCAAAAATATTAAAAAGTCGAGGTCAGCGTACATTCTACTATTGTTCCTTTTAGCTTTTCCTGTAGCAATTTTCCAATCTGACCTTTGACATTTGACCTTTTCACTTGCAGCGGGTCATAGTTTGGAGTGATGAGGAGGAGGTATATTTGAGCAGGATTTTGACTTTCTATTTTGAATGCACGATGCATGCTTCACAGCCAGTGTGTGTTTTATTGCCTCACCCAATATTTCATCATTTTAATGATCAGAAGTTTAAGCATGGTTTGCAGCGAAAAGACTCATGCCTTGACTTTGCTTAGAGTAAAGCAAGTTCGTTAGATGGTGGAAAAAAGGAAGCTTGTTGAGTTTTGTGGAATCATGAAATGACTCATTTTTCCTCAACCTTAACTTTTTGAAAATCTGCCAGAATCAAACACCACACTGCGAACTTTCTGAGAATTCATTTAGATGGTACTTTTTGCAAAAAAAGTTCAACCAGTGAAGTGCATTTTTAACATAGAGCCTGTTTGACGTTTCATGAGCATTTCCATTTACAAATGTAAGACCCAAAATGTGATTGATCAGTTTTTTTCTAAATTTCAGTTTTGATGGACAAGGCTCACCATACATGATCATTATCAATGAACCAAGTGTACTGGATTCAGTTGTTTTCAATTGACATTTTACAAGACTTGGACCACTGAAATGTTTTGAGAATTTTATACCTGGAAACCTTCACTTTGACTCAGTATTTCAAGCATTTGTTAAAGATATTAGAACCAATAAGTTCATTTTCATATCTCAGAATTTAAGAATGACCTTTTCACTACCAGTTCTGAGGTGTGATTGTTAGTGATGCGGATAGTTTGAATGACTTTTTGTTTCTCTTGCGGTGTTTTTCAATTTTTTTTTGTGAGTTGTTACTTTGAGGAAACTTTGAAGCTAGAGGTTATTTCATCTGAGTATTGAAGTACTGGCTATGCAGTGCATTTTCCGTAGATCAACCCTGAGTTTCCTTAAAAGTTTGCAAGCCTCTTTAATGATTTTTTAAACAATATTAATTCCTCGCACCCTCTTTTAGCATTTTCAAGAGTTCTGCACACTTTAGCAAATACTTACTCTAATAAGATTTGCAACATCACTAATGCCAAATGCAGTGTAGTTTGCAAGCTTTTTCAACATTACGTGATCCTGCATGTCACAACTTCAAGTAATCAAAAAAAATTCACAATAATGTAACAGTTATGGTGTCCTGCCATCTTGAAGTTTTGCCAGATTATTTAAGACTTGGGACACTGATTCACACTTTCTCTAGTTCTGACTCTATTCAGCTTTGTTCTCTCCCAACCAGTTGTATATTGGGCAGAGAACTTGGTTGATAAGTACTGGACTATAACACAATTTCTGTTTGCGTGTATCAACAGTGAAACTTCAGATGATTTTTGATGATGATGTTTTTTCCACGTGACCCGAGACTTTTATCATGGTTGCGTCTGTGGTTGTTTTCATGCTGGTTCACGTCTGTTTCAGGTGCTAAAATAGCCATTTTAATTGGCCAATTCTCGTGCCTTTTTTTAATGCCTTGCTTTAACGCTTGCATGATGCTACAGGAGTTGCCCTTACCAACCGCTGAGCCCACACCGGTAAATTTACTCACATTACCAACTCCATTCTTGCTATTCAAGTCAAAACATTCCAAATTATTGCTAAACCGAAGAGCTTGTAGATTAAAAATGATTGTTTTTGTACATTAAGGAAGATAAGAAAGCACCTTTTGTTTTTAGACATTGCCTGGTAATGCACGTAGTCAGGTATGAACCTTTTCTATGTACATGTACATCGTAGAGATAGACATTACTTCATTTCAGGTATAGAGAAGAAGCTTCTTATCCTTGATACTCCAGCTTTCGGCATTTCTTACCCCAACGTTTAGCAGCATTTTGCATAAATTAGGACTCTAAGCTTTAACACAACCATTCATAAACTTGAAATTGTCTTAAGAGGTGGCTCAATAGCTGTTGTTATTCTTGTAAATTAATTTCCATGATTATGTATCTATAAACACTGCTTCTCTCTACAAGCATAATTTCATTATTTCTCTCCAGTCATGAATAGCCTAGTGTTTGTGAGCCCCAATCCCTCTATTTTGACACTTGCTCTCAAAGGGCTCAGCAAGGATGCAGAAACCATCCATCCCGATTCATAAATGTAATCACAAAAGATAAAGCAGTTGCTTTAAAGTAAGAAACGGTGCATAACTTGTGAATTTTATATTTTAAAATTTGATATGGTAAAATGCATTCCCGTTTGAAACCATGTCATCTGTCATTCAGTTGTAACCTTCTGACTTGAAAATCTTCACTGTAGGAGAAAGAAAGGACACCCATCCTCACTCCAGAGCCAGAAGACACAGGCACACCCAAGGCTTCCCTCTTGGACAAGTTCAACATTGACATCGCCCCGACGCCTAAAGACATCCCAGATCAGGAGCAAACTCCCACCCCACCTCATACCCCGACCCCAGAGCCCAAGCCCGAGACCCCCAAAGAGACACCCAAGCCGCCCCCAAAGCCCAAGGTGCAGAAGCTGCCTAAGCCGGTAGTGAAGGTCGTGCCACCCAAGCCTGCCACGCCCAGTCCACCCCCACCTCCTACGCCCTCACCCCCTAGGCCCCCCACGCCCCTGCCTTCATTCATCTCGCAGTTCAAAGGAGCAGACTGGTTTGAGGAGTACTTCCCAAATGCAACCAACAAGGTGACGTGTTAGGCCATGTCCAGCTGTTCTTTCATAATTATGAAAGATTTCTCAAAGCTGCTTTGAATGCCAGTATCTTACTAGATAATTATGCACATCAGTTGGAGGGGATTTAAACTTTTTTTGACATTTTGAACTCTTTAAATCCTTAAATTGTAAAACCGTGCTGTTTGTCAAATTTTACTATCAATCAATCAACATTCATGTCCATACTGCTATAATTTGATATAACAAATTAACAAACGATTCATGAAAAATGTTATTGAAAATACACATGTAGAAAAGTAAATCAAAAGAACACTAAAGACATTATTTTGTGCCAATCTTTATGCAAATGCAAATTAGTGGAAGTTTTATTATTAAATGCTCAAAGTGCTCATCGCAGAAGTTTAATGCCGCCGTTGTTATTGGTGAATTTTACGGTGAATATGAAAGATTGAAATATTATGCACTTCAGTCAAATCTTCACCTCACCAAAAGTCACTGTTGGGGATGTGGTTTGGGGAATTTTTCCATGGAAACAGATGTGCTGGTTATACTAAAGATGCTTGTTCAAAGGCCTGATGTTTAATCCTAGCATTGAGAAAAACCCAGTCATGCTTAGAAGTCAAGTCTTCCTGACTTCGGTCTTTTGACACAATTCAGTAGTTTCCAGTTATAATTCTTATCCTTTTTTTTGTTATTGACCTTCTTTTTGGACTTGTAGACATTCCCTAAACCCTGGACGGTCACCGCCTTCGTCACCATGCTCCTCCGCCTGCTCAAAATCGCAGACTACGCCATGAAGACGCCCATCTTGGAAGCCATCATCATGCTGCACCAGCAGGACTCGCTGGCCACCACCAAGGTGGTGGTAGACACGTTGATGGGGGTTCTGAACAAGAGCAGCCCTCCGACTTGCCAGGATGAGGACGAAAAGGTTTGTGGCTTCAGTACAGAGGATTTGTAGTAAAACCATGGACAAATATTTCTTTGTGAGTGTTTGGGGATGGATCTTTATGAGAAAATTAATGGCATTAACCCCAACTATGCAATAATTGATCCTACAACTTCATTATAATTTCTGCAAACCTGTGAAGGTTATTTTAAACTCTTGATGTTTTGATCAATATGCATTGTGTACTCTGATAATCATACAGTTTTTCATAGTGGTACCTCAGACTTTCCATGGATTGCTTGTTTTCCATCTTACTGCCGTCTCTTTGGTCGATTTGGGGCAGAGGTTCACTGCTGAACAAGAAAAGCAGTAGCTCTTAAAGACCAGACAGTGTTCTAATCAGGAGTTTAATCCGCTCTTACAATATTGTCTGATCCTCTGTTCACTGAAACTACCGAGAGGACTCCTTTTGTACATCTAAAGTACATTGTAATCATTGTTTTAATTAGCATAATTGTCCAAGTTGTGCAGCAGTCGTATTTGACCCCTTCGCTACAGAGGACTGCTACTACCACGCCGTTGTGNATACCACAAGGGTTAAAAAAATTAAAAACATAGTGCAGCCTTTGTTTTTCACCTATTCTGGTACCAGGGTTCCTGTGGCTTGGAAAAGACATGAAAAGGTCTTCGAAATTTGTTTTTATTTTCCAGGCCTGGAAAAGTCATGGAATTTTGTAAAAATGACTTTAGTCATGGAATTTTTAAACACTCTGTGTGATTTCTATTATAAGAAATAAGTGCATAAAATGTGTGATTTTATTCGTAAGTTTAAAAGTCCAAATACATGTAGTCCAAGAAATTGCATTGTTAGGTCATGGATTTTCATAATTTGGTCATGGAAAAGTCATGGAAAAGTCATGGAATGTAACTGTCCTTTAGGTACAGGAACCCCGTGGTACAAATCCTGTGTAATAATTTCTTGGGAAGAGGATGGTTGCTAGCATACCCCAACCCCCCATGAGCCTAGACTGATGCCAGACACTACATCCAAAGCAACCTGTGTGATTCATTATGAATACTTTACTTCATAGCCGACATAAGCCCTCTTGTCTAATGTGTCATTCCTTCCCCTCGCCCATCCTCCCACCAGGGATTCATCCTGATGGCCTTGAAGGCCTTGCAGGCCATGAGCAATCCAGACACCGAAATGATCGTGGAGCTCATTGTTCAATTCCTGGAGGGCGATAAAGAAGTCAGGTCAGTTTGTAAAGCTTAGGTAGTTGTGAAGACGGCGATAGATCTGGGCCCAATTTCACGGAGCTGCTTCACGGTTAACAGAAATGTCCTGCTTACTTTAGCAGAAAAATTTGCAAACCTTAAGCACTAATTCATAGCGGTGCCTGGCATAGTTGTGTTAACGGTTGTGCACACACTGAGATTGCTATTGGTACCTAAGGTTAAGCTACTTTTTCCTTTGAAGTTAGCATGCCTTTACTTACTGCTTATGGTCTCCATGAAATACGCTGAGCCTCTGTAAGCATAAAATTCTATTCTGTGCTTAGCAGTGCCATGAAATTGGCCCCTGGCCTCAACAACACAATTCGGTTAACAAAGTGTGAATCTTGGGTGTTCTGATAAACCTGTACCAGGGTTTTTAGGTTAGAAACGTGAATGCAACAAGTGACAGTTGTCAAAGAGAGGAAGAAGTCCAGTACCAGATCCAACAAACCGTCTTGATCTCCTTGTCCAACTGGCTGCTGACAGTTATGAGGTTGCAAACCATCGCAGGGCCCAGTAGTGACATTGTTCACTGTTCTGCCGTTACTTGCCCAGTTCAGCAAGATCCCGTATAAACCTTCCACATCTGTCACACTTTGTTGGATCCATCAGGATTAGGGTTAGATGTTTATACCCAAGGATGAACATCCAAGACTAACTGTACTTTGTTGGACAGGGAGTTGGTGCATGACATCTTCCTGGTGCTAGGCCTTCAGGACATGCACAATTACTTCTTCAAGGAGTTAGACAGCTGGGATGTTTGGAGTGTGGATGAGGAAAATCGAAAGAAGGAGCTGAATGCGATGGCCAGGCGCTGGTTGGAGAAGTGGCTCACACTCTTCAAGGTAGGAAAGAAACAGAGACAGTCAAATACTAGGCTATTATAACTTACATAGTATGTAGATATAAGGACCTACAAATTGACAATCTGCATAGGTGAATATATCTGTGCAGGTGAATATATCTGCATAGGTGAATATATCTGAATAGGTGAATATATCTGAATAGGTGAATATATCTGAATAGGTGAATATATCTGCATGGGTGAATATATCTGAATAGGTGAATATGTCTGTGTAGGTGAATATATCTGAATAGGTGAGCATATCTGCATAGGTGAGTATGTCTGTGTAGGTGAATATATCTGAATAGGTGAATATGTCTGTGTAGGTGAATATATCTGAATAGGTGAATATGTCTGTGTATGTGAATATATCTGAATAGGTGAGCATATCTGCATAGGTGAATATGTCTGTGTAGGTGAATATATCTGCGTAGGTGAATATATCTGAATAGGTGAGCATATCTGCATAGGTGAGTATGTCTGTGTAGGTGAATATATCTGAATAGGTGAATATGTCTGTGTAGGTGAACATATCATCCTTAATTTTATTCAACTAACCACCAGACAGTGCAAATTCTGGGCATTTTTATGGCAATTTAACCAGTTGACGTCAGATTTTCTTACCCGAACAAGCTGATGGGGGCTGATTTTTTACATTCAAGTTCTTCAACCTCGCAATTGTGCTTTGACCCAACAAAGCATGACTTGTTAATATGTCAAGCGCAGAAATGAAAAAAATTCTTAAAACATAATGAGTGTACGCGTCCTCCATGGATCGAATAAGGAAAACTTTGTGTGCTTACATGTCATCGAGTGTCAAGTGGTTAACCCCCTGACGCTGGGATGTTTTTCTGAAAGCCGACTCTGAGAATTCCAGCCTCGCTTGGCCACAAAGGCCACCTGCCAAACCGCAAATTCTCGGTTTGTGGCCCTGCGTGCTCTGCACGCTTTGATTTACACACTGAAAAGGCTGATTGTTCGGTGGCATGCGGCTCTACTCACGCTTCCACATTCCCGTTGCC
>NW_019091563.1:60369-123855 GCF_001949145.1 Acanthaster planci
GGTCTTTTCATTTCTTGGCAACACACAAAAGGCCAATCACCATATATACAAGAGCCAGGGTCTGCCTTCTTTCACCATGTTCGCTCGAGGGCTGAGGGATCTCAATTTTTACTACGTCTCTCACTGCTTCCCGGCGCGAAGGGGTTAAGATGCATACTATCACGCATCATTGTTTTATCAACTAAGTCTTGCTGCTTATCATTACAATATCTCTTTTTAAACAGTGACCAACTTAAAAATGTAATTTTCCCAAGAGTTTAGTTGCACACTGCATAGCGAAAAGTGTCCCTTCTTGAAATTGGCGACAAACTGAGCCAGAATTCTAACCACTCCTTATTGGCATCATACCATCCCCCCCCAGAGTCACCTGCGCAAGACAATCGAACAGCTCAAGAAAGGTAAAGTGGCTGGCAACATCCAGCGTCGCCAAGCAACCAAGGTCACTCCACCGTCTGAGTCACCGACCAAGGGAATTCTGAAGAACAAGGGGGATCAGGTACTGTGAGCGGAATAATATCAACAGCCTGATGGCATGCAATGTGCCATGTCCTTCATTTTATGTGAACATTGATTTTTATTGGATATACTTTGCTTTCTGTGAACATATTGTAGCGCCGGTGGGTCCGGCCGGTAAGGGCGCCAGCTCGGACCCGCATGGAGCTAGCTGGCTGCCCCCGCTGGTGTGCGAACGGCCTGCGGTTTTCCGGCCTCACGCCTGCGCAGTCCCCGCCTAGACACCTCGTGTCTAGAGCTTGTGTACGAAAAACAAGTTTTGTTGACGTCGGGAAAATAAACAGAGGTTTCTTGCCCGGAACGGTGATTTGTGGTTGACTGTGCTGTGACAGCGTCAGAGCCCAATAAGCAGGACACGCTACAATATGTTTGGAACTTGAAATACTCATCCAGAATACTACTAATAGGCAAAACTACTTTTTTGACATATGATGCGATCTTCGTTTGATGCACTTATTGATTGTCTGGGATCTTTTATTATCACATTTTCTTGATCAGGGGGATGGCTCCAAGCCAACTTCCTCAAAGTCCGAGACTCGATCAGAGTTCTCCCATGGCAACAGTGACTCACCAGTAACTGAGAGCTTCTTGCAGTCACAGCAATTAACAGGTATTACCATTGTAACCCAAACCAATTATTATTGATCGTCTCTGTAATTTTAGTGACATTCCACAAGAGGGCAGTACAAATTCACGTTGTTTGAGACTTTCGCACCGTGACTTTCAAAATTCATAATTTTCTATTTTTAAATACATTTTTGGATGAAGGCTTCTTTAGGACAAAAACATTCATTTTTATCAACCAGTAGTTCAGCAACATTCACGGAAAACTTTCAAAGCTTTAAAATGTACATGAAGGGTCACAAGTTGGTTCCTGTTTGTACTTCGTAATTTCTTTTGCTTGATATTTCTGCAGTCACCTTTGACATGCCCCCTGACCTCAGTACCGTGGAGAACGCCCAGCCCATGGAGGCCATCAACTACTTCGTGGAGATGGAACTGGAGAAATACATGGAGAGGATGCGGCTGGCCGCAGCACGAGAGCAAGCAAATAAGGAGGAACCAGAAGATAAGAGGAACACCGTGCTGGTACTACCTAAGATAAGAAGGTGGGTCAAAGGTTATTGAATGTGGAGGGGGAGGGGTGAATTGGTAGATGGAGGAGGGTGTGTACATAGAGAGGATACCGCTAGCCGCAGCACGAGAGCAAGCAAATGACAAGGAACCAGAGGGTAAGAAGCACACAGAGCTATTACTGCTTGAGGTGAACAGATTTATCAAAGATGATGAGAGAAAGGGACAAATATGAGCTAAGGGATAAGGAGAGATTCGGCATTCTGGTGTCACCCGACTTGGTGAAGTAAGTGTTGCTCTGTGGAGGGAGACAGGAGTTGCTTCCATCAAAAGTTGTTCTATCTTAAGTAGTCCAAGGTGAGCATTGAGTTTCTTCACCTTGAAGCCATCTTCAAGAGACAGATTCCCTGTTCATCAGAATTTCACCAAGTGTGAATTTTTGAGTTTATAAATGTCATGGTTTGTCTCATTCCTGGCTTCCCTCATCAGTGGATCTGCGCAGTCGTTGGTTGGAAGGTATCTCAGCAACCCACTTCCAGGATTTTTGTGCTCAACTAACATGCATTTGCTGCCACCCTTTGCCAAAGGGACGTCTCAAACCTCTTACATCGTTCAGTTTTCTGTCAGGACTACCAGCCGTTCCGGTTTGGAACACTTTCTGGACTTGTAAGAAAGAGACAGGTTATACCAAGCATTCATAAACTGGAAATATTTCCTGCATACGTTGAATTGGGAAAGCCCGACTGGGGAACATGCTTATAAAACCTTGCTTCTTTCTGAATGGGAATGCACAGCATACTGAATGGAACCGTTAGAATTTGAAGTTTGAGACACCCCTTAACTTACAGATTTGGTTGCAGAGTCTTCACAGATGTGCTGTCTCCATCCGTGTGAATTGTTATATCACTCTCTTTTTGCCCTCAGTGTTTGCATATTAAGTGATTTACTGTTTGCTGTTATAAACCTTCTGTCCGTTCACGATCATGACATACATAGCAAATATGTGATCACTGATCAAGGAATCAACCCTAGGAGCAAGTCTTGCACTCACCTCCGAGACAGATTTCTCAGTCTTTCTGCCCTGTTTTGTGATGGTCGTCGTAACATTTAAGCAAACACTTGCTCTGGCCGAAATAAAAGCCGAAGGTTACTGCTGCCTTAAACCAGCATTGGGTATGCATGTAAATTAAAAGCTCCATAGTGTTTCGAAGTGCCAGCTTATCTCAATTAATTAGACAGACTTAGAGAGGAGATTTAGCTTTTGTTTTAGAATCATAATCACAGTCCACGACTGCAGAGATGAGTGATGTGTTGTTCAAAGCTGCTAATGTGATAGAAACTGATAAAGCATGTAGGAAAATAGTGGCAGAGGAAACTTGAATGAGCTAACCTCTTTTTGATAAATTCTGCTTATTGTTGATAGTTTGCCGTGTACAACTGGTGTTCCAGGCTAAAGCTTTTGTCTGTGAGGTTGTTACACAGTTTTGATTGTTACACACTCTGTTCATTCACGCCAAGTTTCATGTATTGGGCCACTTGCTTCTCACACAGTTCACAGTTTTGCCATTTGTAGTGTACTAATTCTGAGAGGAATTTGTTACTTTACTGAGCAGTTTTTTGTTTATTGACAAGTAGTCAGTGTTGCTGTGATTCTTGTAAGTGTAAACATGCACACATTGTGGCTTTTAATGTTGTGCAGAGCATTCAACTGTGCGGTAATTCAAGGATTAATTATTTGAGTTCTTGTTAACTGTTCAGAGAAAGCTCAGATGAAGGAGATCTTGACAGCAGGTGAACAGTCCATTTTTTTTCTCACATTGTTTTTATAAAACATTTTGACCTCTAGTGCCTTCTGAGAACTACTGTACCTTCAAAACAAAGACATTTTACATTATGTATAACTTAACCTGATATTGATCATTACTGTTGTCAACATGCAAATCTCAAAATATTACTTTTAAGAATGATCTTTCACAGGATGCAGCTGAGGAGGATTGGGTTATTTTTCTAACAGAGATCAGTTTGAAAGAGCTCATTTTTAATCAAAATGGTGTTGCGAATCTTGAAACAAATTTAAATGTTGCCCATATTTTAACCGATTACATTGATGGCCCGCTGTAGTTAATGTTGCCAACTTAAAGGAGTGATTACATCAGGAAGATTGTCAAAAAACTCTCTCTTCAGAAACTAATATTTATTGCGTATAAAATTTTCATCTCTCTCCGGCATGTCTCCAGCTTTTTCCTGGACTCCAAGATAAGGTATTCTTCAACTTTTTCAACTAGTGTTCAGCTTTCCAAGGCACTGTTATAATTCTCTTTCATTAACTGTGCTCCAAACTGCTTTACCTCAAAACCAAAGACCTCTGTGAAGCCGGTTTATGTCCAGCAGACTCAGAGAATACACCTGTCAGCATTGCACATGGTTTTCTAGCCTGCAAACTGTGGATGTCACCTACAGTTTCAAATAGAAATCAATCACAACTAGACCCTCTTCTGGACTGTTCCACTGTACTGCACCACTTGGGTGTACCTCTCCCGACCCTAGTGATTTGGAATTCAAAATCTAATTGCGATAACACATTTTGCTGTACATATTCAGTGGTAAGAAGTAACTTATCTGGAACTGTTTGAGCAAGAATGGCATCTTTTGGCCGCCATAAATTGGTGTGTTGTATTTGACTTGCACTGATCTGTCTAGATGAATCATTGTAAATATTAACTCACTTGTGCCAATTTGCATATTTGAGTCCTGGTTTTAAGTATCCAAGGTAGTAATAGCCATAATAGGCGTTAAATCATAGAGCACAGAACTGTAAGTCTAAGACTTGTCAAGCACCTTCTTAGACGGCGCACATTTAGACTGATTGATTCTGGACAGTTCTTGGGGTACGTCCAAGACCGTTATTACAACATAAAAGACTTGCTTATCCGAGGATCCACCATCATATCTGCCTTGGAAGCAAAGCCCAGGGCCAACCAAGACTGGCACCCTAGGAACCTTTTATAAATTCTGGACTCCATGGACTTCAAGTCTACCTGTACTTCAGCTGTTTTTGCCTGACACTATCATCTAACCTCAACTCTGAAAACTTGGAGTTACTAATGTGCTTTTGTGTCGTTCAGAGTTGTCATATTCAATGCATATACAGCTTCACAGAAAATAACATAAACCGTGTTATAACTCATATTCATATTTTGCCATTTTCTATCCTAAAGCCTTTCAGGGGAACACAAGACACCAAGGTATATCATGTTTGAAAGATCTTCATGGTCAAAGTTTAAGTTCACTTTTGTGTGTTCTTATCAAAACTTACATTAAATTACTTTATTATTTCTCTTTTTCAAGTTACAATAAACGTAAATTTTCCACAAAGTTTGATATTCAGTAAGGTTTGATTCAACAAATTATCTTCTCACAGCCAAGCATATTCCAGTTATGTCTTCAGTACAAAGTACAACCTTAAAAATGGTGTCATTTAACTGGTATTGATTTCGTAGGATTTATATGTCCTCCTTTTCTTGCTTTCATTGCAACTTTAGCGAACTTTGGGACGAACTGCAGAGGTAGATATTTGTTTTGACGCTAGTGTCTCACTGGTTTTCAGAATCAATCATTTCAAGAGCTATTATAATTGTTATTCCAATTGCCAATACACGCTCTCGATTTATTCACCTGTTCACGTTTCTGACTGAAATCAGCTAATTTATTCTAGCACCCTAAAGATAACATGTCTACATTGTTTGAAAGGAAACTGAACCTCTGAAACTATTGTTGCAGGAAGTAATTGTCTACAAAGAGTGAAGCTGTTATATTTATCAGCAAAAGGGACTCTGCTAAGTTAGCTTTGTAACTTTGTCGTTTTGTGGATGAGTGCAGTAACAATTTAAACAAGATTTTACTCATCACTGAAGTGATTAATTTTTTTTTTTTGGCTAATTTGTTGGCTGCAAAGGATGAAGAAGAAAAAGCGAACACCAGAGAGGTAAACTGAAACCATTTCACCAAGTTATTGAAAACTTAACGACAGGGAGCAATATGGCCGTTTCACAATAGTGCACCACCAAGAGTTTGCAACGCGTTGGCCAATCACAATGCGCAACATTTGTCGACCCAATGCGCATTTGGAAAGGGTCGACAAATTTCGGGGGTTATGATTGGCCAATGCATTGGAAACTCTTGTTGGCGCACTATTGTGAATCGCCCGTATTCCTAAGTTGAAAACATCAAGAAAGAATAGGAGAAACGATATGTATGGTTTTGTTGCATTCATGTAGCTGGAAGCAAACTATTTTTCCACTACAGTATACATACTTGCAGAGTGTACTAATGGCAACCTTTACAGCCATCAAGATTTTCATTAATTTCTTTCCATTTTATTTATACCCATTTTCATTTGGCCATGCTTCCCTCCTAGAATCAGGAAAAGGTAAAGGCAGTTTTTTGTGCTGATTTAAAAAAAAAAAAAATGAGTTCTGTTTACGAATGTCGTGTGCAGTTGGAGATTGACATTAATATTCGTTTTTCCCAGGTTTGGCTTCAAATATGTAATGTAGTCTGTCATAGAGTGTTTATCGTAGGTTTGTCAAATAAGAACGTTCTGTATTTGGCTGTTTAGTGTGTCAGATTTTCCCATCTGTAATCACCTCTTCTGTTTCTGACAGTGACATAATTGTGAGGAATTTTCACTGCCAGCCCTTGCGGGCATGTGAAATTCCACCTACAAACTGACTTGTTTATCTTTTTGCAAACAGCTGATTTTTCATTACTGGTCAAAATGACGCTCTCTTCCGAATATAACAATCTTCAGCCACAGGGTGTGATGTCAAAAGAAAATCCAGGAAACAATTTGTTAAAGTTGGAATATGTTAAAGTATAGTTTGAATTTGCAACAAGAATATTTCACGTTTGCCTGCAAAGTCACGTCCACATTTGCTCCAAAGACAAACCAGTCCTTCTGATCAGCTCGTTAACTTAATTAGTATCATTACTAACGATCAGGTCCTCCTTGTATTTTTTTCTTTGTCCTACAGTAAACCAAGCCTGGTGCGTCTAGGCGAAACTCACACCAGTCACTGCAGACCGCACAGAGAGACAACCTATGAAGCTGGTAAGTTCTGAGACCAGGTTGGCCATGATAGCTGCAAAAGCTGGTGCTCTCACAACAAGAGAAAAATGCTGAATTTTTTTTCTCTGCAAGTTTTCTTCCAAATGGTGGTATCAAACTGCAAGCGATTATAGATCCCCAATGATGAAAAAGTTTTCCATTGTAATGTTTCTTCTGTTATTGTTGGTTCCAGGTAGTGTTGTAGTTAAGACTTTTAAGACCATTACAAGACCCCACAATATCAACACTAGACCAGCATAAGACTTAACATTTATTCAACTGAACTGCAACAAAGCATTTGTCATTTCTAACCCTGTTTACTTGTGACTGGTCTTATGCGAGGTCTTGTGATGATCTTGACTATAACACTGTTTAGGGTGGACCTTGGAGCCAAAAAAAATTGCTTCACAAAAACAAATTGCCAGCTAAAATCTCACACGTGCGTCTTTCTTATGACTTTCTCTGCTGTATTTTTCTGCTTGTTGGGCCTCGATGAGGCGGTTTGAAGCATTTTCCTTCATTTTTCAGATCTGCATCTTCCGCCCATTGCCTCAGCCCGACGATTCGACGTCGATGGCCTGTACAACTTCACCACCAAGGTGGACCTTCCCATGAAGACCCTGTATATGAACCCGTTTCCTAGCCCCATCGATGCCTACGAACAGCTCCACCAACCCATCCTCCTGACACTGAAGTCAGCCCAGAAGTACTTCATCCCGGGACAGTCCATCGTCAGGGAGGAAAACTTCAGGTGATGTCCTTGACGTCAGTTCAAGGATTAGGCACACCCATCGAAACCTGTGATTTTCTTTGAGAACAAAGTGAATAGGATTTGGGTGAGGAAAGACTGGAAACTATTTTTAAAAACGTTAATAAACAATACTTTAGCACTGATAGTTTGGAGGCGGGAAAGGTATATTTCACTCACCAAACAGTTCCTCGTTCCATTAAATCAATCCACTAAAAAACAGCCCAAAACTGACTTTCAGAAAGTTTGATCAAAAATCACGTACGCTGATGGTATGACCTAGGTTTGAAAAGAAAACTGCCCTATTCCGTGCCTTCTTGGAAACAATAGTATGTGAGAAGTCACGTCATTTGTCTTTTTTTCACTCTGTATTGTATATGCTAAGAAATGTCAAAAGCCATGTTAATACTGAGCAAAAAGTGGTTCGTCCTATAATTGAAAATGAAACAAAGCAATAAGCTTCGATTAAGATTTTGATGATCTTTCCAAAAAAATGTAAAACCGCTTGGAAAGAAATAAAAATGTTCTTCAGGTGTGGGAGAAAATTTTGGATTAATAACTAAATTCTTATTAATGAATAAAGTCTTAGTAAAATTTGCTGGAATCAAGAGTAATTTTTTGTGTGAGATGGGAGGCTATGTTAAGATATTTTTAGAGATCAACCTACCTCCACAAACTTATAAAACCTGAAGTTTACCTGTTACAGTTCATATTTAAAGTGCTTTAATGAAAGGGATATTTTTGAACAAATCTCATCGATTTATATTCATCAGGATGAAGCAGATCAATAAGTTAGCCCTTCAGATCTGTGGTGGGCGCTTTATTCTGTAAATAAACGTGAGAGTTATAAGATATACTAGCAAAGTGGAACAAATGAAGAACTTCTGCTTTGAAGTCAACTTCCATGCTCTATGTATTGTGCAGAGCAAAATAAATCCGTCCAGCTTTTAAGGTGTGAATAACTTGATTAAAACCTTTCCAACAGGCTCTGTATTGTGTATTTATATTGTATGTGCAGTTTTAATTTTGCGCAAAATTGTTAAACTCGCATCCTGCATTTGTACAGCATCAGTTGTTGCTGTGAATAAATAACTTGTATGAATAAAGCAATCATTACTGCCAGGTTTTATAATTGCTTGTTCATCCCGCATGTTTAGTTTCTTACCCTCCCAGTTCCATCAAAGTCTTCTAGTGGTTTCATAAAATATGGGGGGGGGGTTGAGGAAGGTAGAGCTGCAGAAATATTACTTAAAAGTTCTTGATGCACCTTGAAAGTGTTTACAGAAGTGCAAGGCTCCTGCACAGTGATGGTTTTCAAGGAATCAGTTCCACCAGTTTGGGCAAGAAGAGGAACATGTATTCCGATTAGCGTGCTAAGAAAAGAGGGCCTCCATAATAAGAGCAGACGGTGGCGTCCTTTGTAAAGCATACTAAAAATGATTTTAAAACCAATGCAATCAGCAACAGTTGACAGGAAACGTGATTTGATTTGTCACGGTTTATTTGCTTGAATGTTTCATGGAACATTGGGAAAATACCTCCAAATGACTGAGCAGCCACTAGGTCACGGTAAGATTTGTTACTGAGAATTCATAGATAATTGCGCAGCACATACAACAGTGGCAAGTCTTAGATCTATGCCACTTTCCCTTCGGCTCTGATCGTGCGAAGTAACTCTGAGACGGCTTGCTAGGTAGGACTGATAAGGCCTGGTCGATTTAATAACAAATGGCAACATCACGAAGTTAAGAGCATACAGAGGCCAGATTGTTTCAGAGATTAAGGGAATTTGGTAAGTCACTGAATCCAGAGACGTACTTGATTTTCGGACATCGTTTTTGGACGAGAGCGCCAGCGGCCACTTACCGTTCTTCGCTTATTGTGGAATAATTGTTGAGACACACCGAGACATTTCTTTAAATTTTGTTTACTTTTCAGTTATTAAGCCTTATCTGGCGATATCTTGATTAATTGTACCAGATTGGTGTAATTATATTCCGGCCGCCCAAAGTATCTTGCAAATAAAGTTCAATTTGAGATGCGTGTTTTTCATTGGCAGAGGTAGGATTCATGGTAAATAAAATAATTACATGTACATGCTTCTCTAAAATAGTTCATTTCATTATCTTCTACCACTATGCCTAACTTCATTAATTAACATTTATTCATGAAATTCTAACGGAATTCCAAATGAACGGTACTCAGACTTGTTCATTTTTAGCCTTTCGGACAATAAGCAAATCCTTTTTCTTTTTTTTTCAATAAATGCAGTATTCATCAACCAACAACTGAACATGACAGGGAAGAACAAGGAGTTATGATAATCTCTGATCTCCAATGTGTCGGCACATCACTAAAATAGCTATTAGTAATGGGGTTGACAGCCTTGCGGGCACTAAAAGCATGCTTGCCTTCAAGTTCAAGACAGTGGCGCGGGCAAGTTTTTTAAAACACCTGGTTGTATGTAGCGCCCTCTTTTGGTACCTCGAACTTCGAAAGTGAACCGGTGACCACATGCGTTTTGTACACACCATAATATGATTGCAATCGAAGCAGGGTACCAGCTGTGAGAATAACGGCCACAACAAATCCAATGAAACAGCATGGCAGCGGAGTTGAGCCCTGGAACACCTGCGAATAGGCACGAAAAAAGCCTCGGCTTACTCACCACGAAATTCGTCAATCTCTTACAGGAGGCTAAAGATGGGGTTCTTGATCTGAAAGTGGTATGTGAGGGGAGTTTGAGCGAGAGTGGAGATAAGATTAGGGATGTTTTCGTTGTTGGTTGGGTTGCTGGTTTGCTTGCATGTTGTATGCAGCTGTTGTCTGTGTATTGGAATGCGGGATGTCATTGTGTTTGCTCGGGATAGGCCTGCATGCGATCACACGTACACTACATGCACGTACACGCTCGCGCGGTTTACAACAGGTGAACCGTAAATTCCGGGTTCGTTGCTGTCCCCTTTGTCTAGCACATTTTAAAATCAAATTGCAGATCAAGTCAAGGTTTTGTTCAGTTGAATGGCTTCACTTCCATCCTAAATAACAATTTCATGGCAATTTTTCTACTCAGTTAAGTACTTTGGTCATGAGAAACAGTTCCATATTTCATATACTGGTAAAGCCCATGGAGGAAGGACACAGAAGGAGTTTGAACTACCCCGGGCTATAACATCTGGCCGATTACCACTTTCTGGCATGCCCGGTATGTCCATAGCCAGAGCGCAGCGCATGCCTGCTACTCACCACCTGTTTTGCAACCATAAGCCCTCTTTCAGTCTTTGTACCCTCTGATCATCGCCACAATTTTTCGTTGGTAATCTGCATCCCTAAAACGTTTTGCACTGCAGTATAGGAAGTTGAATATTCATGCCATCATTGGTGCTTGAACCGATCTGACAACAACATCAAATTTAGTGCTTGCTTGGTTGCTTTTATTAGGCTGTGTACCCGAGGTGTTCATGTGCAGTTGTTGCCCTTATCAAACGCTTTCCTTTGGACTTCTTTTTGGAATAAATAGCCAAGCTGTTTGTAAGACTTTGTGTTTTGTTTGAATATTTTTTATTATGGCATTTGTACAAAGGCGTATTTCATGAGATTTCACGATCACTCCCTGTGATGAAATAGCGCATTTTGTTCCCAATGAACTGAGCTTTCCAGAAGTAGTGAAGATTTTGATGGCCAGTCTTAGCCAAATTCGTACCAAGTCTTTGAACAGTGATGTATTGGACGGAGGAAACTAGAATTACAAACTTTGCATGGATAATGAAACAGTGTTTCAAAATTTAAAAAGTTTATTTATGATGGCAAAAGTAGGTCTAATATCAGGAATTTTTCTCTCTCTATTTCCTGGTCACATCGATAGTTTGTATTTAATTGCAAGCAAAAAAATACAAGCATTGCTAGGATATTATTGGCCCCACTTGTCCAGCTAAGATGCAGGCAGCAATAAGGCATTTTTGGAATGTTTTCTATTATTCGTCAGACTCGGCGGCGACCATCGTTGGACGCTTTGAAGTGCCTGAGTTACAACTCCTTCTGTGTCCTTCCTCCATGTATAGCCTAGCCTAGAATTTTATACTAGAAATGACCATGTACAGCATAGTCCGAGTAACTTGGAGTGGACTCTACCAAGTCTACAAAGTGCTTTTTTTAACATTTGGACATGGTTTGGTGGTAGTTGAGTCCAAGGCTCTTCCATTATACCTTTGCTTCCATTAATTCTTTTCACTCTAAATAGCTCATTTGCTGTCGTACCCTGAATTAGGAACATGTATAAATGAGTGAGGGTGCTGTTTATTTTGAAACTCATTTTCTTAATAGGAAATTGTGATTAAAATTTGTCCTTTTTTTTGCCTGGCGTAGATCTGCTGTTTAATTTCCAATTTCAAAATTTCTGAAATTTCAAGTGAAGCCAGCATTTAATTCATTGAAATAAGGCAAGAATGAGAACAAAGGTTTTACAAAACCAGTAAGTTTGAGCCTCTCAGTTCACAATCCACACTTACTTTTGTGTACTAAATAATCACAGTTTGCTCTGCATTACAAGTGTACAAAAAGTCTCAAAACATTCCCGCATCAAATCTATTTTTTGTTGTTTTGCAGAGTCTGATGGAATCCAAAGTTATATAAAAATGTTTATCACATCCAAGATCACTTCAAAAATAAAAAAGACAAAAATATTTGAAAACTTTATTAGCCTCCGTACCTGAAAAAAAATCTTCTGAATTCACTTCCAAAATGGTCCTTGAACTGTCTAATGCATCCAGCCTAGGATTAAGTGAGAATCAGAGATTCCAATAATGATGGTAAGGTTTACTGACATGTGGGAAGAAAAGAGAAATTTCCCCTTCAAACCAGAAACGCTCTTTTCGTTGAGCTCCAAGTTGCCATCTTTTTTATTCAGCTGTTCAAACTGTACGCTAATGTACATGCACCTGGTGACGACGTCACGATGCCCCGGCTGAGCTAGCTGACCATTCGCAAGAAAGCATGTATATGCCGAGAACTGTTACCTGAGTAGTGCAACGGTCAGTAGCTAGCTATGACCACATTGAGTTGTGTAGCCGGCACCAAGAGCGTTTCTGATTTGAAGGGATAATTTCTCTTTTTTCCCCACATGTTAGTAAACCATACCATCATTGTTGGGATCTCCAATGTCATAGGGTTTGTGCACAGGATGTCAAGCATCATCCATGTATGGAACTCTTTCCCAGTCATGTCAGTGAAGGCAGTGACTTGGACCATGACATCATCAAATGGTTTGCTAATTTAGCAGCATGATCTTAAGTTGTTGTTGTTGTTGTTTTAATGGCACTTTCAGCCACTCAGGCAATTGGCGCCCTTAACTATATGTTTATTCATAACCTTTTATTAATCAACATCATGTTACGGACTTAAGAAGAAGGTCCAGTTTTAGACGTAGGAGGAAACCGGAGTACCCAGAGAAAACTTGCGAGAGCGAGTATTGAATGGAAACCAAATGCACACAAAGCCTGGGCCAAGCCGGGACTCGAACCCGGGCCTCATTGGTGCAAAGCGAGGAAAGAATCGCTACACAAACCCACTCCCCCTCATGATCTTAAACTTTTAAATGAAAGTTTCAAGGAAATTGGGTGCTAAGTGTCGATGCTCAGTACCACCAGTTGGCTTAGGCCGTGTCTGAAACAAGCTTCTAGAGCTACTCCATCGTAACGTTTTACCCTTCAAGTTTTACTTATCGTTTTTGAGACTACACATGGAAGCAGTGTTTGAACTTTTGTTTAGGTTCAACAGTTTTCGTGTATTCTGCAAACCTCTTTACAAAGCAGCCTCGTTTCTTTCTTTGCTCAAACTGTGCTATCATCTGATCATATTAATGGGACAGTTGCAAAATTGTTTGATTACAGGCAGCTGACACATTAGCAGTACGACAAAAAAGAAGAATATATGATATCACAAATGTCTTGGAAGGAATCGGTCTCATTGAGAAGAAGTCCAAAAACAGCATACAATGGAAGTGAGTATAAACTTGGACACACTGTCTAAAGTTTCAACCCTAACCCTTTTAGATCCTTTGAAATCTACCTGGGGGTCGGCAGAGTTCATCAGGATTGAGAAAGGTATGTGCACAACCTCGCCACTATTTGTGTGAGACTTGACGCCCCTCAAAAGATACACGATGTGCAAAGAATTAGTTGCTAGTCTGTTGTGCCGTTGATAATTTGGGATGCTCCAGGAAGGTCGCCAGAAAACGTGGCCAGGAATGGAGAATTAGGAAAACCATCATCATGATAAATTTTACATTCCAAAGGTAAATGATGCTCCTTCCCTGAGAAATGGCAATTTGTCACAGAAAATTGACCTGTTCAACTTTCTGTTCAGGTGATGTACAAGGGTTGTGGTGGGTACCCATTATTCCAAGACGCCACCCATAATGGCCGGTTCCATTTCATTTTGAGTCTAGTGGGCCAAACATTTTTGATAATCACAGTCCATCAGGGAAAAGTAGCAAGAGTGCCTGCTTGATGATCTCCCAATCTGATCCTCTCTCCCTAGGGGGGCAGGACCGGGCTGCAACACGACCGAGATGTCAGACCGTCTGGAAGTGCTGAAGGAAGAACTGCGAGAGATGGAAGACATCGAGGCAGAGTTAGACGAACTAAGGAGCAGAATACAGCAAAGCATAAGGAACGTCACAGACGACCAAGAAAACAGTAGATATCCTTTCTGTCAAAAACAACTCAATTGTTGAAAACATTTACCCAATCCCAATTGACCCAGTGAACCCAATCTTATGGCAGAATTGCATGGCTAATTGGGAGACATGTATTGCGTCAGGGCCTTGGAGTAAACGTTATGATTTTTACGCTGTTCCATTTGTAAATTCAAGCCTAGATTGTATGTGATATAATCCGTACTGCTTCAGGATACCATTTGCTCTGCCACAACATCATGTCAGGAATTGGCGTAGAATTTTGAATGATTGAGACAGTGGCCACCCCTCCAAGGAACACATATCAAGAAATATCATAGAAGTTTGGAGGACTGAGGCTGTATCCAATTTTTCCATGGAGGCAGCTGGAGGATTTTGAAGGACTGAGAATGCATGCTAGCAGGGCCCAGAAGGTTAAGTCAGTGTGGTGTAACGTGTCTCAAGGCGAGAGAATATGATGATTGATTTCCTTAACGTCTCCTGTACGTTGGCGTATGTCACTCATGAAGATCTTTGTAGATGTTTCAAAGGAGATACGTTACTAGCAACCCAAGCCCCATCAGGAACACAGCTACAGGTGCCTGTCCCAGAAACTGTAAGTACCTGGCAGTGAAAGACAGGATGCCTCACCGAGCTTGTTCCAAGACAATTCTTGAGACCTCTTCCACTCAAAGACGAGACTTTGGTTAGTGTGTGTTTTTTTTCTTACAGGGCCCAGACAACAAAAAACGGTACCAGATTCACCTCAAAAGCTACAAAGGTCCCATCTTTGTCACACTAGTCAACAAAGACGAGGCCAGCGACAGTCCAGTGGTTGTGCCTGTACCTCCCCACGACCTGCAGCCAGCGGTGCTAGGTGGGGGTGGGGTACCAGTCGGGAGTCGGTTGGTCCCTACCGACGCATTCCCTAAGGAGGAGTCCAGGCTAGCCCAAGCCAAGGCAGAGCCGGTAGCCAAAACGTCAGAGGTGTTACCGGTAGCCATCAAGAAGGAAACGGATGCAAATGGAACCAGCCCAGGTTTGTGGTTCACTTGTCAAGTTGATTCGGTTTTAGGGCCATGAAATACGACATTGAAGATTTACTTGCTTCAAAAGCTGTATTCAAGGTAGCTAAAGGAAAGCGTTGTGCGTAGGTCATGGCTGTGATCAGTGCACATTCCACAGAATTTCTCCAATCAGAGCTCAGAAGGATTTGTAGTCACCATCACTCATAGAGCAATAACAACAAGGCAACAAGCAGCGACAGTCATTTCAAGCCACTCACTTTCTGCTAATAGCAAATTATGCTTACTCTCGTCAAAGTTTTGGAGCACCACAACTTCCCAACACACTGTGCTCTGTGGGAAAAAAAGATTCAGAATTTCAGATGAACGAGAATACACTAAATTGTGAAAGGTATATCGTCGAATGTGTCGTTGGTGTTTATTTAATCTTTTTTTTTTGGTTAGGCAGAGAGCCAAGACCAAGCAAAAACTCCTCAGATACCCGAAAGCTTGAGAGATTAAAATACCTGGATAGTAACCTTTCCCTTGAATTTTTCTCTGAACCTTTGCAGTAGATAGTTTGAAGGACATCCCTACTGATATGCTGTTTCAGCCTGGTGAAGATTCTTTCATGGACAGCCAGTTGTTGGACGACCTCATAGCTGGAGAATGTAAGTCTATTTTCCATCCAGCTTGTGAAATGGATTTTGTATTCAGTTCTAGCAACCCTAACCCCTCTGTGCCAGAACAAGAGATGCATGTGTTCTTACAAAGCAGCAGTGTTTTTGAGGTGAAGACACACCGTGTATTGGCATAGGTTGATGCACACTTGACATGGGCAGCAATGAGCACGAACGATTCGTTACTGTTGGAGTTAGTGGTCATTGCATTTGGGTCAGGCACCACTCTGTCTCTTCTTTGCTGGTGAGGGGGTCCTTCTAGTCAGTGTTATACACAGATACATCTCTTGTTTTTAAAATGAATTTTTTTATTCATTACAGTTACTGTTTTGACGGGGTTATACCACATAATCCCACACATTAACCCTAACCCCCTGAGGGTTGCTGGCCCTAACCGTCCCCATTCACACAAAGTTAAACACCCATAGGGGACTTGGTGCACAGAGGCTGTTGGACTTTGTTTTTATGAGGTATGCCAAACCCAATGCAAAAGTCAGCTGTTATGGGCCTACCAGACCTATCCCCACAGAATTAAACACTTTACTACTGTTTAATTCTGTGTGGTTGGGGAAGGTTACGGTTAACTTAGTCATGGCTTTGCCCCACACTATCTGCTTCACTGAAAGTGCCCTCTCACCTGTGACAAACAGAAACCGAGACAGCAACAGACTTGGAACATGTTAACATGTACACTTCGCCTCCTATCTCTGTGCGGTCAGAAAGCGCGCATGTAAACCAAGCGATCGTGTTAAAGGTCTATAAACCTCTGTCATGGGGCAGCCTTCTTGGTTTTCTGCCATTCAAAGTGATGCAGCCAAACTGAGGCGGGAAGGAAAATTAGTCTGCTCCCTCTTATCAATATATGAAGTTGAATCACTGTTGCCAGTTGGTCTACAGGGTTCAAGACAAACTTTGCTGCATCAAGATAAGATGTTACAGACACTTGTGCATACTCTCCAGCTGGCGCGAGCGAACAAATACTCAGTGCGTCACTCAAGACGGGTGGTGATTTGACAAAAGAAAACTTGCTTGTCGTTTAGTGCATGGAGCCTCTATTTCCAATTGTAGAAAAGCCCTTCAGTATTCTGCAATAGCTGCACTATGTTTCTGTGATTGAGTGACCGTTACAGTGCATGGGCTTTGCTGTTTGCCATGGGTGAAATAATGCAACTCCTCTTTCCTTCATTGCAGCAGGTGACGTGCCGTTCTTGCGTCTCTCCCCGCCTCCTGGAGAACAAGACTACTACTTCAACCTAGACGACAGCGAGGGCGCCTTTGATCTGTTTGAGATTGACATACCGCTGCTCGCGTAGCATAATGTATTTTTTTTTAATTAGGAATTTAGCGTGGAGGGTCCATAGCTGAAATGAAATATCCTGAGGACGAGAACAGAATTAAAATGGGCTTGTGGTTTGGAGTAGACTTTGCACTGTGTGATGTCAGTGACGCACACATGCTGATACGTCATCCAGGCATTACTCAGGGGCTGTGATGGGTCTTTATATCTCTGACCTCTAGGAATATGTAAAACTTAAATTGGAGAATTTAGGACTGTCAGGATTAATGACCTCTGTGTTGTGATTCACGTAAGTAGGCGCTGATAGAAAAAATCGAGAGCTTACCGAAAGTCCTTCTTGAAAGAGCCGAAAGAGTACATTGCCCTTGCACATTTTCCACTGTGCCCCACCTTCATCGCGCTGAACACTTTTCAGCCTCACTGTTGTGTGCAACGGCAGTTCACACGACCTCAACAACCTGTAATTTTCTGTCTTACTATGCGCACTGATGATGGTTCCCCTTCATACCCAGAATACCTTGCAAAGGAAGCAAATTCCTACTTTACTTGTTCAGGTTGTTTTCTGATGAGTGCTTATATTTGCAGTGTTGTGAAGCTTTTGTACCCTTGCTTGATTTGTTAACGATCATGTGGTTTTTTTACCACCATGTTGGAATAAAAAGAGGCTTCACTTTGAAAACAGACTTCTTCCCATTGTTGGCACATGGTTTCTAAGGTATGACTTGTACATGTATTTACAGCGTAGGATTCCATTAAAGTGGTTGAAGCTTGCTGGTGTAGCCTCTCTGTGAAATTACTTGATTGGAATAAAAGAGAGGCTAGACATGCAAACCTTCCCAAGACACCTTCCCATCATTGCTGTAATGGTTGTTAAGGTTGCCAATGGTTGTACTGTGAGTGGCCAAAGCTTGTCAATGCAGCCTCTCTCTAGAATCACCATATTGAAATCGAAGTGAGGCTGCGGATGTAATTTTTCCCATCATTGCTGTCATGGCTGATACGGTATTCCATCCACTGTAAGTAGTCAACGTTTGCTCATGTGGCCTCTCTCCCAAACTGTCCATGGGAAGGGTTGACAGACTTTTGCCTAAATCATTCATTCAATTCATACTGTCCCAGCAGTGTCAAGTAGACTTCACTTCGGCTTTCACGTGACTGGACTTAGAGCGTGAACTACAGAGGGGGCTATTTAGCACAGTAATGTGGGCAAATAAAAGCCACTTTGGGGGATTATACATGTATACAAGAGAGGGGTTTGGTACCAGAGCAAAAGAAGCTGTTTCTAAATCGTGAATACCCTTTACTAACCAGAGAGGACGTATACATGTGTGTACTTGTTCTGCAGTGGGGCCAAACACATTATTCCACCTGTTTTGTGTGGCCAGGAAAATGGGGAGAGAAAGTGTTGCCACAGCTCGGTCCTAACTTGCCTAACCAAAGGAATTGTCCACTTTACCTGATGAAGCCCGCCCTGCATGACTGGTTTGCCCAAATTTTTACTCGACCATCAAGCTCACCTGTCCTCATTGCCTCACCAGGATGTCTTGGAGAAGTTTAAAAATACAGGAAGGCATAGCCTGTTACTGTGACTGAGGGCTTGATGCTTCTGGAAAGTTAAAGTTACAAAAAAACATAGCGTTAGTTTCTTGCACATTGGAAGGTTTGAGGGTTGAGAAGTTTAACTTTTAATCTTTGGCAAACTAGCTCCATATTTTGGCTGGATGGGTGAGTTATTTTTTAATATAACCTCCAACTCGAAAAGGGGGAACTCAACGGGTCCAAGTTTGTAAATGGAAATGAACACTGTTTCTGTAATTTGATAAGAAAAATCAACACAATGGTTTCTTGGAATTACAATGTACATGTACTTCAGATGTTTGTGACGATTCTTTCAGATTTCTAATTGTGTCTGGCATAATTTTGAATTGCAGTCCATCTGATGGAGCAATTTTTCCCCCATATTCTTGTACTGATCTGCAGGGATATTAAATGAAATTCAGTTATAAATTCTTTATGATGAAATTGTTTTTGAGATATGAAAGTTTTGTGTTGCATCCGAGGCCCCTTTCTTTTGTTTTTAGTTAAGTTTTAGTTTAAAATTTTAGTTGGTTTGATTTTATTGGTATCATTTTTTTTTATTCTTGGAGGCCTTTGGTTCCAACAAACAGTGGGAGTGTTTTGTTTGCAAGGAACTGGATGTTGCCAAGGGTTGGATGATTTTCAGGAAAAAAGAAAGAATTTATTCGTAATACTAAACATCCACAGTTGAAATGTTCGTTTGAAGCATTCAAACAACACTAGAGTTTATACATGTACATTAAGGAGGTGAGAAACCCCACTTTTTTTACTGGTGAAACGCTCCCTGTAAAACAAATTCTTATGTACAAATGGAGAAGAATTAAATTCACCGAATTTGAAATGGAAGAGAGACCAGTTTGGGATTTATTTTCTGCGTCCAACAAGAACAGTTTGCTGACCAATCACACAAAAGCTCAACACAAAAGTATCTGCCGAATGCTGGAATTGGAAAAGCCGCGGAGCTCCTTTTCATAGCTCCATGGAAAAGCAACAGGGATCTTACACCGTTTTCCTGCGTCTTGTATATGAGTATCGTGCGTGTAACGGTTTTTCTTTCCCGCACCCAATTTTGCTGCACATTGTTTGTTCTTGCTTTGATTTCCAAAGAAAACATTTTCTCACTTGACTTCGTTAAACTTTAACAAAGCCGAAGCTTTCCAGCCTCTTCCACATATTTGCATTGTGCGAAATTAATACAGGTACATCCCGAAAGATTTCACCATCGGAGAGATTCGAACTATAAATCCTTGTTCGCCGCGCCTTTGAAATGTAAATGTATGACTGAGAAAGAAGGTTTGTGACAAACGTGAGACTTATTGTGAAAAGTTTTCATTTTCACAACACAGATTAATCGAAACAGGCATGAAAAACTCGGCGGCTGATTTCCTTCGTGGTAATGTGATGAAGGCCCAGCAAAGTCATGTTATGGAATCGATAGATGACGTAACTATCTCATTATAGCTATATCGTGGTCTAACCTAATTTTCAACGGTGGAAACTTGGAAGTTTTTTAGGGCATATTGGGAGATGTTGGCACATTATTTTCAATCCCGTGGGCCGGAGACCTGGCTTTATTTTATTAACAACTGCTGCTTTACAAAACGTGTCCGTGAAACCTGTTCAATAAATAGGTATCGGCCCGCGAAGCCCGACAGTGGGGGCCCGGGGCCGGGGATGGGCGGGACGAAAATTTGGGCAGTTCCTCCTTCGTCCCATGTTTGTCAATAGAAATTTTTAGGCGGGTGCCTAAACTGAGCGAGCTTTTACAACTACTATTTGGTACGTGGAGGACGGGTGTAATGCCTAATGTTCCTGTTGAGGGCGCCCAGAGATGACGTTTTTGCGTTTTTGATGCCACGAGTTTGGGGGCGTTTTACTCAGTATGAGAAGCGGTTGTTACCGGACCTATTTTTCCTTGTTTTATTTTCCAAAATTTGCCAATAGCAATGGTGGACGGTTTCATTTTTCATATTTTAGACATTTTCAAGGAATAAAGACGTCAAAAAATGAGATTTGGGCTTCAAAGATCTTTCGTAAAAGTTGGCGAATTGATTTGGAGGTCAAAGATACAGTGAGGAGGTGATTGTCGGCCATTTTGACAAAAAGGTGAGGTTGGAGCTCATTGCCGAGATGAATTAATTCGGGGGGAATTGCTGGAATTTTAAGGCATTTTCTTACCTCTGCCGAAGGTATGTGTGACTTTAAACACGTTTTCTTCAAACTATGAAGTAAATTGTAGTATTTGTTGCAGTTTTGGGGATCTTCTTTAATGAAAGAAATGCACAAACTAAGGCAAGCCGTCACGTCATGTCACGTTGAACCGGCTGCAAGTTTAGGCCTATCTTTTTTATGCATGTCTGCATGGTCAGCAACGTGCAGATGATGAAGAAGCAAAATGAAACGGTACTTAACGAGCCGCAAATTTGTAAACTGAGTCCGGTTTTATCGGTACTTTCTGCTTATCCGACCAAATATGCTATTTGTTTGAAACTTACGCCAACCAGCAGACATGGCAGACCAGTCATTAGAAATAAGTCAACTTCAAGCATCATGCCAGACATTTACGCCTGCAGTTTTTTCCAGTTTGCAGAGCTAATGTTAGATTAGTCTACCAGTTTACAGTCATTTTACCCCTTGTCCACTTTGCCCCCGACTGCTTTGTCCCTAACCACATTGCCCCATTTCTATTTTGCCAGTTTGCCTCATTGCCACCTTGCCCTATCCTCACTTAGGCCTAGCCCCATTGTAATCTTCATTATATTACATTATTAGGCCTATCTTTTGTCAGTTTGTTAAACTTTTAAATGTTTCTCCTCCAAATGTCCAAGGCAAAGGCTACAACATTGACAATTTTTCTGCCCAGCCAAACAGAAGGTTCTAATTAAGGCAGTTTGCCAAGGAAAATGTTACGAGAATTATTCATGTTCATCCTGACATGTGTAACACTGCGTGAAGCCTGTCTGCCTATGCAATGTGGGCCACCAGTCACTTCAGTTAAATGCAGTGAAAGTCTGCAATGCTGCATACTGTAAGGAGTTTTTATATGCTAAAAAGAGTTGTAACTGCACACACTGCATGTGTATAAATTTCACCAAAATGTCATTATCAAAATTTCAGGGGTAATTAGACACAACAAAGACATTACCAGGTTGTAAGAGATCGTCTGACTGGTATCTGTGGTCTGACACATGCAGTATTAACAGTAATATCAACCAAGAGTTACAGCAGCCCCAAGAGTGGCATAGATACCCACCTTGCTGTATCCCCGCAAGACGAGTATCCAGTCCACACTCGTGGGGCTACTGTAACTCTTGGTTGATATTAATAAGTACTGTTAATATTGAGTTTATATTGTCTGACAGCCTCAGGTGTCAGACCTCAGACACCAGTCAGATGATCTCTTACGGCCTGGTAATGTCTTTGTTGTGTCAAATTTCTCCGTAGTTCATGAAGCTTATGAAATGTTAAGACACTAAAAGTGAGTACAGTTACAAAAGGAAAATAAAAAGGAGAGACATACATTTGATTGGTTTCTGTCTTCTTTACAAGTCAAATCTGTTTGGAAACAGAGTCACAGAAGGAATGACTCAAATACTGAATTTTGAAATGTCGTAAACGAAAGGATTAACTTAGAAGACGTATGGGGATCCACAAAAGACTACGGGGATCCACAAAAGACTACGTGGGAAGCTTTGATGAAAGTTAGAGACTATAAGAGAAATTTTATTGTTTCTTTTATTAGTCCAATGTTATTATCCAATCTGTTGTTACCTTGGTATCATTCCATGCCACCTGCATGTATAAAAAAGGTACCTTATTTACAATCAAGCATGGCTGTGGCGAAGTGGAAATCGGGCAAAGTGGCAGCAGGGCTTATGTGGGGTTGGGGCAAGGGGAAACGGGGCAAAGTGACCAATACCCTTTGCAGATCAGCTGAGCTAGCCTAGACCATGTAGACCTACATGTAGCCTTTTCATTCAGACAGTAGACCCGTAAACCGTGTTGACTGTCATGATTGTGATTGTGATTGCCCATGTGCTTTTGCTGAAAGTTGTAATTGTAATTTGTATTTGTTTTCTTGTTCAGTCTGTCAGTTTTGTTTTGGCCGTGAAGGCCAACATCTAACCTTTATCCAATACTGATAATGCTGTTGTTTGGGGCTGCCAACTGACTGACAACCTGGAAGACTATGACCCCTTCTTTACTCTCCTTTTTTCTCCAGCCTCACGTCTGTTCCTGGAGGCAAGGCTAGCATGGTTAGACTTGTCTGTGCTAAACCTCGTGCAGCACTCTGCACTGTTTACATTGCTTTTGATATGTTCCTGTCCCTGTATGTATACCACTAGGCCTGCATACAAAGTTGTAATTGTGAATTTTTAAAAAAGTGTATGTCGTGTTCTTTCCATGTGGCACTTGAAATTGTTTTATTTTTGTTATTGTTTCCCCCCATAGTATTACCTCTGATTTCTTTTTCTGAGGCTTGTGACACTCTTGGTCAACCATGTCCGTTCTTCAGGCATTGGAGGAGAAGGTGAGAAACACATGGAAACCACGTACCTTGAAATGTGGCGCCGTTCTCATGTATTGTTTGTAAAGTTAAGAATGCCCAGTCTTGTAACGTTCCGAGGATTTGCTGGAAATACTTCCAAATATGTGGAATTTGGGGTTTTTTTAATTACATGTACCATGTTGAGGAGGAAGTGGAAGAGATGTGACATGCGTATAGCGGAGCTTGGTACTCTGAAAAATTGTCTTTAAATCGTCCACTTTGCAAGGATTCTAACTAAGAGTCTCCTCCCTTAAATATCTGGTATCAAACACTTCATTTTAAATTCACTGATGGATTGTGCTGCAAAGAGCAGGGGAATGGTACCCCAGTGTTTACATACACATATTGGGTCAGTCAGCTTTCTTGATATTGTTGGATCATGTCTAATCCAGGGAAGCATTCTGACATTGTTGTTACCAGACTTATTTGGATTCACTTAAAGGATATGACCTGAAATTGCCTAATACCCTGCTGCAGTGATAACATACCCCTCTCCCTGAAAATTTTCCAGGAATTTACTATTATTACGCATTCAGATATAATGTGAACAATGTTTGCACTCATGAGACAGTTTTGTAAAAAAGGACAAATGGGGAGGGGGAAGGGAGTTGTGGTATCCCCACCCTTTGTTTGAGTGTTCCCCCAGTTTCCTAGCAGAGAGTGCCAGGGAGGCAAAGGTCAATGAAATGCTAGATGTTGGAATTTTTTAATTTTTTTTAATGATGACTCTGTCGAATGTTGTTGCCTTGTACAATCTCAAATTACCATACAGCACTATCCTGGTGAGGAAGGGGAAAAGTTTGTTATGAAGGCAGCCAGGTTTCTCTCCAAAGTAGTCCATGACCATGTTCTCATTGATAAGGTACCCAGAACCCCAAGTACTTCGGCATTCATGACTGAAGCATGAGGAATTTGTGATGCACGTGGACAAAATAGGACCGTGATTTTGTTTTTACCAATGAAAATGGATTGAACTTGAGCTTTGCTGTTAAATTTGAACAAGGCGCAGTTCCATTGGAACAGATAATGCCGACTGAGTAATGGGCAAGAGGATTTTAGCTGCTGAAAGTGAAAGCGTTGAATTGTCTGATATCCTCATTAACTCTTGTAGTGTTGGATCCACAGATTGGAGTATCCATGCTTATATGTGGCCTGCATTATTTCTTGGTAAACTCTTACCCGGAGTTGTACCATTTAGTTTCAGCACACTTGCTCTTGCCTTTCTGCCCTCAGATCAGAAATGAGCAACCTCAAGTTTAGTGAGCAACTTCCCCAGTATTGCAAACATGATGTTATGCAGTTCAAATTTTATTGTCAAAATATTAAACTGCACAGTATACTTGGATGGCAGCTGTTGGTTGCCGCTGCACTGTTCTGTGTCAGGTTACTGTAAAAATGACTCTGCAGTAAAGAGCCCTTGCATTTTATGGTGGTACACAAGGGGTCAGATCTTCCTTGAAGTGGGGGGAGGGGATGGGAGAGGAGATAATGACATGAGTTAAGACAATAATATCTCCAGCATGTCTGCTAGTCTCGGTGCAAGACACTACTGTATTTAATACTGTAGATCATAATTTGTCGCCTAAAGACTGTACTCTCACACAAATCACTATAGTAGGTAAACTGCTATAGCCATTTGAGTGTGATACTGGTTCATGTGTAAAAGCTATTCAGGTGTGATGGCTCAACTCTTTAGGCCACAGTCCTGATCCATTACAAACAGTAGCCTCCTGCACTGCGACCAGTTAGACTTTACGTCGGACCATAATTCACTCTCTAGAAGTACATGTAGGGCACTGGTTGTTCCTTTGATTGTTTACCGTCCAGTTTCTTGGAGTGGATTGCCTCCTATGTTTGTATTTTGATCTTCCCTTTGTTCTTTTGTTTTGTCCGAATGCTGCCCTGCCATCCTGCCTGCTTTCCTGACCCTTAGCATTAGAAGTTACTATTAATAGAAATCAGTAGAACTGTAAGTTTGACTTACATTCTCGTGATCAGGTTAACTAAATACAACAGGTAAGTAGAATACTTATATCCACAGGTACGTAGAATACTTACATGTATACATGTATCCAGTAAAGGGCATCTCCAGTTGGGATGCATCATTTTCCATGCATGTTTTATGTTATCATATTCCTTTTATCCGTAACTAGCTTAAAGGCTAGTTCATACTTCGCGCGAAAATGGAAGCAAATACAAATTTGTGACGTCAGATATTCGTATTGTGAATTTGTAAAAGTGGAACACATTTCAACTCATCAAAAGTTTGCTGCGAAGGTGGCGCGACGTCAAATTCACTTCACTTTTGCATTCGCCTGAAGTATGAACTGGCCTTTAATTCATTGATATCTAGTGTCATTAGTTGGGTGGATATTTTTCAAAAATACTAGACTGTACATCTAAGCTAAGGGATTAAGGACTCAGATTTATCACACGCAAATAGGGTTGTGCCTTTCGCGTAATGGTTGTGTTCCCTCCCCCATTTTTGCTGGTCAAAAACATGGACATGAAGGAAACACACAGTACACTTTATTCCATATTTTAATGCACATGGATTAAAAGAAATTGCCAGGCTAGTTTCAAATGGACACCCTTAACCTCTTTCCCAAATACGTGGCAAAGAACTACAGGTAGGCTAGTCTGGAGCCTCGCCCCTCATTGTCATGTTGCATTTGACAAATGATGTTTTTTATACTTGTATGCAATCAAACCTGCATACTGGAGCTTCAGCACCACCACTACAGAAATGCATGCATTATCTACAAGTGTCCGAAGTTACTTTCATGTTTCCTTAAAGTTTTTTTTTCAGTGCCAGACTTTAATGGCATGCTTTTTTCAGTAGGTTGTGCATAAATAAGTTATACTGTTGAATTATTCCCTTTGCTGCATTTTTTGCAGTTTGTTTTCTTTTTGAGCATTCATTTAATTTGACACCAAGAGTTCACATATGCATTGCCTGGCTTGCTTCCTTGATTCTAAAAGATGAACTCCTATGGTCGAAATTTAACCATTTACGTGTACCTCTAACTCCTCGGACATTTTTGCTTGGAATTATCCATAATCTTGAAAACTCCAGGCTTAATATACTCTGTGGCACGTTTTTTGTCCTGTTTAAAAAATTTTTGCAAAGGATCTAGTTTGGTATTTCAAAAAGGCAAGGTCATTTGGGAACAAAGCACTTGTGTGAGTCACATATGGTTGCGCTGGTGGGGCAGACATCACGTGCATACATGCTGTTCCCATAACCTTAGATGCACTTTGATGTTGGAATACCGAACTGGTTCATTCTCACCCATGAAATATCAACATTTATATGTACTTCATCCACACTGTGTCCACATACAGTACGTGTACATGTATGTATCCCAGCTGGAGTGTCTGCCCTCTGCATGTGACCTGTGACTGTGTATGATAGAATTAGTGAAGTTGTACATGTGCACTTTTCTTTTTGTTTTGCAAGTATAATTTCCCATCTTTTTTTTTTTTGGTTCCTTTTGATCATACCGTAGATATTCTGATTTCTGCTTCAAATGTAGGAAAATAGTTTTCTTTAATCATGTTTATACTGGGTAGCCCTTACAATGAAAAACATGAGTCACTTTGCTCCCAGCATGCTTAGAAATGCATTTTGGAATATACATGTACGTCATAGATCACAAAAAACCATTCATATTCATAGTTAAAGTCACATTAATTAGTTTGTGTCTTTAAGCTGGGATTTTTCCCCAGTACACCAGGAAATTTGATTTCAAAGAGACAATACGTTCATAAATGCCAACTTGTACGATTTTGCTGTAATTTTTGCAGTTTGTTTTGTCCGTTTACGACTGTACGATCCAGGCTAAGATTTTTACAATTTCCAAGTACAAAACGTATAGTTGTGTATACAGCTACATGTATGTGCCTGGAGCCAGCCTCGTAATGCGCGCATCCGAAATGTGTCGCTGGCATTCCGCAGTTTGTGGGCACAAGGTGCGTGAGTAGCATCAGAAACCAGCTAGGTTGAACCAATTAACACAACGATAAGCTGGGAGGAATAGGCACGGTTGCACTTCATTCGCAACGTGATTGTGTACGTTCATGCATTCTACATTTACCCTGTACATGTACATTGATATCGTTGACGTGCCCATGTTGAGTCGTCATGAATGTCACTGTCGTGCTAAGTTGATCGAGGAAGACTTTCAAGGATTTAAGTCAGGGATTTTATGTGAGTAAACTGAACTTTGTTTCGCACTTTGGCAACAATTCAACAGAAGTTCAGGGACGAATACACCACAAACATGGTTCTTGATTGCAAGGTCTCATCGTGGAGAAGAGCCTACGTGTTTTGCAGCACATGTATTGTTATATGATATTGCCCATGCTGGATCTTAGGGACAGCAAGAAGCACACAAAAACAAAAAAACACGTAATTTAAGTTTGGCAGGGAAAAAAAGCTCTGCTCCCAATGACATGCCTATCAAAAATACGGTTGGTAAGTGGGGAAATTTGGAGGTCAATTTGACTGAATGGGGACATAAAATTGATAAAAACTTGCCTTAATCAATCTAAAAATACACACGGCCGACAATCCTTAAAAATTATGGACAATTTACACCATTATGCACAATGCCAGTCAGGTAATCTTGAGAGGAAACTGGCCAACGATGTCCGTATATCAGATGGTAAACGTACGTGATGCATCTTTAGGAGCCGGCGATAAGCCTCCTGCTGCGGAAGGAAATTGTGTGGACACACACTCGTTTCAGGTGCAAGCAATACAACCTCGCATTCATGAGCACAGAAAATACCGACATGAACATAGACAAGAGATCAAGTTCTGTGAATTAACTTGCAGAAATCGTCTTGTATTATCGATGTTTTTTTTTCACGTGACCCTGCGTGTGTGTGCAGTGTTGCATTTATGATGGTACAGTTGCCAGGTCCGTAATTTTGCCATGCTTTGCATAGACTGGTTGCTGCACTTCCACCATGCCTTCTTTGGCAATGGCACAGCGGGAACCAGTGTAGCATTGCTTCCTTCCATTGAGCATTGCACACATGTTTTCACCACTGCAGTAGCAAAACGCAATGGGAACCTGAGATGAATATGGAAGTTTCATGTTTCTACGTGAAGTTGTTGAGAATTGTTTTGTAAGATTGCTTCTTTTTTTTTTTTTTTAATTTGTTTTTCTAACTTGCTGACAAAAAATTTTACGGTTGCGCCAAAAAGTTAGGGTCAGTTAGGAAATGGAAGCAGAACTATTTGGGGGGGGGCTTTAACTATCATGACTATTACAATAAACTTCAGCTCATAGGGTTTGAATGTGTTTCTTTTGGAGTGTACATGTGAAATAGGTAATTTGGAGTCATGCAGTAGGAGTACACTTTTTCATTTTGAAAAGTTGGCGTCTCTGTACTTTTCCCAGTAGCCACAAATCTCGTTCTAAGCATTTCTTGCTTACTCTCTACTGTTAAAAACTCCTATTCTGGCACATACATGTACGTGTAACACCACTGTAGACTATACCTCCAAGTTGAATACAACACCCAATGTTTATTTGTATTTGAAATCCATCTGGTGCCGAGGTCATGGGTAGGGTGAGCCAGCACACTGCATCAGGGTTTTTTTTAATAGTTGAGAAAAATCATAAGATAAACAACCTTGGCTTTGTAGGTTTGTAGGTTGACCTCAAATTGGAATCAGTCAAAGAACAGAATAGGGAATGATTTACTATACGTGTATGTTTCTTTGTCCCCTACTACAAAATAATGAACATAAACTGTAGCTGAACCAATCCACCCCAAGGCTGACATGAGGATTTGCTTCCATAATGTACATGTGTGTCAGTATTTGAGAAAATGAGCTCTGTCTACTTGTCCCTTTAGGTCAATTTATAGATTTCAACTTTCACTCCCAACTATTTTTCTAGCAGTCTGTGAGAGAGCAAGGCTTTTTTAAAGGGTACCTAAGTGTTATACCGTGATCATAGATAGTGAATTTGTATAGGTTGTGAATTTATCATGTGATATGCTTCGTTTGTGCAGTTCGTCTGTGCACCATACGTAAACTATGGATGTATAAGCAAAATCAGTCTGGGACCCAGACTATGCAGTGCGCTCGCTCGATCGTTCGCATACGAATCAAGCTCCAAGGTACGCATTGGTGAAGAATAGGATTTTTTTTCGGAAAATGGGATATTTGAGGTAAAATAGAATTTTCGGTCAAGTGAGGTTGGCAGCTCTGGTTATAAGACCTCTGTTCGTGCACCCAGCTATGCTCGTGGAACACCTGTAACATACTCTAATCATTGTTTCTGCTGCAACCGCCAGTATTGTTAACATATAAACACTCATGTCATTGCTTCTTCCTGGTCTGCTCTTCAATCTTGCCAATATTTTGTTCCAGAATTTCATGTGAATGTCTTGAAATTCAACCATCAATCAAAACCCCAATGGTTTATTAATCCCAGGTCTCTCTGTAAACCAGTCTCTTATAAATTCTAGATTCTTCCCTCTTTTAAAAAACAAACATAAAACACTCAACAAAGGACAGCACAGTCAGTTTTAATTTTCCTTGTAATTTTAATATCTAATTTGCTGTTTAAGTGTTTCATTCATCACAGGTTTTTAATTTATCTTTCTATAAAATATGCATGAATTACACAGATAAGACTGTTCCAGTGTAATCTATGACCATGGTATAAACAAAACAATTGTGTACAAAACACCATAGACCCTGTCAGAGCAGGCTGTACAGGTAATTATATGTGTGTCCTTCAAAGTGCATGTACGTGTACATACATTAAAGTCAAGAATTTTCCGCTGTCTGAAAGTTAAATTCTGCTTTTTTCCGCTGTCTAAATTTTGTGTACAGAAACTGTATGTGACTGTACATATGTACTGTAGGCCTACATTTACTGTACATCTACAGGTATCTTTGGCATAATGATACATTTAGGGCCAACTCGCACCATGTCACTGTGATCTTGGACTGGTCCCTGTCCCTGTTGATTTATTCATAAGCCGTGAGACGTCTGGGCACTATGTAGGAACGGGGACCTGTGTGATCTCCGCGGTGCAGAGCCGGAGGAAATCAATACTGAATTCTGCGATATTGCAAATGAAAAACAGGAGGGGGAACGCTACCAAATGTTACTTTCAAAGTGAGTTCAACCGTGAAAATGAGTTGTCATTCCTAATTTCGGTTTATATTTATTTTATTTATGAATTTTGATTACCGAGAATTGCGTTTTCCGCTTTCTACCCCCAAATCCGCGATTTTTGCGAATTTTCCGCAAAGCGGAAAATTCTTGACTTTAACAGACATGAATAGCAGGGCTTGCAATTCCAAAAAGAAAGTTACTTGCACCTTGCACAAATAAGAATTTGAAACAACCTGAGCTACTGTAACAACACTTCGTAAAAAAGACATACAAAAACAAGCAACAATGTACATTTGCCATCTGCACTGTACCATGTATACATTAAAACTCCTATGCCAAGATGCTTTCTTGATAAAGTTGTCCAATCAGTCAAATGACTCCTACATATCTATCCTAATACTGTTGCCAATCAAGTGGAAGGAATGTTTGACTAGAACTGTTGCAGCAAATTTGCGTGGCATAGATTTTATTCCAATCTGCTGATATGGCCGGGACACTGAGGACAGAGAGACAGAAAAAACTACAGTAATACACGCTCATTTAACTTGTCAATATTTGTTTTTTCAATCTAATCATACAGATTTTACTGTGAAATATTTAACAATATGTAACAAATTATACCAGAACTTTTCCAACTTGCCCAAAACGCAAGCTTGAGTCGAGGATAACTTGCATTCCATTTCATTTCTGTTGCTCAAGCTCTACAATGGTTATGTCGAGCCCTGAATAGTATGGGCATGCTCATGCATGCCATTTGTGGACCATCTGTAGCCATCTGCATGTCTGTTTGGAATACAAAAATTGGGCCAGAGTTGTGGGGCATATATGTATTCATTTCCCACAGAGCTGCCGGTTTATGTACGGTGTAGCTCTGTGCTCAAAGCTGGTTTGATGAGAATGCGATAATGGTTTGGACATGTACATGTGTCTGCTGCATATCGCTACGTCATCGGTGCCGACTGTGAATATTCTTGCAACCTCAAATAGTACACCCTGAATACATCCCAACAGGGTTATAAGTTGAAATTGACAAGGGCCAAACTTCATGCAATGCCACTTCTTAATTGACATTTTACAGAAGGGAATTTATGGGAGCCTAATTCACCTCAAGCCCTGAAATAACCTCTGTTGATAAGGTCTTGCCTTATTTGGCCTGTTATGGCTTTTGGGCATGGTGTATACTCACCTTAAACATCCCCCCCCCCCCGAAACTGGAAGCTGGTGTAAATTCAGTATACATCATGTACATGTACTTGTGCTATTTGTGTTGGCGCTTGATTTCCTGCTTTGCCCTTAGCATGTCATTAGTGTTGTGCTTGATAGTGACTTTTTTAGAAATCCATGCTAATTTGTAGCAAGCTGTGTTTAATCATTCATGTGCCTGATTAGTTCAAAGCTGTTTATTCTCTTTTAAGTTTGTGCCCAAGATCTCATTTGCTAATTCCAGCACCAAGAATATTTAATTTCAATCAATTACTTTCTTTTTTCATTTATTTTGAGGCTGTTTAGTTTTGTTTTGTTTCAGGATATTTTGGGGGGGTTCACTCAAGAAATTCAACATTTTGCATTTGTGCCATATTTTCTTCATACGGTGCAGAGCCTTTCTAGCAGATTTTGTGGTTTTCACAGTTTAGTGCATTTTATAACAACAACTAAGAGTGATCTGATGCAGGAATTTTTTTTTTTATTCCGTCATTGAGACACAGGTGTTTGTGCAGTGCCGTGGGCACGCAGTCTTTCACACATTAATTGATTTTTCATTCTTATCACCAACTATCTCCTGTTAATGGAGTTTGGTTTTTCTGTCGCATTTAGCCCCTGATCAAAAACAGCAGCAAGCCTTAGACTTGGGGCTTTTACATGCATGTGTGAAGTTAGCATTCCTTGACTGCACAGTCATTCTCAGTTTAATAGTAGCTGTTGTAAGCAGCCATGTACAGTGGGTAACATTTCTCATTGAATATATGAAAGAAGTGCTTTTATTGTTTACCGTTTTTATTGGTTGGTTTCTATTTTTGCTGCATGTCCTGTACTTGTTCCTGTTCACGTACAGCTGTCTAAGATGCCTACCCCTATACGGCTCAAGGATCTGATAAGGAATATCCGTGCAGCACGTACGGCTGCCGACGAGAGGTCTGTGATCCAGAAAGAGCTGGCCATTATTCGCAACTCCTTCCGCGATGAGGACAACACGTACCGCTGCCGCAACGTGGCCAAGCTGCTCTACATCAACATGCTGGGCTACCCCGCCCACTTTGGACAGGTCAGCTAAAAAGGGATTTGGTCAATGCTCAAAGTGAACAGGGAGGAATGAAGGCATATCAACACCTGCTTGAGTCAGTGGTTCATCCACTCTACATTTGTCTCAGTACTTGGTTTTTACCCGTGTCATTACGTTTGAATGCAAATGAGTACAGATACTAGCAAGTTTGGTTTTCATTTCCTGATGCTGGTTGCAGTTAATGTAAGAATGATCAGTTTGTATTTGCATGTGGATAAAGTCTGTGCATACTAACGTGTACAGCGCAGGTCGTTATACATGGATGTATACACATGTGTGTACACCCATACTTCTTACCTTACATACCTACTGTGGACATTCCTTTCTTTTTGTGCAGTTAAGAAAACTCAGTGAAAATACTCGTTTTTCTTGAACTGGGAACACGATTTTCAGCCGGCTTTTTGTACAAGGTTTCCATGACTATTCCTCTTCCTTTTACAATGGTTGACCCCAACCCCAAAATACCTCTAAACTTCTTTTTCAGGGAAGGGGAAATGTCCTGTGGACACGTGTAAGTCCACAGAACGTCTTCCATTCCTGCATCGTGAGGATATCTTTTGTTCACAAGTCCACATTTGGTATGTAAGGTTAGCTCATTTGGGACTTGTCTGCTTAACAGCGGAGTGTTACATGTTAGAAAACATAGATGGTCTCCCAAGAGACATCAGATCAAATGAAAAGTATTTCTGCAGATTGGGCCTTCATGAATTAGTGATGATGCAGCCTAGGACTTTTCAAAAGGAACTATGCTATTTCAGGGCTGTTAGTCTAGTTAGAAATGCTGAACAAAAAGGGTGGAAATGTTGTTTATATTAGAGGGTAAATTGATGGCCTTGGTAGGAATCAAACCTTGGTAAAGATTATGACATCTTTTTTTTATCAGCTTGAATGTTTGAAACTCATAGCGTCCCCCCGTTTTACGGATAAGCGCATTGGCTACCTGGGAGCTACCCTCTTATTGGATGAGCGGCACGATGTTCATTTACTTATGACCAACTCCATGAAAAAGTGAGTTCAAACTATTGCTTATTTGTTCACGTATTTAACCTAACCTTAGGTCGGTGATCTACACATTTTATGTCTCATTGTATTTATAATAAAGAAATCAAAACCAAACCAGTACAGTTGTCCTCCCTAATGCTGGTGTAAAAGATTTAAACTAAGAATATTACAAGTTCCCAGGAAAGGCGCCTGTCTGGTTTTTATAGGGCAAAAGTGTAATTGAAAAGATTTAAAGTGGGATTTCAGCCTGCTTCCTACCAAGAAAATTGCTCTCTGGATATATGTTACATGTAGTAAGCCTCTAAAATTCTATGATTTATCTTCAAGATCTTGTAAATGGGTTTGAAGGGTTTTGTTTGGGGTTAAATTTATGAAACCTTACCATTTGACTTCTCCACCACCCGTCCCTGATCTCTGCACATTATTCATGGTGTTTAGGCAGCCTGATTCAATCAAGACTCAAAGAGCATGTTATTGAGGTCCCGATTTTGTTCTACCAGAGATGGTTTTAATCAGGGGTTAACGGTGAAATTAGAGGGAAGAGGTCGGGTGCAGTGTCCCCTTCCTGGCTTGATGAGACCTAAGATGCCAAGTGAACTGATTTTGGTACCGATCTGAGAATAGTCTCACTCATCCTTCCCCTTCCCATCCTGTGACAATATCCATTCACCCAAGGTCTCCCCTGGGATTGGGCCAGAATAACACTCTTGCCCTCATACCTGCTTGCACACACTACAGGAAAGGTGCTAATCTGGCCTGTTAAACAGCGCCCTAGTAAGCCGGGTAATGTGATTATTGCTATGTAATCAAATCAAGGGCCTTTCAAGCCTTTGCCTTGGTCTGAGTCTTTTGGGATGCACACATGGATTGATTCATATCACTGTTTCACCTCGCTTCTTTATTGGAATTCCAATTCAAATGACTTATTTATTTTTGGGAAGAGCTAAAACATTTAATATTTGACATGTTGCAGTAAAAAAATGAGTCCTTTTAAAAATTCCTCTTCATGGCAAATCAGGCCTGTGATTGAGTGCCAGTTGTGAATTCACTTGCTGGGTAATTCCAGAAATTAGAGGTCCAAAAGTGTGACATTTTCGTGTCCCTGTTACATCTGACCTTTGTTATTTGACATGGAAATATCACCCGCATTGAGTTCCAACTATTACTATTTGTTTGGCAGGTAATTTTCATTAATTCATCACTCTTGGAAATTGGAGAATGTGTTCTGAACTTACAAAATCATATGTCAGATGTGACAGGGACACGAACAAAATGGACCCTTAATTTCTGGAATTACCCTGCGCATATGTTGCCAACATTCACTGTCATTTGGGGGGCATGTCCGTTTGTTAATCTATCAGTATATTACATCATGCTAATTGTTACTACAAATGTTTCATTAAGAAACTTTTCAGAACACAGGTTGTTGGAGCTACATCCAGATTGGTAGCATTGGTGCTCTGTCCATTCTTGACCCTCACACCCGTTGAAAATTGATCAACCTGTTCTCATGGAAATCTAATTCATTTGACATTCTCCCCCACCCTAACTTCCTTGCAGTGACATGGATCACAACACCCAGTACATAGTAGGCTTATCACTAAGTTGTTTTGGCAGTATCTGCTCACCAGAGATGAGCAGAGATCTAGCCGGCGAGGTGGAAAAACTTGTCAAATCCTCCAATGCCTACATCAAGAAGAAGGTGAGTTCTTAGGCTTTCGTACCAGTTAGGAAATGTCACAAAACTCTCGGTCTCTCTTTTCCCTTCATTTTTAAATGAGCTGTAGACTTTGTGACTCAGTTACCAGCCTGTTCCTAATGGAATAGAGTATATTTTTCTCATGAGATTTTCTTTTCTTGGATTCATCTCGCTTTGGTAGACTTCATCTGAAACTCCACAATCAGATTTACACACATAAATAGATGTCTCTATAGCAGAAAAATTTGAGCTGTGTTAAAATTATTAAAATATAGGTTGGTGGGTACAAAACTGGTGAGACTGAAGCCTGAAGCTTAAAAGATTGAAGAAGCTTACTGAGAACAGGTTGTTTTCCTGGTGGAATGTTAAAAGCTTTCCAGTTTGAAGACCCAGCCTTTCACTCATCTTGGCTTAGCTTACCTGTACTCAGCATTGGAAGAGTCCTGCTGACATAGTCAACTGTTGTGGTTCCAAGTTAGATGGGTTTACTGAACCAGCAAAGGCAGTTGGCTTTGATTACCCAAATTCATTATTTTGTTTTGGAGATGGTCTGGGCAGGACTCCTTTTACTTTACGAACCTTGTTTAGCCTGTGCCACAGAGTATTCATCAGACTTTGTTTTCCCATTAAAAACAGACAAAAACCCAGCAGAAAGTTGAGTTGTCTATAAGTTGGTTTTTGGTTTCTATGTCCCCTTCCCAAAATAGGCTGCTTTGTGTGCTGTAAGAATCATCCGAAAGGTCCCTGACCTCATGGAGATGTTTATACCTGCTGTACGCTCACTTCTTAATGACAAGAATCATGGTGAGTGTTTGGAATATAGCTCTTAAAACCATAAACATAGCAAGACCCAGTCCTTAATCCTGAACCCTTCAAGATCTTCTAAACCCACCAAGTAGTTCCATTGAGGAAGGAGCCTTGAGTGGCTGTTTACATGGTCCCAGGGAAAGTTTAATTACAATGTGCACGTTTTTACCTTCAGTCTTCACACAAATTCCTAAATATTATTGTTCCAAAGATACTTTCAAAGGAAGATTGTATTCGTTTCAGGTAGCTCCTCTGTTGATAGTTGCATGTCAGCTCACCTCAGTCAAAAATAATTATGGGGTTTCATTTTGCCATAGTTTGTTTGCATGTGTAATATTCGGTTTTGTTAACGGGAAGTGATAGATTCAGAGCTGGTATTACGATGTAGGTGACATGATCAACGTGTGTGCAGTGTGAGCCGAAACCCATTTGCAAAAAGCCAAGAAAAACCATTTCCTTGAGTCTGTTTGTAAATCCGGAGCAGGTGGCGAAATTCACAGCAGTAAAACTCAAGCCTCCATTTCCACTTCTTTCCTCAGGTGTTCAACTAACGGCAGTGGTTCTCATCACAGAAATGTGTTCCCGGAGCCCAGATACTCTCCTGCACTTTCGCAAGGTGGGCCTGATCCTCTTCTGATATCAAGCTTTTCTTTCTGGTCAGGCACCATAAGCCACAGTGCTAATCATTGCGGGTTCAAATCCCTCTGTCAGAGTAATAGTCGAGTTGTCCTACCCAGCTGTCTGACTAATACATAAGGAAATCTCCTCATTAAACCACAAACTTGATTTTATGGCTTCTTAAGAATAAAACTGGAAGCCCCTTTCCAAATTTTGGTTTCAGAGGTAGGTATTTTCTGCACTGTGCTCACAAAATTACCTGCGAGTCATTGTATGACAGCAGCATCTTGTGCTGTTCATGTTCCTTTCCAATTTGAAAACCAATTATTAATTTGAAATTTTTTTTTCCCCCAATCTTTTCCCCCCTCAATATTGATAATATGTCACTCCTATTTCTGACACACAAGGTTAAGGAGGTATGTGTTACGTTCGTACCGTCGGCAAGATTTGTCTGTTTTCATTTTCATGCCTGTCCATGTTTCCTTTCTTTTAAGTTTCCATGTTTGCCAGTAGTACCTCAGTTTGTCTCCATCGTAGTTGGTTGTGCACTGTCTCGTCAGCCAAACTCGGGGATAAAAATTCTGTCTCTCTGGCCCCAAAAATGAAGAGTTCCTCGGAAGTATTCTGAAGGCATTATTACTTGAATGAATGTGCAGATAAATTGAAAGCTTTGGTTTGAAAAGGTGTGGAATAAAACCCTGGTAAATTTTCGGGCAAAGAGCAACAGAATCAGTGAGGGACTGACATTAAAATCCAAGTGGCATGTTGACCTGGCTGGGATTTGAACCAAGGTTATACCTGGGAGACAACCACAACTGCTGCTCCGCTAACCTGCTTCCTAAGAAGCAACCTGGTCTCAACGCTTGGTTCTTTGAAAAATTCTACTTGCAATGCAGCTGTGGCCTTCTTGCAGTGTAAAACAGTAATGTAAGGCTAGAGCATTTACTGCCATCTTCCACTGCAAGGTTCATGTTTCATGCATTCAGTAATAGTCAAAAGCACACATGAAAACCAAACACGTGAAGCCGTTTCTGTACATGGCATAATGAGAGGTTTGACTCTGCTGCTGTTGTGGGAGGGGACTCTGCTGCTGTTGTGGGAGGGGACTCTGCTGCTGTTGTGGGAGGGGACTCTGCTGCTGTTGTGGGAGGGGACTCTGCTGCTGTTGTGGGAGGGGACTCTGCTGCTGTTGTGGGAGGGGTCTTTGTCATTGCCCTCACCATGATTTGCTGAGGTACTGGTGCCCTCGTTAGTTTGTGAATACATAAAGAACCACATTGCGCACCCAGTGGCTTTTTGATGAGTTCTGGAGACTTCTGTTGCAACATGGTTGTGGTCTTGGTTTATGGAATGTTATGGATTGTGTCAAGTCTGTCAGTGGTGGAGGTTCAAATTTATATGTTCTGAAAGAATAATGCCTCATTTGCTTCCATGACTTCTGCACACGGCCAACATGCACAAGTATGCCTAGTTGATTTTTATTTACAGCTGTGATTTTGACATCATCTTGTCACATAAAAGCACTCTCCGATCATTGTACCAAACTTTGTCATTTTTTTGAAAATCAGGTGTTCTATCAAGTTTCTTGCATTTTGTTGTTGAAAGTGTATGTTGGAAAGAAATCCAGGAATCTTGAGTGTGTCACCAATTACTTTCACTTTTCTAATGATTTTTATGGAGAAATATCGCGTAGAGTTCTGATGCTACACAATATTTGGTTTGACTACAGGGGGTTAATCAGCTAAGCACGACTGAATGCATGGATGCTTGTGGGAAATTTTGACATCAGTATATGAAGTCATCATGGCACTACCAGTGGGCTCTGTGTTAACTAATAGTACATTTAACTACACTCACAGCTAGGGATGTGTGATACGCTGTTGAAAGCAGGAGACAGCATTTCTGCCGCACCCCGATGCCAGTGTGCACTCATCTCATGCAAAGACATTGTGCATTTGTTCACATTATGTCGAAAATTTGCAGCTGCCATTGTGCCAGGCTACTACAAGACAAACTTGTAGTTAAAAAGTTTAATCACAAGAGTGCATTGCAAGCATGGTTATAAATTGAGATTGGGAGAAATTGATTGTGGATTTGAGAAATTTTGGTGAAGGTTTTGTCTTCCCGTGCACCCTACACCCTCATTTTTAAGAATGAGTTTTCTTAGCTTCAATTAGTACACAACACAGCACCTTGCCTACTCCTGGAATGCTTGTCAGATTATACTCCACCTTTGTTCCTGTATGTTATTTGTATCGCTGTTCTTGCAACCAGAAAAGGAAATAATTTCATTGAATGTGACTTTGGCTTTGAACATAATACTTTTTCTTTCCATGGTGTTTGTCACATCCTGTGAGACAGGTTCTTATTTCAGGAATTAAGCTCAGTAAAACCGCAATAAATTGACTTGCAATCTTTTCTTCCTGTTCCATCAGATTGTGCCAAACCTTGTTAGAATACTTAAGACCCTCATCATGTCAGGCTATTCACCAGAGCACGATGTGTCTGGCGTCAGTGATCCTTTCCTTCAGGTGAGAGATTTGTTGGATTGTAACATTTGCAAAGCGGTGAGGCTCGATCACTGAATGATTTGACACCCATGACCAATCATGACGGCAGTGCTTGTCAACTCTGAGTGCATTGTGATTACGTCTCCCAACCCCAGGTCAAGATCTTGCGGTTGCTGAGGATCTTGGGCAAGTCGGACATGGACTGCAGTGAGGCCATGAACGATATCTTGGCTCAGGTGGCCACCAACACGGAGACCAGTAAGAACGTAGGCAACGCCATCCTGTACGAGACTGTCTTGTGCATCATGGACATCAAGTCTGAGAGTGGGCTGCGGGTGCTTGCTATCAACATTCTGGGCAGGTTCTTACTGAACAATGACAAGAATATCAGGTAAATTTAAACACAAAATTCTCCTAGATCTCTTCCCGTAAAGGTGGTGTACACCATTGGTGTTTTTTCTAATTTCACAAGATTGGCTGATTACGGTGTGTGATATTCACTGCAACTTACATTCCACTCACTTGTTTCATGATTGAGTCAACAGCTTTGTGAAAAATCAAGAAAAACGGCGCGGTATTTTCAATACTTAAATTGAAGGTCTTGTAGTTTATCTTGCGAAAAATGTATGGATTATAGGGCATTCGTAGTGCAAGCAAACATCGTCCGTGGGGTCAGGGTGGCAAACAAGCAGGACAGGTTCTCATTCCCTTAAAAAGGGAGCAGTTTTCAACGGCTAGAAGTAATCAGTGAATTTACCTTGGAGTAGCATTGCGGATTCATGGAAAAACTTCATCAAGGAACACAGCAGTCGACTTGTGTCCATGACATCAAAACGAGTAGGCCTGTATGATAATGCACGTGCGCACTCGATTGTGTTTATAACGGCACTTTCATGTCGGTTCACACATCGCTGAAAGTTTAAAATTCCATTCATAGTTGAGTATTAATAATTATAAGTAAAAAGAATTATGTCTTTAAACAAGGGAGGATTAACGTGCTTGGAAACAGCCACCATATTGGATCATACCATTATCATTTAGGGGTGATTTTGAAGTCACAAAGTTTTCCATTAAAAAAACCTTTCCTTAAATAAAATTCAACTTCACACGGATCCCATTTATTTTCTACTTTACGCCTAACACTCAGGTTCCTATAATTTCAGATCGCAGTGTTTTTGGTGAAAGAATGTCAGTGTATTTTTAGCTGCTTTTAGGTTTATCCGTTAATTAATAGAGACTCCCACAACACTTGCAAATACTACACATAAGAAATTTGGTGCCTGTTAAAGGATGTGATGTGCAAAGTGAAATTAACTCTATTACGATGGTCGGCCGACCATCGTAATCAAAGAGAACAACATTTTTCGTTTTCTCGAAAACTACAGCGTTCTGGGTGGAATACTTTATAGACTAATTGAGACTGTTATGTACTTTCTTTCAAGTAAGATATTTCAGGATTATACGGTAGTCCGATTTTTGGGATTTTACCAATGGTGTACACCACCTTTAAACCCCCAAGACATTTTTAATAAGTACTTTTCCTAAAAAAAAAAAAAAAATACATCTTGAAAATACTTTTCCTAAATTCTTCAAAATCCACCACATTGTATGAAGCCAGTACCAAAATCTTCAAACTTTTTTAACTTTTCTAGAAGCATCATTCTGCTCACAAAGTAACTGTGGCCAAGCCCAACCCTACTCAGTCCTTCAGGATCCTCAACTTTCTGATGGATTTTGAAAGATTTGGGAGGGGAAGGGATAATCGTTTGTCATTCACCGACACAGTTCCATCCATTTTTATATTTTGTGAAGCCAGTGTCAAGAGAGAACATCCTCAGAGCAAAATTGCTGAAGTACACGTACGTCTTAATTAAAACTCATGCTACAGGAGTTTATTACATTATAATCAACTACATTTGCGGTATCTTAGCTTGCTGCACAGCTACCGTCTGCTGTGATTTTATTCCATTGCAGGAGTGCTGTAAAGAATCTCCTTAATTCCATTTCCAGACAAGAATAATCCATCGTTCTTGGTTCTATAACTTGCACTCATGGTATTTTACTCGTCATTTAAAAGATTAGATGTGAATGTAATACTTCCTGTTTTTCTTGCAGATACGTGGCTCTTAACACTTTACTAAGGGTTGTACAGAGTGACATGAATGCAGTACAGCGACACAGAAGTACTATAGTGGACTGTCTGAAAGATCCGGACATTTCAATTAAAAAGTAAGCTCAGCCTTTCAGCTTGAATCAAATTGTCAGAAAGTAAACATCGAAAGTTGAGACCTTGTTCTTATATATGAATTACGAATTTTTTTTACTGCCAACTGGGAGTTCCTGGAAATTCCACCCGGGATTATTCTGCAGTCTTGAATTCACCAAAATGTTTACAAACCTTGAAGCAGAAGTTTGTTGCTTCCACAGACACTCTTGTCATAGCCAGCCTTAGCCAGAAAACCTTTGACTGAGGCTTACCGTGGTTACACTGGCCACCCTGTTGATGTGCCTTCTTTTAGTAACAATATTCACACATTCCAACAGGCGTGCAGTGGAACTATGCTTTGCCCTCATCAACTCCAACAACGTCCGCAGCATGGTCAAAGAGCTCATCTTCTTCCTGGACAAGACAGACCCAGAGTTCAAGTCGTACACGTCCTCCAACCTCATCTCCACTTGCGAGAGGTAAGTAGGCAATTCTCAAACACAGACCAGATGACACCAACGTCCTGATTGGTTCCGCTTCTTCCTGTCAAAGCCTGGCATGAAGTGGGAATACAAGAAACTTACTTCACTCCCCAACCTTCCTTTTTACGTCAGATGCACGTGGAACAGGCAGTCTCTTTCTACACAAAAGCCATCCCTCAATCTCTCGTGTCTAAATGGTATTTGTGGCGTACATGTGCAGCCTCCTAGGGCAAGCAAGAATGCCACTTTTTAGGCAAAAGCCTGACGTCAGGCTATTTCATTTAAAAATGTAGGGCTAATTTCAGGCTTTACCAGGGTATATTCAGGCTTCTCTGGCCTTGTGTTCAGGCTCTGGACCAGGACCTGCTTAGCCACCTGGCCAGACAATGATTATCTGTTGGACCAAATTCCGATGCCATGTTGTATCACATGACACATTTGTGTTTTGCCCTCACCCTTGTAGATATGCTCCCAACAAGAGATGGCATATAGACACAATGATGCGAGTGCTGACTGGGGCAGGCAACTACGTCCCCGAAGACTCGGTGGCTAGCCTCATCCAGAACATCTCCGAGACGTCGAACCTACATGGCTACATCGTACAGCAGCTCTACAAAGCCTTGAAAGAGGACATCAGTCAGGTATGGAATGGCGGACTTCTTTTGTCCATCAGTGAGCCCAAGGCAGTGACTGTAAAAGAGGAGACGCTTAAGTCCACAATGTCAGAATGGAGTGATGATTGACTGAGCCAGGTTAACCACTTGCTGCTGCGGAACCCCGTTTCGAGCACCATGGGTTTATATGCAGAGACGAGGTGCCCGAAATGGGACAAAAGAGTTGGTCTGTGTAACAAAAGACCGTACTCGTGTCATTGGTGTGGGTGTTAACGTCTATTTAGTGAAATGACGAATTTTTAAAGAATTTTGAAAACTGAAAATCTTGAAAATCACCCGTATGTATGCACTGCATTTTTAAAAGCACCCGGCAGGATGTGGTTAAAACCCTTATGACTCAGGTGTTCCATACTTTCACTTTTCTTTATGTTCAAAGTCAACATTGCAGGTAGCAAAGTATTGTCGGTGTTATAGTCCATTGATGTGGTGTACAGTTAACCCTATGCGTTGAAAGTTAATGTTCATCCATGTATTTTATTCAGCAAATCAGTTCTCCAAAGCAATGCTTATTTTATATTTGTATCCGGTGACTTTCTGTTCACTGTTCTCAGAGCATGTGTACATGTACTACATTGTTGAGTGTCATTCAGAGTTCAGTAGTACTTACCTTACCAACTGCTTTATAAAAATTTCAAATACCTGCCTGAGCTGGAAAACATTTTTGTTTGGATATTTCAAGAGAAGGAGTTAATTGAGTTTGCGTTCTTTTTATGTGCAGCAACCGCTAGCCCAAGTTGCATCGTGGTGCATGGGAGAGTACGGCGACCTCTTAGTGGGCGGGGCAATCGAGGAGGAGGAGCCGGTGCAGGTACGTACCTACTACGTCCCGGCTTTAGACTTGGACCAGCTCAGGCAGGCCACTTATGACCCTGGCAAGACAGAACCTTTGCAGGTTCGTATGTGTCGGTACAGGCTGCTGCCAAGGCTGTTGCGTCTGTCTAGTCTTGTCTATATGGAGAGGGTAGAGTTGACGAGCTTACTAACCCTGTCATGCTTGGAAACTTTGGCAACTGATTTTTAACGTTCATTTTTTTGTTTCTCCCTTTGAAATTTAATTTGTTTCTTGATTACTTTTTTGTTCTATTAAAATCCAAGTAAATCAAAACTAAGTTCTCAACATAATGTGATTTTTAATTGATTTTGTTTCAACAATTAAAACATTGCTTTGTGTTTGCTGTAGAGGATTCCCATTTTAAATACATGTCTAAATGTGTTTGATTTCTTGTGAGTAGGTTTCAGAAGACGAGGCATTAGACTTGCTAGAGTCTGTTATTCAATCTACATCCTCGACGCAAGTAACCAAAGAGTATGTTCTCCAGGCTATCTGTAAGATCAGTGCACGGTTTACACATTCAACAGAGTAAGTCCAAAGCGTTGAAGTATTTTTGCAAAGACATATCCTATTTTTAAGTGTTGACGTCAAGGCTCGATTCAGAAACTGAGAGTTAAATGATTTATATATAAACTCATTGCCGTTGTATTTATTTCAGTGTAAGTTTTGCTTGTATTTTTTATGATGGGAAAGTGATCCCTCGTGATTTTCTAGATTCCGGGATTTTTTACCTAAAAGTCTCAAATTTTTTTTTAATTTAACCATTTGGCCCAGCACTTAGTTTTAAAATCACCAAGTGTAAGACTGCCTGTCATGTCCGTGTTTTGAGAGAATGACATTTTGTCAGCTGTGAAGAGCACTAAAAACTCACAGTGTTTTATTCTTGTCACTGTTGTATCCACTCCTGTGGAGTTTTTGTGTCTTTCTCCTCATTCTCCGATGATGCGATGATGAATAGCGTCAGGTCTCAAGAGAAGTTATTTTTGTCCCTTGCAGGCGCATCAAGAAGATGACAGCACCTTACACGCAGAGTCTAGATACCGAGTTGCAACAGAGATCCGTGGAGTTCAATGCATTAGTCACATCGCATGACAACATGAGGTCAGCTAAGTCACCTGTCGATTCTGGGATCACTACACACATTTCTAGCAGCCTCGATTTTCATTCAATCCACCATTGTATAATATTCTACTCAATAAACTTGCTTATGAAACCTTCAAGTCTGAAAGAAATTAGTAACAGATGTTTATTAATATTTAGAGTGTTTATTATTGAACTTTGGACTTCATTTGTTGATCTGGTGTGGTCAGTCTGTTTGTTTAATTGCCGTTGACAGGTCTGGTTTACTAGAACGAATGCCTCCCATGGAGAGGAAAGAAGAGAAGCAGGTTAATGGTGACGTGAATGGGGAAAGAGAAGACAGAAAGCCCATGAAACCACCCAGTGTTCAGCAAGAGGTACGGGGACAGGTCAATTTTTAGATGAAAACTGAAACTCGGCATCTTGTGTTCTCTTACCAATTTTGGAGAGCAGCTTTCCAAACTTAAATAGGACATCAAATTTCTAATTTTTTAATTAAATTTGAGCTTGGTGGATACAATATTTCTTGCTATCAGAGCAGTCATACGTAAACGATGATTTGGTTTACTCACTTGAATTCTGTATGATTGTGTTAATATAAAACTAAGTGTGACTTTGTCAATTTACAGCTCGGTCCATGCAAAGTTTATCACCTTCCTCCCATAAGACGAAAATGCTCAGTTACTGTGTATAAATGAGATAAGCAAAAAAAATAACAGAAACTGGCTTGGAATATTGAAAAAACATGTTGAACAATTTCTGAAAATAATTCATCATTTATGATACATTGTAGAGTTCTTTGATGTATGAGCTGGGGCATCATTTTCAGTTTCTAGACTGCAACTTGGCAACTCTTCATGCTGGTGTCATGTTGGAGCTTCATATTACCTAGGGATATGGTCTGGGGCATGCTTACAGATTCGAACAGGGTTAGGATTGATAGAGTGCCATGAGGGTTGATTCGCGCTGACATGTGCTTTATAAAACATGACTGTTTGTGTTTTTATTCACCACAGAGCAAAGGATTGTTAGAGCTTCTAGACAATCCCGGTGCACCTGTTCCTAATGCAGGCTTCTCGTTATCACCCACACACATCCAGAAGACAGAACCTACATCAAGTGGTGGTGAACTATTAGACCTGCTCGGTGAGACACTCATACTTTGCTGCAGTCAGCATCAAACTTCTAGGCTAGTTGTCACCTTGGTGGCTTAAGAGAAGCTGGTGCTCATCTGTTCCAGAAATCTTTATAGACTTGCTGTTCAGGGGTAGTAAATCACTGCACTCGAAGTGACCTCTTTCTTGTTCTGTGTGTTTCCTGTTCTTGACAGACACGCTAGACCTGAGTGCCCCAGCACCTGTCACGCCGTCCCTCCAGCCGTTAGCACCCGTGTCCAGCCAGCCTGCACCTGTTAATATCATGGATGCCCTTGGAACATTGGAACCGATGCCCGCCCAGCAACCACAAGCAGACCTGCTTGGAGGTCTGGTCAATAATTTCACTGGTGAGTCACAGAAAACTGTCTTTGTGGCACAGAAAAGGAGATTAGAAAGAAGATTGGTCTATAATTTGAAAGAAGCATTTTCCTTGATGGCTGTAACTTTCTTTATCAAATCTTGGTAGCCCTTTGTCATTCTTCAAATGTCTGATCAAAGGGAGATAAATGACTTATCTAAGAGTGAAGCCGTCTCTCTTACTGTTTGATTTGTGAACTAATTTTTTTTAAATCCAGTTGCTACCCTAAGAGAAGAAACTCGCATGCAACAGGAGTGGACAAAATTAAATAGCTTGGACTTTAGGCATTCATACTGCTGAACAGGCACTGGCTGGCTCAGTTGATGGAGGGATTGCTATGCATGTTTCTTCATTCATTCCTTGCCATGTGAAAGGAACCAATATCGAATACCAGCTACAAGGGGTCTAACGGGCTCACCTCCTTATCCAAGACACCTTACTCCCTCAGATGAGAAGCAAGATGGTCAAATGATTCTTGAAGGAAGCGATGCTGGAGTTAATTTCCCATTCTCTTTCCTGTTGCAGGGCCTTCAATACCTTCTATCATTGCCGTAGAGAATGCCAATCTGAAGGTCGAATTTGCCTTTGAGAGGGAGGCCCCAGAAAGAGTAGCCATCATGCTGAAAGCCACCAACCCTACTCCTAACCCAGTCACTAGTTTCCTATTTCAAGCTGCAGTCCCAAAGGTTGGTTACGTGCGGTAACTTGGCTTTGTACCGAGAAGAAAAAGTAGTTTCCTTAAAGAAACCAGAAAATATAAATATTTATATAAATTTTACTAAAAACCCCTTGAAATTGCATTTTTGGGTTTCAGTTAACTTCATATTAAATTTTTGTTTGGCTACTTTAACCCAAATTTTGATGCTTTTTTGGTTTTATGCTGCTTCATATTTGCATATTCATGAGCAGAACTATGATGTCATCCAAGGCACCAAATTTCAATGTTGCACTGATTTGTGCACAGAAATTTCTAGATTTTTTAACCACTGCTATGGCAGATTTCATTTTCTTTGGCCATTTATTGCTGTGTAAGTATATGGCAATGATCCAGCAAAAATCTGTTTCAGAGAAATGTTTCCAGATAGCAAATTTGGGGTTCACAATTTGAGCATGAAAATATGCAACCTGAAACATGTCTTCCTGGATTTATATCAAAGCAGAAGCGCCCTCACTTGTCCAGAAATGCTCGGTCAATTTTTAACCCTAACCCTCCTGAATCCTTCACCTGTTGGAGGATTGAGGAGGGTTAGGGTTAATGTTTGAAAAAGGGGCACCGTTCAGTTCACGCAACTCAAAAAAGATGTCAAACAGTCTTCATACATGGAGGAAGAGTACAGTGATACACAAAAAGTGATTCTAAGAAAAATCTATTTCCTGGATCCCTTACTAACCACTTACCGCCGGGGTACCCGACACATAGTTTTTATAAGCGTGGCCGGGACAAAGGAAACTGGGCCTTGTAACAAAAGACAGTACTCGTAACAAAAGACCAGGCTTTTCAAGATGTATATATTTTTTTGCATTAGGGAGATGTTAATGTTATATAACAGGTTGTGCCCTTACCCAACATATAAATTGATAAAAAGCCACCAAACAGTCATTTTTGTGGGTTTTAACGTTCATTAATTTAAATGATGAATTTTTGAAGAATGTTGAAAACTGAAAATCTTGAAAATGTCTCGTATGTGTGCACTGCATTTTTCAAACCATGCGGCAGCAAGTGGTTAACCGATAAAAATGTCATCATCATTGAAGCAAGACATTGAAGGGGGAGGTTTGTCGGTTATCATGGGGCAACGTTTTGTTTTTAAAGTTCCACAAAAATATAGTTCATTTCACTCTCCACAGACATGAGAGCTTTCAGATTTTCCTCTGATAAAAAGACCTTTCGAAAAAAAATTAAAAGTATGATTTTACAAAGAAATATATTTTCAGGGCAGACAGTGGGGAACTCAAAAGTATTCCCCTTCAGTTTCAGGCCTTTCATCAAATTGTTAACCACTTGCTGCCGGGTGCTTTTAAAAATGCATTGCACACATACGGAAGATTTTCAGGATTTTTAGTTTTTAAAATCCTTCAAAAATTCATCATTTCATTTAATGGACGTTAGAACCCACACAAATGACTGTTTGATGGCTACTCTAAACTGACGGGCAACTTTCATTGACTCCTGAGTATTTTAGCCAGGCCTGCCAGCCTGTAAAGAGAGCCTAGAATTGCAGGATGTTGCATAATTTCCTTTGTCCAAGGTGCATGCGAGGGGTGTCTTCAAATGCGGCTGGATTAGCATGCAGCGGTGCTGTGTCGCTCATCAATGGGGCCCTAGAGCACTTTTGTCCACGGTGCTAATCCGCGGGTGCGCTTTGCTCAAAACAGTGGTATACTGTTTAAAAACAGTGACGGATTGCCTTCGAAAAATACAAGCCGAAAAACGATGGCAATTCCCAGTAGCAGGTTTTTTGTTCGAAGTACGGTCTTTTGTTACACAGACCAGCTCTTTTGCCCCATTTCGGGCACCTCGGCTCTACGTATAAACCCATGGTGCTCAAAACGGAGTTCTCCGGCAGCAAGATAATAGCATCCCTGCTTTTAAGTTTGGCTTCACATGTTGTTCAGCAAAATATTTATGCCAAAGTTAAGTTTGCATTTTTATAGTAAAATCATAGTATGTCTGAGTGTTAAATGAAATTTATCTTCAGTCCTCTTGACTGTTGATGACATTTTTGCATGCAAATGACATGAATTGGATCTCCTCTCACTTGCAGACATTCCAACTCGAACTCTTGACGCCTTCGGGTGACGTGATCCCGCCCAACAACTCGGGTGCCGTCACACAGACCATCAAAGTCACCAACCCAACCCGTCAGGCTATGCGCATGCGCTACAAGATGGCTTTCACCATAATTGGACAAACCATCCAAGACCAAGGCGAAGTCAGCAACTTCCCCCCGACCCTGTTCTCATAGCAGGACGCGGATTTCTTCCTCCAGCCTTTGTTTCTTTGGCATAGCTAGGTAGGACGTTAGATAGTGCAATTATGCTGAACCAAGATCCAACAGCGGTAGAATCTCTTTGCCCCCTTGGCTTGGATAAGCTTAAGGGACTCGTCAGCAGCTCCATCAAAAGGAGGAATAAGGGGGGACAATTGCGTTTCGAATTTTGAAGTATCAAGGAACAAGGTTGAATGAGGTTTCCATTGATGAGAACCTGATCGTTTAACTGTAATTGGCACTGTTGATTATTTGGTACTCTGTTATAGGGAAAATGAAAGCAGATTATGGTGAACACCCTAATCGTCTATGAAAGTGGGGGAATAGGAAGAAAGCTGTTTGAGATAATAATGCACTACCAGCTGCTTAGCAATTCAGCAGCTGGTGGTATGTTCATTCCTTATTTCGATGGAGCTGGTAAGGAATGACATCGCATAAATTTCTTTAAATACTGCAAAATATACAATACACTCTTGTAAAAAATAACACCATGGTTTACTGCTTCACACGTGTAACTGAAAACATATTCCTTACAAAACTAAATTCTCCGATTTCAGTATGATTTTGCACACACCTATGGAGTAGGGTTAAAGTTAGTTTGAAAACCCGCATTGGTTTGTTCAAGTTGTGTACATTTCCCTTTGGGAAAAATGTGGCTTGCCCGTCATTGAGAATTTGACAAACTCCCATTTATGTCACAGTTTAAATCTAGTATCTGTAATTCTTAACTGCCCCCTAGTTTGGAACAGCAAGCTAGTGAAGGACTGTTTGGCATTGCATTTCACGTACTCAAATCTGAGATGGGATAAAATTTACTTGTCTTTTATTCAGTGGTCATGGTGGTCTGGTTCCTTGAGGGCAACAGAAGTAATGAACTGATTCCAAAATACTTACGTTGGTACCAGACTTCACTGGCACACTCTTCGGAGTAATCCATCAGAGTTACTAATACATCAACATATTAATGTAATGGTGAGCTTCAGGTTGATTGACAGAGAATTTGGACACCATCTACTGTGTGACGTTTAAGAAGTTTTCAAATATTCCATTTTTTTTCTTTCCATTGAAAAGAAATGCTTGTAATGTTGACACTGTTTAGTAGGTATCTTAGAAGAGGTCGCTTGCTTGTCACAAACGTTGCCAGTTAATTTGTTGTGTAGTCAGCTCAACCTCAACATATGACCAGTGGACTAACTTTGGAAGTCCAGGTCACCGAGTTTCTACAAATGTGGTAAAGTACAGGAATTAAGAGCTTTTTTACAGTTAATGAAATCGTCTCGACATGCAGAAGTTGTGTCTTTCCTCTAGTGTTTTTGTCTTTCTTTCATCGGTATCTGGCATTTGTCGGTATAATTTGGTGCATTTGACATACTTTCATTGGTGATTCGTGGGTTGAAATACCAAAATGTTCAAATGTGCAAGTGCTGGTTACTGAATCCCGTTGTGTCCATATGTAGGACTAACACCCCCCCCCCCGGGTGTGGGTTTGGCATGTTTTTTGACACGTTGTTATAACCTAAAATTTTTCTTACCTTCAAAGTCCTGTTTGTCCATTTTTGGGGGTATTCACCTAATCACTTTTTATGCTTTGGATCAATTACCTGTCTCCAAGTCAAAGGTTCTGTGACCTGTTTATCTGTTAATGTCATCCAGTTTTGAAAACAATAGTTCACACACAAATGTTCCGTGTGTAGCTTCACTTCAGAGACCTGCTTCAACCTCTCAACAACCAGTGACATGATACATGTTACTTGTGTAGCACTGAAGTTGTGTTTTGCTGGTTGTGTAGTTAATGTATCAGTCTTTTCACTTCCATTGCAGATTTTCTCTCAGTTTTTTAGTAGCCTGATATTGTACTCGTAGGTTTACTGTCTCCATCAAACAAGAGATCCCCCTGTCTGTTTAGGAGCTGACAGGAATGAGATCCAAGACGTTGTGAGGATTGGGTTGAAAGACATTTGTAAAATGAATAATTGAAGTGGGACTGAGTTCTTGCCACTTTTTGAAATGGAAAAAGTGGCCACCTCTCTGCCAATTTCAAATTTCTCTCTGGCAGAAAATTAGTTCTCAAATTTTTTTTGTTCATTGCTAGTATTAAAGCAAGAATTGGTTGCAGAATTTAATGGTATTGTGGCCTGATGGAATAAATGGTTTGTGAATCCGTATCTTGAGTAAAAGATCTGGTACCAGTACATTCTTAACCTTGAATTCTTCAAACTGAAAAATTGTTACTGATGTGTATGATTCACGGCAAGTATTCACAAAGCAACCCAAGAGACAAGCAGCCTCCGTGTACTGTCTTTGAATGGCAAAAAAAGACAAGCCATTCCTGACAAAACAGCTGATGTGTGAGGCTTGCTCCCAGATTCACATGATGCAAACAACCAACAGTTTGAGGAAAAAAGATACTAGACATTACTTAGAGTTAAGTTACAAATAGCCTATACATCTTGGTGTCTTGAAAGACTTACTTGACCACAAGATGCTCTGAGTAATTACCTGTATGTGTCAAAGTTTATTTTTTCTGTGTTTATAGTGTAATTAGGATTTGTACGATGATACAAATTGATGTGAATGTGAAATGGCTATTTTGTATTGTGTAAATTCATTGATTACTTCAGTATCCAGGACAGCTATGAAATAGCTGTCGGCTACTTGGCCACATGTAAATTGCTCAAGTGACTGTCATTCACTGTTTGTAGTTCATTCATGGAAAGAAGCTCCAATTCTTCAAATGTCCCACTGTATACTTTGGGAAGGATTTGATAAATAACACATTGTAATCGTGCAGGTTTGGCTTGAAATACATTTGTTGGAATGTATTTATGAAGATGTCAAATCATGCATTCATTCTCTGTCTTGACCCCCCTCCAAAAAAGTCATGATATGAAGAAAAGACCTCTTCTGCATTCAAGGCTGGCACCAGTTATGCACCAGCAAGCTTTGAGATCTTTATGTCCTTCGGGAACCAGACAGGCACGACCACCACTTTCTTAACCCTAACCCTACATAATACTACAAATTACTACATGTACTTGTTGTTAAATGTAGTACTGAGCCCTGTCGCTTGTAAGAGGACATGACTTTATTGTTCTGTGAAGCCATAAGATACAATAGAAAAGACAATGTACCATACAGTGCTGTGGCACTATGAATGCATGGCTTTATTGTTCTCTGTACAAGTAACAATGGAAGTAACCTAGCCAGAAGTAGTAATTTGTAGCGCTAGGTCCTTCAGGCTCAGACTATTACTTAGTATTTTGTAGTGCAGTGTAGTGTAAGCCAAACAATATGCTTGGCGGTTAGGGTTAAAACATCCATTCGCTGTGATTATTTTGTACTTAGAAATCCCCCCTTATGTTTACTTTATTGCATTGGTATGTTATTTTACAATTACCAGTCATGAGATTTCTTGTTTCCACAGATTTTCTGTAAGCCAACAAAACAAAACACAGCCTGCTTGACTTGCTCAAACAAGGTTTGTGCATTGTCTTGGCTTTATACAGAGAACGTAAAAGTTTTAATTGGCTATTAACTATTAAATAATTGTATGTAAATACTCTTTAATATATGAATATTCCTTGTGGCTGGTGATATGTGTAAAAGTGTAAAGCGGTTTGGATTGGGGCTATTTTGGCGGAGGGATCTCTTGAAAAAAAATTACATTTTGTAGACAGACTTATGATCAGTTGTATTCATAATTAGACAAATGTGATTATTAAAATCAATTCTGGAAGTAATGTTTGCTGAAAACAGGGCACACAGCAATGTGATGATCCACATTGGAATTCAAGTAGGTGCAGCATTTAACATTTTTTGTACCCAAAAGACAATTGCTAAAACATTTCTAGTAAACTGTTTAGTCAATATATAAAGTATTATGAATCCTTTTAAGAGGAAAGTCTGTGTTTTACCACTTATAAACCTCATCAGTGGTACACTTGAGGACAAAACTTGCACAGTTATGTTACTAATTATGATGATTGATTTATCATTAAAACGTTTATTTTATGTACAAAATAATAGACTTGAAATAAAGTAAATATGATGAAGCAAACCAATAAAATGAGGACATTCCTGTTATGTTTCATTTTTTGTATTTTGATGCCACAAGTTTTAGAGTGAAAATTTGGACAGAAATGTACAAAGCGGCAAAGACAAAATCTTACATTTTCAGTTAAACTGCCTGAAAACTAGCGGCAAACTGTTTTTAGGCTTTGTGTATCATTTTGTAAATAGAGTACAAGAAATAACTTGAGATTTAAAATAGAACGTGACACAAAAATTGCAACTGCTGGGGTTTGAACTACAATTTGGCTGGAAGATACTATCACTGGATTTATAAGAAATTATTCTTTATTTGTTGGGGAAAAAATGGATTTGTAATAAAAAATAAGCAGATACCGTGCATGATATGGGGCCGATGGGTACCCCCATGTCCATTCCCTATACGCACTCTAGACTATTGTTACCTAACACATCCCCCCTAGAAGTCTGTACAGAATTCCTGAGATTCCGATCAAACAATGACCAACACAAAAGGCTGGGGGGGGTTCCCTCCGCCCCATATCTTGCATCATATGAATAAGCAGAAATGAACAGATGAGTTTAAAACTTAACAAGCTTGCTATATGCAAGCACTGCAAAATGCAATTTGTCTCTTCCAGTTTGCCATCTTTTTTAACTCGCAGATAGCACAGATAGCCACAAGTAGGATCTTATCACAGACTAGCCACCTTGCAATAGCATCAGTCAAGACAGGCCAAAGGAAGAGATGTTGAGTCAAATACCCTCAGCGTCAAAATGATGACTGCTGACTAGCTTCTGAGGGGAAGGCAGTACATTGTGCTCAAGCATCCTGCTTGTTAAAACAAGCTAGGGCGATTCCGAAGACAGACTTAGCCAAGCCAGAGGACTTGTGACCAATTTGAACTCTGAACTGTTGCTTCAACACTACATTTAGAGCAAACAGTACTTCTCCATTAGCAATCTGAAATTGAAATCAAGCTTCAGAAGATCAAGCCACAGTAATAAGTGATCACTGTAAGTCGAAGCTGCAATATTGCAAGAAGCCCAGCAATTAAAGAAAGAGCACTTTTGTGTGTGTGTGGGTTTTTATTTTGGTTCTCTCAACATATCAGCTATTCAGCTTGTGATATTTTTCAGGGCTTTTTCAATAGTGGGGAACTGAAATTCATACCCACATTCCAGAGTTTGTTTTGGAAGCACTTTCTGCCCATCCAGAAGCATCGCAGCCCTCTCCGTTCCAAAAGCCAAGTTGATGGCAAAACTGGGCACAGGCAAGATGGTTGGCCGGCACAGCACCGACCCAAACGCCTTGGTGAATTCTCGGTTGGTGATGGGTGTTGGGGCCACTCCGTTCAGGATCGACGGGGGATCAGGGCTCTCGATGGCATGGACAAAGATGCCAGCTATGTCGTCGATGTGAATCCAGGCAAAGTACTGGCTACCAGACCCCATGACGCCACCGACTCCAAGCCAGAAGGGCCAGATCATTTGCTGAATGGCACCTCCATCGCGACCAAGAACAACACCTGGGCAAAATGAGAAAATAACATCAGAACGTTGAAGACAACATATTTATTCCTTTTGAGATAGAGAACTCTCTTGCCATCAATGAAATTCTGCATTTTTACCAGGGACAATGACCTTATGCTTAACAGACATTTTTTTGGTGAGCAAGATTTGATATTTGGTTTCATATATGTTAACCCCTTGACGACGGGAATTTCTTTGAGAGCTGACTCCTAGAATTCCAGCCTCGCTTGGCCACGAAGGCCACCTGCCAAACCGCAAATTCTCGGTTTGTGGCTCTGCGTACTCTGCACGCTTTGAATTACACAGTGAAAAGGCTCATTGTTCGGTGGCATGCGGCTCTACTCACCCTTCCACATTCCCATTGCCTCTTTTCAAAGTGGGGACTGTTGTGAAGCTCGTGATTATGATGCAAAATGGGTCTTTTCATTTCTGGGCTACGCACAAAGACCAATTACGATATACACAAGAGCCAGGGTATACCTTGTTTCACCGTGTTCGCTCGAGCGTGGGCCGAGAATAATAGCTGAAAAGCGGGCTGAGGATCTCAATTTTTACGGCAGCTATAGCCGCTTCCCACCGCGAAGGGGTTAAGCACAACATGCAATATCAATGTGTTTTAGGCAGGTATACAAATACATTGATGACTTTGAATAAAAGTATTCTCTGAGATCAAATTAAGGTCATCCTTCAGCATCTATAATCTAAGATTTCTCATCATGAGCCACTGCAGTGTGATAATACACTCCAATCACCTGTTCGTACGATCACCTGCTTGACGTGGCTATGGCTGTCCGGTAGCTTAGCACTGTTCTCCCACACTGTGCAGAGTCTAGACAGGAAATCAGCATCCCCACCAGGACTGTCCTCTGTGTACTCCGCTGTCAAGCTGGGTGGGTAGTAGCCTACAAGAAAGGAGGAACAGAATCAGGTGGAAAGGAGAAATGGAAGTGGTACAGTGCTGTACTTGAGACCACATCATCACTGGAACCCTGGCCAAACAAACAAGATCTCCCATCTGAATTCAAAGTCACAAGGTGTTTGAACGAACTGTAACAGAGGTATTCCTGAGTCACTGCTGACCCTGGTGCTTGTTGAATACTGATCCCATGAATGGTCTTTGAGTAGGATCTTGATGTAATGGTGTGGCTTAAACACTTTATGTGTATGCCAATTGGGACAGAGAAATGATCCGAGAGGCATAAAACTGGAACATGAGACAAAGTATTGAAGGGGCCTGTTTAGTTCGCATCATCCATTAGCCAAGTTTTGGTGTCCTTCGACCAACTGATCCAGGTCTTTGTGAAACAAACATGGCCAAGCCCATAACATGCATCAATGTAGCTGGCAATATAATGAAATTAAACAGCTCTCTGACCCCAACCCCATTCGGCTGGGTAACAGTGGGTATGTTTCTCAAAAGCATGGTAGGTCATTCTTTTACACACACCCCTCTTCGAAATGGTCAACAAACATCCACGGTGCCCCCATGAAGAGTTTTATATCATGTAAATTTCCTGTGAGTGTCATCACGTGTGGCTGTAGTTTAGTCAGTTACTTGAGTAGATGAATTACGACAGAAGAATTTAATGCAATGTCCAACAGAATAACTTGTGATTTGACCTAAGACTGGCTGGCTTGTGACGGACTTTGAGGATCTGTAATTGTGACTTGATTACAACCAAGCACAAAAGCTGCTCGATGTGTGTTTGCGAGTCTAACTACACTGAAAGTCCAGATTGGAACTAGCTGGTGGAACAACAAAAGGGGCAAATACCATGTGACATGCTTCGGCCAATCAAGATAGAGCATCTAACGAATGAAGTGAGGTACCAATGGGCATGGCACACCATTTTACCAAAGACAAAAAAGAATGAACATTGCATGTTACATCCTCATCCATACTCACCAACACCTGAAGTTGATACAAAGACCTTGGGTGGTTTACTAGCTTCTGTGATTGCCTTGGCAAGTGCTGCTGTAGTCTTCACACGGCTGTCAGTCACCTCTTGCTTGAATGATTCTGTCCACCTTGGAAAACACAACCAAAAAAATGTCAACAGGCATCTGCATTAGAGTTAGGCAGTTCTGTCATCCTTTTTTAGCAGAACATACCTCATGTATTTTATATGTAAAGGTTGTCAGAAAAACCCTCCCACACTTACCTTTTCAGAGGGTTGAGGATATTTTCTCCAGATAAACTGACGACTGCATCACATTCTGGTAACCCGTCTTCACGTAACTGGTCCTGGGTGCAAGAAATTTGATTGAATGATACAAAACTTATACTCTCTACCACTGATAAATCCAAGATCATTTTATGTCTTGAAAATTTTGTGTAAAATCTACATTTTTAATGTTCTTTGGTAATGGTACCTTTGAATCAGTTGACAAGTTAGAGCAACGGTCACAGACCCAGATGAAATAGGTGATTACCCTAGCATCATCAGTGAAAATCCATTTCTCTTCCAACTGTTTCCTTAAGCAGATAAACCCACTGGAACTGGGATGCAATTATGACAGGTACTTTGGTATCAAGTGACCTACACGTCATTATAGTGAAAAATATTACTTTCCAAAAATAAAGCGTTTCATCAGGCCTGTCTTTCACTACATCGGCGTCTGAACAGAAATAAATGCCTAATCACATACATATACAGAATCACAGACAAATGATGAACCAACCCTTCTCTAGTCCCCATCTCCTTACAGGACATTGGACATTGGTTTTTTAGACCATCTCACAGCGAGTGAGGGGACTCGGAGTACGGGAGGGGGGGGTATTCTTGTGACCAGTGGTGATGGATTTGATAACCCTCCCCAGAACTCAGCTTTTCAATGCCCAATTTGTTGATAACTTGGAAAGCGACATGAGAGTAAAGACGTTCCTTAATAGGAATAATATGAATGTTTCAACTCAAATACAATCAACTGAAGTTCAGGGCCAGAGCCAGCCTACTTGCACCGATCACAGCAGCGGAAAGGTATACATGTCTGGCAGACGTCTCTTGAAAAATGGATGTCGTTCCAAAAACAGTACGTTCAATTTGCAGAAAATTTGTCAAAGTGACCACAAAGGGATACTGACAAAACTCAATAGGGCTCAGCTCGTGAAAAAAATGTACTCCAGCAACATCTGAAAAAATGCCTCTTTTCAGGGCAGCAAGCAACCGATAACATAATGTTTTTCCTTGACAAAATTTTGTGAAACTAAACCAGATTAATCATTCTAAGAACCCTGTAAAGACAGTGAAGACAAACCAAAACCAACCCAAGTGATCTTATCCTTTCCTGCTGTCCTTGAAACAAGCATTACTCCATGCCCCCTCTGGAGAAGTAACCTCCTGATGGCTGTTCCAATAAAGCCACTGCCTCCTCCTAAGTTGCAGGAAATAATTATGGTATGGATCTTCATTATTGACGTTACCGTAGAATACGGGTCATTCACAATAGTGCACCTCCAAGAGTTTGCAATGCATTGGCCAATCACAATGCGCAGGAACTGTCGACCGTTTCCAATTAAGCACGCATTAGGTTGACAAATGTCGTGCACTGTGATTGACCAACGCATTGCAAACTCTTGGAGACACACTAAATTATTGTGAAATACCCACACTGCATCAGTGCATCTTTTTAAATATTGTACAATTACATAGCAGGCCTATACAAAAATGGATTAAAAAATATGCAAAATCTGCAAAAAAGATAACTCAATCATGTACAAAGTTCCATCTATAGCATTAGCAGAATGGGGTTTTCTGATGGTGTGGCTCACTCACACATGGTGATACATACACGTACCGTGTTTGAAGGTCTATAAATTTCCTTAAATAAATTGGTAAGCCAACAGACTCTACAAATCACCTTTTTTAACATTTGGACATGGTCAGGCGACCTACCCAACCATGTCCAAATGTTAAAAAAGGCAATTTGTGGAGTCCAAGTAAGTCACTCGGACTAAGCCAACTGGTATCATAACTGCTTTTACTGTCAAATTTCTGTAGCTGCTGATTTCAAGTCACAGGTCTGCAGATTTCGCATGGGTGTGCTTATTTACAACAGAATTATCTTTAAGCCTACATTCTCAAGGTCAGAAATTTGTGCCGACCAGGAGCATGCTGGTTAGACATTTTAAGAATGGTTTAAGAACAGGATACGGGCAAAGATTTCCAAACATTGATATCACTTATTTTTCTCTTTAGAAATTCCTTGACCAGTAAAAAAGTTCCATACTCGGAACACCAATTTAAGTTGAACTTTGGAGCAGCCTATATCTTATCAGCCATCTGACCAAAAGTGAAAAACATCCCTGAATATTAGAGTTGAAGTCAAATTTAGCACTGAAAATGCTGATCTATTAACATGATTAATTTATTTAGAAAACGTTTTGAAGTTTTCAGACCAATCTCAATCTCACAGCCCTGGGTTTGTGCACAGGGACAGGTGTCAAGTGGTGTCTGGGCATGGAACTCTTTCCAGACATGCCTTAAAAACGGGGTGAAATTTTCATGAAATTGATGCAGCTAGCCTATTTTAATGTGCCCATATGGAGGAGTTTGCATTACCGAGCGCTCGACCCCAGTAAAAGTTTCCTTTCTTCTTTTTCCTCCCTGATCCATGCTTTAGATTTCGAAAAATCGACTTTAAGAAATTAAGATATGCTTACCTAATAAGCCGAACATGATGGATCTTCTAAAATTAGAGGTCTACTGACTTAGATGTACGTCTGTGTGGGCTACGGCGCACTGCAGCATGTGCACGGAGCTCGGCACTGTTTACGCAACACCAAAACAAAACGGCTGTTTGATGCGCACAAAAACACACTACCTTAATACACGACTGTTTCGTGAGCGTGTGCATTCTCAACATTTCTCTTACTAAGAACAGAAGGGATGCGAGTTTAACTTTAGTCTTCAGCAGGTGTTCGGAAGTGAAAGGATAAAAACAACTTTCTTCTCAGTGTCTGTTTAAATCCTGTCAAGTTTAAGCACATTTTTTGGAAACAGTGTGTTGGGGTAGGGCAACAAAGTTTTGGTTTCGACAATCGAGCTTTTGTATGCAGAAACCAGTTGTTAATTTGGGCATTTGAAAACAAATGCAAGGAAATAAAATGAGATAATTCACTGGGAAAAACTTGGATTCTTTCCAGGTGAGGAAAATTTTAATGTACGTCAAATGAACACACAAAATAGGCACATATCTACTACTCAAAAAATTTTTTATATTTTTTGTTTGTCTAGATGGTGTTCTCATTGGTATAAAAATTTTTTTAAATGTTTCAAAAATCAAATTCAAATTTTCAGCAGGAAAATATCTCATATGTAAAAAGTATACACAAAATAAAAAGTGGTCCTGAACTTTTTTTGAGGAGTGTATTTTCTAAAGAGGTTAGATTTCCAGATATTCATTCTATCACTAATTATCTCTTGCTTTGAGTGACAAGTCCAGGATCTGTCAGCAGCAGTGGCGTATCAAGCACTTGGGGGGGGGGCTTAATAAAGAAATCAATAAATTTATTTATCATATATAGGTTGTCCCGGCCGAATTCATCATCTTTGCACACGAATTAGCGACAGTTTCAGTCCAGTTAGCACAAACTAGATTTGACAATCTAGATCACCATGCAAAGAGCAAAATTGATCATTCAATTTCATTTTAAGAGCATACAATTGCACAATCTTGTTATTCAAAAAGTGAAGTCAGCTATCAATTTGGGAAAACACGAAAAAAAAATTCAAATTTGCACTGACATTCCCGCGGTATGTGTTTTGGCATTCAATTTTGTGAATCGGCAAGCATTTGTGAGATTCGTGCAATGTTATTTGCTAGACATGAAATCTTCTAAGTTTTTTTCTTTGTGACTAGTTTATGCAAAATATTCCATGAAAGGAAACGCTTGGTTAACAGGTAGAGATCTCTATAAAAATAATGATTGATCAATGTTTATTTGCTAATTTACTGATTCGTATTTTGTTTCTGTACGAATTGTTATAAAAAGAGTGAACAGCGAAGTAAAATTATTTATGTGAGATAAATAGAGAAATGAGTGTGCCATTTTGCTTAGCAGTGCACTCCCATTGGCTGATGAGAAAGCATTCAATGTGCATCTCCTTTGTTCACTTGCGTGGGGACATCGCAGTAACGGCTCTTGATTATGGTCACCAAATCGGTCTATACATAAAACATCTGTACCATGAACAGCGCCCTCCAGTGTCATGCAGTATCCAGCTACCCCAATGAATCGGCAAACAAAAGAAACAACCAGTTTCAGTGTCTTATGTTCCAAGTGTTATGCATGTCCATAAATTTCAAGATGAGCCTAAATATGAATAAAAAAGGGTGGAGTAAATTTATTGATCCCTATATAAATAAAACACTCTATCAGTGGTAATGTGCCATTTGTTCCAGATTAAAAAAAAAGAAATTTTGCAATTATTTTACCGGAGGGGTTGGTTTTCAGACAAATGCTGTAAATTTTTGGATACTGATTGGAACAGTTGAGATCTGTGTCTTTTGTCAGTGTTGCATCATCAAGGCAGTACAGTGATCTTCTTAACGAGCGTTTGTTTTGGGAAGAGGTATTCCCTCATAATGACATCAATCTCCTCCAGGGCTAGCTGACAGTGCAGACGGATGACGTCATCTTTCTCTACGCTCAATGTCAGCTTCAAGCTGCGGTAAATGTCCCTCATGACGTCCTCAAGAGCCTGGGTTGAAGAGTAACAGCCAGTGGTTATAAAGATGAAGTTTTCTGGAAAAGAAACCTAGGGTGTGACTTTTGTAATTTCTATGAAGATTCTCATCATGTTTATGCAGCATCTCAGTGCAGAAGTGTTGATTTTGATGGAGGAAGGAATGTTGGCAAACCTGGGGAAAACCCTACCCACAAGTAGCCCAGGCCGGGAATCTAACCTTGGTCACAGTGGGGAGAGACAAGTACCTTAGGTACAAGCCACCTGTGACTTACTGAAAATGAAAGTCACGCTGGAAAAACCAAAATAATGCAATACAATAAGCCAGTCAAGTATTTTAAATGTGCATGCTTGCAATGAAGTGTGTAATAGGTCATTCAGGAACGTCACAGTTCATGAGGATGGCCCTTTCTGCACAGTCGTATGGTGACTCTCATGCAATGCACATGTGTGACTTGGTTTAAACATAAAGATGCTGTGTTTTCAAGTAACCTTGTTATGAAATACTAAACTGGCTCATTGATGGAAGGTCTTGCTAGCTACAAAGCTCTATCACATAGTAGTTCTACATAAAAAAAAAAAACCATCAAGAATTGAGCATGCCATGGACAGGCTCCCTTACCTTGACTGCATCTTTCCCAAGACCCCTGAGAATGAGGGTGAGGACAAGGATGCATGCCCGTCTGGCCTGTACCTCAGGGTCGCTTCTCAGAATTTTCATCAAGCAATTCAAAACCTGAACAAAATTACGGAAACAATACAGACCTTTACAAAACTTTCTTTCCTTAGTGTTCATCCAATCGTGTTATCAGTTCAAATTACAGCAGGATTACAAATGGCACTGAAGAAGACAATGAAGGTTGTAGAGGCAGGTGGAATACCCAAGACAGGTGGAATACCCAAGACAGGTGCAATACCCAAGACAGGTGGAATACCCAAGACAGGTGGAATACCCAAGACAGATGTTCTGCATACAATCCATGAATTTTAAAACCCAATTCAAAGGTCAGACTGGGAGGAATATGAACCCAGGCCACCGAGACGTAAAGTTGGGAAAGTGTCAACTCTGCCAACCTGACTTCATGACTCCCTTCAGCTCATAACCTTGTATCACTCCACTCTTGTTTCAGACTGTTTAAGACCTGTAAACAAGTCGATTGATTGCTGTGTGCCTACCTGATCCTGTTACACCAAAAATATAAGCATCACCTGCAGGTGGCCAAGGTCCCTTTTCCATCGAGAGTGCATTCCTTTAACTTGAACCCTGGAGGCTAAATTTGAGAGTTTTGTATTGCTTACCTCATGAAGATTTGGACCCAAGGCGAACTTAAGAAGTCTGCAAACATCGGCCAGATTGGACAAGCTGCTGGCTCTCATAACAGCATCGGTGTCCTGTGCACCATGTAGAAATGCACCCAGAAGAACTTTGCCATAGCGGGGAACCAGTTCACCTATTGACCAATCAGGACAAATACATCAACTTCACATGATGAAAATGCTATTTATAGGCTACACACAGTATATATATTTCACTTTAGCAGAATTTGCCACAAGGCAAAATTCTGACAGGTGGGGCTCTGCTAGCAAATTGTAAAATGACCATTTAAATCATAATTCAACAACAAATTAAAGAAGACGCACATTTACCAATACCTATTAATCCCCTTCAACTCACCTCAAAGGAGAGTCAAGTCTAACACTGAACCTCACATTAAATTTTTGTCTGAAGGAGAAACAAAGTTGGCACTTTGTTCAGCTGCTGTAATAAAAATGGTGCTGATACTAAATTAATGTAGGAGATAGTTTGGGCTGACGCTACCCATCTTTGGTAACTGTCTCAAGACAGAATTTCAAAAATGACTCACCAAGTCTCCTTGTGGCTCTCACCAATGTCTCGCCGAGCTTCACCCTAGTTTCTACTGTCCTCCTGGGCCTCTTCTTTATTCCATCTTCCTGCTGACAAGCCACAAACTCCTGGCAGAGATGAGGGATGACCCTGTCTGGGAACACGTCGGCAACGCACGACAAAGCCTTGGCACAGACAATGCAGAATAAAAACACACTTTATGTAATTCACATGAACTCTGTGAAGGAAATGTCAATGGCGCCATGTGGGCCTTATCACATGAGTGACGGTTGGACACTTTTCAGGCATGTTATGGTTTGCTGCG
>NW_019091563.1:124545-154327 GCF_001949145.1 Acanthaster planci
TTGTGTCTGGTCTTGTATTGGTCTCACCAAAAACACTGAACTAGATGTGCACACAGAAGACAAACGTGTACTGCAGTGGATACTTTTCTATTTGAATAAATGCTTCCTCTCCTACCCTGAAAGGAAATAGTGTCATGGCTTCTTGAGAAAATCAACATTTTCCAACCGAATACAAGTTTATTTTATCAATAAAATGCTTATTTTCTGCTGTATCATACTACTGAAAATGTAAATGTACTTCTGTTTTAGGAACAATTAAGCTGGGAGCTAACCTGAATGGCAGACAGATAGATGTAAGAATCCTCATGGCTGAGATTTTCCTCAAAGATTCCCACCAGCATCTCCTGTTTCTGTATGGCCTTGGGGTCTCCGGCCAACAAGAGTTTGCCAAGAGCTCTCAGGGCATGGCCCCTGGTGGGCAAGAGGGGATCAAAGAGATCTTGGAATGCTTCGTCAAAGTCCTTGCTGAGGGGTGTGTCATCGTCTCCCTGAACGTTGGACGAGGTTTGTTGGGTTGCTGCTTTGGAGGATTGAGGGTCATGTGGTGTTGGCTGGTCCACAGGTTGAGATGCACCAGCAACTTTGTAGGCATCAACATCTACAGTTGCCTTGGCAACAACATCAGCATCTTCTGGCTGATTCTGCATGCTTCTCCCACATGACGCCTCGCGCCTTTCATCTGCCGTTTTACTCCTCTCTTTTAACATATTGGTTGCAGTCTCCTCAAATGTCCTTGATGATCTCAGTTTCTCAGTGGCCTCCTTCATGGACTCTGCCCACACCGCACCGTGGGTTGCTATGGCAATGCGCAGGTCAGTTGCTGTTCTCTGGAGTGGCTCCACGGGGTGTTCATTAGATATTCTCTCCAGTGATGGAAGGAGGTCCATCAGGGCTTGCCTGTGTTCTGATGTGACCTTTTTCTGTTTAAAAGTTGATAAAAACACATTATTACCAATGACTGTAGGTTAATGTTTTAAACATGATCCTACTCCTATGGTAAACAGGTGCCAACCCATTAGCACCTGCATTACAGGTGCTAATACCTGTCCAAATATTAGCACCTGTGCTGCAGGTGCCAATATACTAAATTGCATTATACTGTGTCAATGGATCAAACCCCTAGCTGAGATGAAGTGGTGGAGAAAATTCAGATTGAGTGAGAGGGACTTTAAGTGTGTCCCACATAGTTCTGTTCCCTACAATAACTATCGTAAAAAGTATGTGTGGTTGTAAGAAGGACAACAAACAACACTGTGTGGTGTTTTGTAGTAAAAGACAGGGATAAGGTTACTGAAGACACATTGTTGTGTACCTCTAGATCTCCACTGAGTATGGCAGAGACCAATCCAAAGACCAGCGTCAAAGTCTCGGTTTCAAAGACGTCAAATGTGTGGCCCTCGACATCCAAGGATGAGGCTGCGCGGTCAAGCGTGGCCCGGGCGAACGCGAGCATCTGGGCCGTGTTCTCAAGCACCCCTGGCCCCAGGTCTTGGCAGAGCTTGGACAAGACGGCCAGGACTTGGAGGGAGTGCTGTAGGCGGATAACCTGAGAGTTCTGCCCCTCTTCTATGTCCAAGAGGGTACGAGAGGGGTCTGACAGATGAGGACTTGGGGTAGTCATCTCTGATGAAGTGATGGATGTTAATTCCTGGAATGTTGGGGAAATGACACATAAAAATTAGATGGAATGTTGAAGACCATGACAAATTTTGGCTTTAAATATAAGGAACATATTGTAGAGCCGAGTTACTCAATTGAGTTTCTGATCCCACAAGAACAAAAGAAATGTAACAAGTTGAAAGTCAAAAAAATTAGGGTTGGAGAATTTTTTTTTTAAATCTCACAAAGTATGGAAGGTTTCCAGTTGGACCATGGAAATTAACCTCTATAGACCTAAAACATAACGACGTAACACAATTTTTACTGCGGTGCATTGTGGGTGAAAAGTGGGGAAAGAAATCAACCATGGCGGATATGATCATCAGTCATGCGAGCCTTCACAAGACTTTAGACGGAGCAAACTTGTGGTCTCGTAAAAGCTTGAAAAAATGCAGGTCTGGCATCATGTGCTTGACACACACAATGGCACACAACAGTTAACACAAACCATTTTGGAAAATATAGGTCTTCTCAATCTCAGGAGATTTTTGACAATTTTTCCAGGCACGTGATTTCTAATAACAGTGCGTGTTGTCGTCTGCGCCTTTCACCCACAATGCACTATGGTAAACATTGTGTTACATCATAATAATTAAGGTCTATTGAATTGTGTGGTTTTGAGAAAAATCAGTTGTTTCAACTCCACGTTTCAAACAGCGTGCTTTGTTTTGTCATCAGATTGCCAGATTTATGCTGGTGTAGGGGATTCAGAACTAGGATTAGCTGGTTGGACCTTCCTCCATTCTGTGAAGTCCTCCAAACCCTCCTTGTGGAACTGAACTGACCTGGGATATTTGGAATTAATTGGGAGACTTTGAGACGCTGCTAGCAGCAGACAAACTGGTCCTTTTTCACAGTATTGCTCATGCTCAGAAGAATGCGCGCATGCTCAGAACAATGTGCGCATGCTCAGAATTGGTAAAAAGGACCAGTATGTTTGGATGTAAGTGACATCTCTCTGACGCTGACCTTCAAGACAATTATGAAGAAATCTCCGGCTAGTCCCTCCACTTTCTGCAATAACTCCAGCACAGTTTCTGCTCTCTGTTCCTGGGACAGCAGACCTTCAGCAAAAAGCTCGTCAGTACTGTATAGAAACATATACAGGATATGAAATCGTGCCCAATCTGTTATCGAGTTATGCTACATGAGTATACGTTACTGAAGAGAACAGAGACAATTCTGAGAAGGTTTCATCTCATCATGAGGAAAAAATAACCGAGGAAATGAAACTACAGCTCTACAAAGTTCAGAAACCTCCATTATATCAGCCATGATTTTGTTTTAAATTATCTACTTCAAGGGATCCAAAGCATGAAACAAGGGATTTTTTTCTGATCATAAACTTCGAAGAAACAATGCACAAAGATTACTATTCTCACGGTGGAACACTGGAATGTTCAATGATATATTGCCTTGTGTGGTTTAGGATACACGCTGGTCTTAAGGGACCATCATTTATGCATTTTTGTTGGCAAGCCTAGTAGCGCAAGGTTCATAAGATAAGTTTGTCAGGGTGCTTGTAAACTTGAGCAGACTCTGAGTTTAGCTTGTAAAAACCAAGACCTGTGCTTGCTCCCATAAGAAACATGCTGAATTCTAAATGGAGCATTTAGCTGCAAGATCAAATGGAAGATTATGAATTTCAAGCTGCTTCCTTGCCTGATTTTGGGTCTGATCATGGCTACTGCACCTCCGTTTGAGCCGGGAGCAAACTTGATGCCCATGTGCATTCTCTTGAGGGAGACGTCATGACCTAGGAAAGCCACATGCTCAAGATACTTCAAGGCCACTTGCTTGTCGGAGTACCGAAAGAATGTCAGAACAATGTCTTCAAGAGCACCCCTAGGTAAAGGTTGGAGGAGAAAATCTAGGCAAATTCAGCAATATGGGCGATTCACAATGCAGTGCCCTACCATGAGGTTGTCCTGGAAAGGCCTTTTTGCAGTGCATCATGGGATAAATAGTCAACAAAGTCTCATTTGCTAACTGCTCTGTGCGCAGAAAACTCTAATTTTTTCGACTGTTTGTTTATCTTGGTTAAAAATTCGAAATAGCTTATTGTAGTTGGGTGTTAGGTAGTCAAAATGAAGGTTTTGTGTGGTGCAGGGAATGCCTGAATCAATCAAATATCCCCAAATTACATACAAAGTGCACTTAATCGAGGCAGCATGTGGACAGTAAGCTTAAATAATGGCCTGTGCGCGACAAACTCTTGGTGGCGTGCTGTATTGTGAATCGTCTGTATTCACCCTCAGATAAATAAGATAGGGTATATCTGTAACATTTGATGCAATAGGAATTGTGGATTCCAGCCACTACAGTGGACTGAAAGGGCGTTTTAGTTGGAGCAATTTGAAAGTACCGGGAACAACTTGAGTGCAGGGACACGTCTTCAGTTCACTGCGACTTTGAATAGGAAAAATGGCCACAGATTCCTTTAACAATAGCAGGAAGTACCAAATTTATGTTCACCAGTTGTGTTGTGAAACCTGTGAAACCTAATTTCAACACAAGAACATGCTGAATACATAATTCTTACAGGAAAATCGCGACCAGATCCGACAAAATAAGTGTTAAGCATATGTATTCTAAATGTATCAGAAAGAGTGTAAAGCAGTTCTAAATTTTAGTTTTTAACTAAGATTAGCATTCTCAAAAATAGAAGCATTATCCAGGTAATAGCACTAATAACTGAAACTTGAAAGTTTTCCGGCTTGGGCCAAATTTAAGCTTCAAAAGAAAAAAGTACCTGAGGTTGCAGACACCTTGTTTTGCAAAGCAAAGAAGCTCAAATAATGGATGCAGGACAGTCTGCAACGTCTCTAGGAGACAGGAACCAGACCCGAGAGAGCTGGTAAACACATGATGGATATCCCCAATGCATTGAGACAAAGCGGCCTCCTCCACTAGCAAGGATGAACCGGTGTCTGGCACAGACTCAACTAAACACAAACACAACAATGTCACTATGGTCAACATTCTTGTCATTTTTGTTCATGCGAATTAACTGAGTCACTTGAAAACAAGCATTCTTTCATTCTCACATCAAAATGTTACACATTGCAAAATCACAGCCATCTGCAGTTCAGCACCAAAATATTACGACGATTAAAGTTCGCCTTCTCCTGATATGATCATGACATTGTGAGCTGGATGCTTTTCTAGAGCATCTATGGCACAAACATTTAATACAATACAATTACATTCAGAAGCATGCCTGGAATTTTTCATGGGTTGCAGAATTTTTCTTATTAAAAAACAGCTGACAAGGTGAATGGGTATGTACTTAGATTTCCAAAGGTTTTCACTTGGGATGGAGTATTTAAATCTGGGTACTGAATAATCCCTCTCTCCTTCTGGGGGAGGGGGTCAATATCAGAAAGTCACTTGGGCACAAACCAACTAACCCCTCTCGTGCAGCATAGTTTGTAGAGGCTCTACCAAAGGGTCAATCAGATGGAGGCTAGCCAGCTGAGGATGCTGTGTTGTCATGGCAATGATGCAGCTGCTAGTAACACGGAGCACCTGCTTCAGCAGTGCCTGCTCTTGGAAGTGCAGCAACTCGAGAATCTGGGAGCAGATGATAGTTGGATGCAGTCTAAAGTCACTGCAGGATACAGGATCCCTTCTATCATGCCTTTATCTCAGTAAGGTTGCAGAAGTGCTGAAGATAACGCAGACTGTAAGTGCGGTAATTGCTGACATGGCAACAGTCTTAACGAGCAAGTTTGGCATTTCAAAAAGGCAAAGTTATTGGAGATCAAAGAGTACCATGAGTTGGCACATGGCCATGCTAGTGGAGTACACCTCACATGAGCATATTTCTATTTGCAAATGACCTCACACTTCATTTTTGGCACGTACTGTTTGAATACTGAACTGGATCATTCCTTTGAGATTATAGTTTATCCAGATGATACACCTCCAAGGCAATTTTTATCAAATGGGTGATCTGAAAATGGTTTACATAAGTTATAACCACACTCATTGCTCTTCACTGTAAAGCCCCAGCTTAACCACTTCCTGCCTGGTGGAATTTCCATATCCAGGACGGGTTTTCGGGCGATTTTCAAAATTTTCAATTTCAAAATTCTTCAAAAATTCATAACTTCATTCACTGGACGCTTACACCCAAAAGAATGACTGTCTGGTGGCTACTCTAATCTGACAGGCAACCTCCATTGACACCCGGGTATTGCAACCTGGCCTGCCGCCCAGTAAAGACAGCCCACAATTGTGCGGTGTTGCGTAATTTCCTTGGTTCCCGAAATTGGCCCAGTGCGTTGCTGAATGGCAGTGGTGTCTTTTCAAACGCGCCCAGAATAGCGTGCAGTGGTACTGTATCGCTGGAGTGCTGGAGCACTTTTGTCCCCACTGATAATCTGATTTTGGGCACCCCCGGCTATGTGTACAAATCCAAGGTCTTCGGTACCGGGAACCCCGGCAACAAGTGGTTAACACCTCCACGTCATACAGCATAATTCAAGAACACCAAATTGTTCACTGCAAATACTGCTACTTCAGGCACTTTTGAAAGTAACCTTTTAATGCACGTCCCACTATAATCGTACATAATAATTTCTTGAATCACCTGTGGGCAGACTAACTGGTAGTATCTCTCCATCGTGTTACCCTGCAGTGGGCAGTCTGTAATGACACGTGCCACAGCATCACACTTCCTCCAGTCTGGTGTGGAAGCAGCAGGTGATTCCGTCGTCCCTCCTACAGGGAATGAACGATGATGAAGGATTGTATGTAAAAGAGGAATCGGTGTGTGACTTGAGTTAATGATTTTCACAATTTATTAAATCTAGTGTTAGTTCAGTTTTTACCTCACCATGGCTAGCCCCATCCAAAGCACTTGGTTATGGTTACTGACAGCACGTGTTTATGGAAAATACATGACGCCAGCGGCTGCTGGCTTTCATCTATAAATCTGTGTTATTTCTAGCCAGAGCCCAAGTAACTTGGATGTGGCTTGAGCGACCTCCAACTAGACTGGTTACCAGTCCCTTCTAGACTTTTTAGACTTTGAAATCAGCGACAGAACAAGTTGAGAAATGACAATTTCTCCCTAGTTTATGATCAACTCTATCTCAGTGTTTGGTTTTATGACAGTGAAAACACATTAACACATAAAATCCAAAATATGTTCATTAACCTTAATTCCCTCCCTAGGGATTTTTGCACAGAAAGCTTTTAAAATCCTGCAGGATTCCCCAATGCACAGAAACCAAATGGTACATCACTGTACTTTAGCTGTCAAGTCTTGAAAAATCCTCCATGTCCTGGTGGATTTGAAGGATCTTTGTAGCATGCATTGCCTGGTTCAGGCTATAAATGGTTCTCCCTCTGAGAGTTTTACCTCCGATATCAAGTAGTCCACGAAGAGCAGACTGAATTCCCTTGGGTTGCATCAGACGCTCCGACAATAGCCTCCCACATTCCTTCTTAAGCCACGCTGGTGCCCTCGGCAGGGGATTCTGTCTGCCCTTAGATCCACTCTTTGCATTTCCCTTCAGAGAGTCTCGAGTCCTCTGAGAGCCGGGGCCCCCTTGAAGGAAGAGAAGCTCCCTGATCACCATAGGCTGGAAGGCCTTCTGGAGAAGGCGCTTCAACTGGGATTGGAAGAACTCAAGTTCCTCGGGGTGAGTTGTTTGTGTCTCTGTCCCTGGATATTTCAGGCCTCTGTCCAGATTCATAGCTTCATCTTGGATGAATGCTCTGGCTGAATCTTCTACAATTGCAGAGTTATCTGTGGGTGATTCCTGTCTTGAGATGTTACTCCCATCAAGACAGCTTGCCCCTGAGCTATTATTCTCTACTTCCAGTGTCCGTCCAGGCTCAGAATCAGCTGTGGACCTGAAGCCAATTGAACCAGGATTGTCATACAATGGTATCTCAGACTTTGCAAGCGATTTTTTATCTGTGGACTTGTCTACATCACCGGACTCAACACTGCTGCATTTTAAGGCAACTTCATCTGAAACCTCAATGCCAGGAGTAACTTCCTTCCCCTTCTGATCTTCATTTCTTAGTTGATTCTGGGTTTGACTGGAAGATGAGACACTGGAGTAACATATCTGCAGTAGAGCTGCCAAGAGGTCCCCAAGATGTCTTGTCAGGATCAGCCCTCCTAGTGACGGCTGCTCAACACACTCCAGGAGTATGTTCATAACATGTTTCAGTTTATCACTGCTGGGGACTGACTGTCTCCCAGCCAGCAACTGTCCAAATCCAGAGCGCTTCTCGATGGGAATTCCTACACCACGCTGCAGATTTGACACAAGACCGAGGCAAACTATGAACTGGAGGAGGGTTGTTAGATTCTTTTGCTGTCCGATGCTGAACGTATCAGGGGACAGTGGAGGGACTGCATCTGGTCCAAGCTTTTGAGGATTGCACCGCTTTTGAGTTTGCTCCTCGAGGAAAATTTTCATCTGGACACAGACAGCATGTTTCAAGCCTTTGAGCAAACCGAGACAATGTTCTACGTACAACCACCGTACATCCTCCTGCGCCCTTAGTCTACATTTCCAGTCACTGAATACAGCTCCTAAAGTTGCGGCTAGGTTGCAACATCTCTTGTCATTCTCAACCACTTGATGAAGTTTCCTAAGAGTTGACCGCAAGGAAAGGTCAAACCTTGCTGCATCATCAATGGGTCCCTTGGTTCTCTGTTCTTGCAAAAGTTGTACATCTATGAATAAAGTCAAAGTGAAAAGTGAAAATTCTTCACATATACAGTGTAAACAAAGAAGTCAACTGATTTCATCGTCTCTGAATACTGTAAAATGTAAGCCAAAACTTTACGACAAACAGCACAGCTGCAAGGAGCACCCTCATGAGGGCAGTTTTGTTATTTAAATTCAATCGTAATGAATCTATTTGTACATATCACACCGGAATAAACACTTGTCTTCAGTGAGTGCCATTCTGCCAGTCCTCTATTCATTCAACATGTTTAAAACATTTGGGAAAGAATTCCATATATGCTGATTGATGCCCCAAGTACAAACCAAGTAACATTGGTCTGAAAAATTCAAAATGTTCTCTAAGTGATACATGTAGGCCTCGAAATGAATGATGGCCACGACGGCCAGTACCGTCGTTGCCCTTCTCACTGGCCGAGGTACCCCACAAAAAACTCTGTCCTCACGGCCAGTTTTGCTTGGCCCTATACGTGTACCTTGGCCATCAAGCCCTTTTCCACAAACATCCATAAGCCTGTTAAAAGCACAAAAATCCTTGGTTTGAGATGCTTGCAAAATCATTAAAGGGTATTTCAGTGTCATGCAGCCCTGATCGGCTGTCTTAAAATCTCACAGAATTGATGCAATGCATACAGGCTTCGATATCAATTCCCAGCATGCACTGAAGGTACATCATATACGTCTGCCCGAAGCATGCAGTGTACAGTACACCTCTATACATGAAACGCAGGTCCAGAATGTGCCGATACTTCAAGCAGCGACAACCCCGCTGCAAAACTACATGTAAATGCCTCTATTCGTACACTCACATTCCAGCAGGAGTACGTGCGGCAGATTTAACATACAGAGTTGCCTGACTTTCTCTTTCTCAATGCTTATATGTGTGATACATAATTCACATTGAGGTCCATGTATCAGGTGTGCATGGGCGCGGTGTACACATATGCATGTTCTGATTGTTAAAAGTTTTTGATGAATGAACATTGGCATTTAGCCTCCATGCCCCTGTTATTTTATCTGGCCTTTGTACCCTCCTAAATGGCCATGATTTCCTCTATGATTTTGCTTAACTCTAACAGTCCCAAATCCTCTGATGTCAATATGATTTTACATAACCCTTGGGGCTTAGGGTTAATGACCTTGCCCTAAAAATTACCAAATTCAAGGCCTGAAGGGATTATCTCCAAAATATTTTCACTGCTTCATTTGTTTTCTTTTGTTTTTTCACATTCCATTGCTTTCAGGTGGCTAAGAGGTCACTGCAGGGAAAAATTAATGGGATCGGAAAGAGTTCCATGTGTGGACAATCCTGTAAATTCAACAGGCCTTCTCAGTAGTGATATTCAATGCGCATGATGTGTATTACCAATGACTGCAATGCTGCGCAGCATGTCGACTGTCGTAGTTGTACCATTACTTGATCTGACGCCATGGTTGGGCTACAATCATGATTGAGTCAGTCATTCATCTTTATTTCACAGTACACATGATCATGTCCTTGGCCATAGCCTAGCTAGACCTATGTAAGTTACAACATACATGTAGGCCTAGGCCTATCATGTACGTACATGTACATGGCACAGGCCTACAGTAGCTCTACTCAGTGGAGCATTAATATTCCACTTTTTCGAATTTTGGACTGGATTGGTCACACCAATGCTTCACGACATTACATATAGTAAAGTGACAAAGGTTCTCAAAAATGAAACCGCACAAACACATTTTGAAATCGGGAATCGGCTACCACTCAAGCCCCAGAATTTTGCTTTCGGCATTTTAAGAAAGGCAGTAGGTGGTGATAAAGGTATTTTTGTTGAGAGTTTGGAATTTTAGCGCACCATTGTCACTTTACTAAATGTAGGCCTACGTGTAATGTCATGGAGCGTTAGTAAGTAGGCCTATGACTGATCCCAAAAATCGAAAAAGAGGAATACTTTTTACTAACGCTTACGCTCCACTTAGTAGAGCAAGGCCTACAGTACAGGTCATATACGTACATACTCCCCAAACTGTGAGCCACTAACGTTGGGCACGTTAGGATTAAACTCACATGCCTGATTCACCTACCATGCCTCCGCCACGCATGCCACGTGACGTGCGTACGTCCGCATCAAGATATATATGCAACCACACGTATGAAGCCAAACCACGATGGTTGTGTTTGTATTGCGCATGCCCAATGTGTATTAGACTCGCGTTGCAGCCTTTCATCAGTATATCAACAGTAAAAACACTATCAATTTGTGTGAATTGCGGTAGTCAAGCGGTTACGGCATAATGGTTTGTGATGCATGGGGTGTGGGTTCGAATCACGGGTCGGAATTGTGGGGAGGGAGGTTTTTTTTTAAAGGAAAATAAAGCCCGACTGTTATTGGAGCCTAATTTCACATGTGAAGTTTTTATGGTTGGTTGAGCATCTAGATGTCATGCATTGTGCATGGTTGTGAACCGTGGTTTGGCTTCATACGTGTCATTGCATGTATACTGTTATACAGGTCGCTCTCCGTATCGGACGTCGAACGCTCACGAAAGCATGGGGGTATGACTCACCATGTTCTTATATTATAGCAACAAAACCGTCTCCTCCCACGTTTGGTTAAAAAAATATGGATGCGCTACATACTTTACTTTTGTCGTACTCTATCACTTACCCATAGATTTAGATGGTGGAGAAACCAAGATTTCAATGACTGCAAAAAACTCACTGGGCGCCGCCATCTTGAAAGATAACGCAAGCAAACCCAGAGGGGGCGCTCTACATGATATCTGGTCGAGAGAGCTTGAGCATGTTTGGCCCACATCAGCTGACCAGTCGATAGCGGCGCTGAGCTGTACGAAATATAGGCCTTGCACAAGTCTTGGAAATGTACTGAACTTAAAACTACACATGCGCAAACATGACACAATTTTTAAGATAATTTTATTACTGGGGTATTTGGTGTCAGTGAAAGTAAACCAGAATAAATTGGCCTGCTTCATTGTTTACATCGAAGTTTTTCTCTCTTTTCGGGGAAGGCCCAGAGTGTATCAACATACAATTGGAATTTTTTTCCTTCAAATTTTTAATATGAATTCAGTATCCACAGTATACATTGACAGTTAGCAACTGGTACAAATGAAATTGTGAACAATCTGAAGACTCAAACGGCAAAAAGGAGTATTCAATCCAATCTTTTCAAACGGAAATGTTTTTATGGTTTCAGTTCTGATAACATGAGATTGGCTTGTCTGAATCAGGGATGAGGGGCAAGTCCTATGCTTGTAGGAAGTCTTTAGGAGGACCATGTTATGAGGACATAAAGTTTGAAGAGATAAATAGTGCCAGACAGGGTGCCAAATGAAACAAATTGCCAATGCTCTTGACACACAGCTGTGTCTTAAATGTTATTAAATGACTTTGGGTGACAATTTATTTTGACAAGTGCGTGTATATTGCTACAAGTAGGCAAATGATGGGCTTACAGGCAATGGTCAGTAAAAATGTTTGATGTTAGTCTACCCCTGGGATGTATGATATTAATCACATGACAAAACTCTCCTCTGATACTCAAAATACCCAAAGAATTAACCATTTCTGCATGGAAAGACAAGATACTAGACTGCATGTAGTTTTCACACTTACTAGATTTTTAAAATTTGAAAATTCTGTAAACAATGAACATTTCAAACAATTCTCAAATCCACCTCAGGGTTGCCTTCTAGAATTCGTTTTGACACTTAAATTGTGCAGAAGTTGTACATAAATGTACAAATCCACAATACATAAAGGGAATCCAACATCAGTCGGTGCAACAATCATAGTTTTATGGGAAGATAATGGTTTTCCAAACTTGCATGTTTTTGATAGGAATTTACAATTGATATTTAATATCAAAGCTGAAAGTTTTGCTCACATTTATTCAAAACTGTTTTAAATCTACAAATGCCAACCCAAAAGGGCATCTCAATCATAGCCCACGGTCTTGTTCTTTTAGGCTGACATCTGCCCCATGTTGAGGAGAGCTATGGCGGTTGAGTTGATGGTGGGCTGCTGTTGAAGCTGCTTTAAGTTAATGGCGTTTGTGGATGATGCGGACACGCCGACCCCATCCTGATCTCCACCGACCATGATTGTGATCATCCCAGACCCTTCTGACAGTATCCCGCTGTCGTCGCCCGCATTCTGCTGCTCCTGTTGGTCTCTATGTCTCTCCATTTCCATTTCTTTGCGCTGTTGCTCTAGAAGACCTGTCTTTATCGCCTCCAGATCTCTCTCGATATCCTCCATGGATCGATTGGGGAGTTTCTTCTTCGGGGTGGTTCGTCGTGGCCGGCCTTTTGTTCCTCCCCGACCTCTCCTACTGGTCTGCGTTACCCTGGGTACAGAATCTTCCAGCATGTGGACTTTCTTGGAGAAACCAGAATGCCTAAGTCTGACCTGTCTTGTTTTTGTTATGCTGATTGGGTACAAGACTTCCTCTGAATCCCTGTTCGTTTTCTCGCCGCTAGTTGATTCCGTACAGGTTATGCCTTCCCCAGACTCTGCCATGGCATTTGTACTGTCTGCCTTGGATGCTTCATTGTCTTGTTCATCGTTAGATAGGATTGATGGGGTACCAAATTGATCAGCCTCAGCGTTTGACTTCATGGCTTCTCTTGTCTGCGCCCATCTCGGACAGTTGTGGGCCTTCTTGTACTTCTCACGAGCGAATCCCTTGTTGCAGACCTTGCATCGGATCTGGTAGTCGTCCGTGTGGATGCGCATGTGCTCAGCCAGGTTAGGCCGCCGGCTGAAGCACTTGAAACACTGCGGGCACTTGAAGGGCTTGATGCCGCTGTGTGAGATGATGTGCGCCTTGAGCTTGTCTGGCCGGTTGAACATCTTGTCGCAGCCCGTCAGCGAGCGGAAGGGGCACTTGAGCTTCTTGACGGGGTCGTGGGTCAGGTGATGCCTCTTGAGTTTGTCCGGACGGTTGAAGGCCTTACCACAGGTGTCGCACTTGAAGGGCTTGTCGCCACTGTGGATCAGCATGTGCGACTTGAGGTAGTGGTCTGTCTTGAAGGACTTCTGGCAGATGTGGCAAGTGAACTGGCCGTGGGCACTGTGGGTTGGGAGGTGCCGGCGGAGGTAGCGCTCGCAGGGGAAGACCTTTTTGCAGTGGGGGCAGCTGTAATGGTGGTTGGTCGTGGCTAAGTGGTGCTCCAGTGCTTCAGGAGTTGAATAACGACTCATGCACTTCTGACAGCGGTACTCCCTATAAGTAGAACAAATAATCATAATAATGACGTGATAATACAACGCCTCCAGTGCTCACACTGCTATACTATCCCTATTCAATGGGACAAGAAACATTCCACTGAACCAACTCCACCTCCAAGGGAGTTTACAACCATCAATGAAACCATGTCCATTTCAGGCACTACCAGACTGATCAACTACAGTAAACCCCTCTGTCCTCACAGGAGCCCATTTACACTCCTGGGAGGCGGGAGGCAAGTAGGGGTTAAAGTGACTTGCTCAAGGTAATGGCATAGCAGGATTAAAAACCGTTACCCTACAATCTGGAGTTGCCAGATCTAACTACCAGACAGTGGTACATCCAGGACTTGGGTCAACAGGGACCCAAAAAAATTTTTAAAAAAGAGTTTTCTACTTTTTCCATCAGCGAAACAATCCTCATGTTCCCCCCAAGAAAGGTGGGGTGCTGTTTTTAAAATGCTGACACTTTCAAAATATTTGCAAAATACCTGCAAAAATAATGCACAGGTGGAAACTGAACATAAGATTAAAAACAGGTTTTCTTCTTCAATTGAAATGAAATGTTCAATTCACTGGCAATAAATAGACTTACTTCTGGTGTGCTCTTGGCCCTTGGTTGGGGTAAAGACTGTGTGAATACTGGTGCAGTCCTAGCTCGTAGAGGGAGGGGAAATGTTTGCTGCACAAATGGCAGCGATATGACATCTCACTCTCGTGAGCTTTGGTGTGTTCCAAGAAGGCATCTAAATCCTTGAAGGTTGTACAACAGGATTTCAGCACACACTTGTAGACCTGACAAAGACATGCATGTAGTGTAAATTAATCACTCCAATTCCTATACAGAACTTTGACTACAGCCAAATTTTTTTATAATTTTAACAGGAAGAAATAAAGAATCCTTGATTTGATGAAGTGACTCTTTCAGATGCATTTCAACAATCTCCAAATTTACAGAAGTACAAAAAGTTTTTCTCAAAGCCTGTGTAAACTAAGTGAGCTTTTGCGTGCGGCTAGGCACTTTCATGACCTTTTCAAAGAAGTCAGAAATAGTTTTCACAGGGTATTTGACCTGAAATTCCAATTTCATAATATCAAGTGGGAACTATGGTCAAAGGCTGGCATGAGCTTACCTGCTCGCTCTTATGTATCGTCATGTGTGTTTTCAGCTGATAGTATGTCTTGAACTTCTTCCCGCAGTACTGGCAAACGTAGGAGCTGTCAATCAGTAACTCCTCCCCGTCTTCAGTCCTTGCGATGCGAGTATTGCCGCACTCTGTGCAATAATTTGAAGAAGGATTAATTTTGATTAAGTGCCTCGAAACAGATAGTGAACTGCACAAGGAGTAAAATCAACTCGTCATGCTGCAGACACCAATTAGCTTTTCTGAAGCACAACGGACACAAGAGGAGGGCGCCATTTGAAGTAGGTAAATTTGGAGTAAATACAAAAAGGATTTACCCAAAGCAAATAGTGCTCTCCTATTGTGTCCACTATACCTCAAATAGTATAATGGATGGAAAGGGGTTTGAGAAATTGCTGCACAATACATGGTCCTCGACAGAATGTTTTTTTTGTTGGGGAGGGGGTCAAAGCCTTTTACTCTCTATTACATAACCACGCTATGCACGGACATCGTGAGGGAACTCTTGGTTTGATCTAAGCAATAAACCAAGCTGAATCCTACCATCGTCCTCTTGTCCAGAAAGCTCCATCTCCTTGTCATGGTTTGCATCATCTGTAGCCTGATGCACATTGGGAAGCTTGGTTATTGGCTGTCAGAAAAACACAGGCAACAACTTCACAGCAAAGGGCAAACCTGTCAAATGTAATTCTTTCAGAATGTATCTCTGCATGTGACTCTTCACAACAAAAACTCTTGACTTCACGAAAGCAGTGCGTGTGTATCACTTTGGGGTTTGCTACATTTATAGTGCATACGTGTATACCCCATTAAATTTTGCCACTGCATTGAGACTTATATCAACCTGTATCAAGCGGTGGTGTGGTGACGGTTACCATTTGTTATGCATTGTCACTCTGCAAGTTATAATATGACCTCAAGATGACATCACCACACCATATCAGCAATGCTGTGGATAGCATGCATTGTCAATGCTTACGTAGCACAATAGTTGTACTGTTCTGATTTGCAGCATGCAACTGACCAAATTTGGAGTGTGTGCGCTTCTGTGTAAAACTTTATCTACAGAAACTGAGTATATCAACAGTTCACCTGGGCTGGATTATCCTGTGGCGTAAGCATATATGTATCTTTAGGCATGTTTGACGTGATGACCATTTGGCAAACACTAGTCCATTTTGCCCGGTACCTACAATGTATATTGTATGCAAGTTACCAGGGAAAACTTGATCAGTGGTCGGCAAATGGTTGTCACTTCAACTTGCCCCATGAGGGACTAGATGGAGCACTTGTTTGGGTTGAGGCAAATTGAGCACACAAACCAACCTGCTTAGGAAGAGTGGCTCCTCTCCCTCCAGGCCAAACCTTGTGCGTCTGCATATGTTTCTTGACATTAGACTTCTGGGCGAAAGCTCTACCACAGACAATACACTGGAAGGGCTTCTCCCCAGTGTGGCTCCTGACGTGCTGCTGCAGGTCAAAGTTCTTGGTGAATGTCTTATCGCAGTAGTTGCACTTCTTCCGCTGCTGTTGCTTCTTGGTCGTCTCGGTGCCGGTTGCGGCTGATCTACGGCGGCGGGTGGTGACTTGTTGGGTAGCAGTGGGCTGCATGATGTTGATGGTAGTCGTCTGCTGACCTTGGGTGACTTGGAGAGTGGGGGTGGTGCTGTTGTTCAACAACTCCTGGGTCAACCCAGCATCGGAGAGCGATAAGGTGGACTGGGTGTTGACACTGGTGGGTCGCATCATGCTGCCGTTGATCTGCGTCTGGGGTTGGAGAGTGATTCCCCCCAGGGTAGTGTTGTTGTTGTTGTTGATGGTGGTGCCGGTCATGGCCAGGCTGTAGGTTTGCTGAGCGCTGGTGACCGTGGTCAGGATCTGTGATTGGGGCGACATGTAGGACCCTGTCAGGGACTGAATAGGGGTGCTCTGCAGAACCGAGTTGGAGAACTGGTCCACGCTGGGAAAGGACGAGATCAGGACCTCCTCGTTCAGGACGCTAGGGGACACCTGAGCCAGGGTGGAGTTACCCATGTTGCCGAAAGATAAGCCTCGGTTAGGCTGGAGGGTGGCGGTGAAGGCACTGTTACTGGCCTGCGAGCGGCTGACATTCAGGGTGAGGTTAGGTGGCATGCATTGCTCACGCTTGTGATTCATGAAATTTGTCAGGGAGGAGAAATTCTTCTTGCATCGCCCACACTTGAACTCATCCTCTTCAATACCTAGATGGTTTCATAAATAAATCAAACTTACTTACAAAGCTCCTCCAGGAAGGAAATAGCAAACTTAAATGTGATAACAAATCTAATGAGGCACCAATCCTGTGCTCAAAACAAAGAATACCGACGAAAGAAAACTACCCACGCCATCATTTATATCCATTTGATGTTGCTCCCTCCTCACCTCTGGTGTAAAAGTGTGGATGGGAGGGAAAAACAGAAGGTTCACAACTTACATTACCTTCCCTTCAAAACCTGGGAACATCCCAAGAAAGCCCTGGTTCAGGTTTATACATTTTTAGACAAACAATGTGTTCATTCTTCCATTTGATCCTTTGACTATGGGTTTAAAGGCAAGATTGGATGTTTTGCCTCAACTAGTATTCAAATGTCGGCTCACCTGTTGGGTTTGGGTCCTGGATGGTGCCAGTCTGTCCTTCGAGTAATCCTAGAGACTGCACAGCCAGAACTGCAGCCTGGTTGTCCATACCTACCAAAAGATGAAGGTACACAATGAAAGTTCAATTGTCAGACTTTTCTTTCAGATGTTTTTATTTCTGGGGGCAATTTACTGTACCCTGGGAAATATTGGATTAAAGTCAATCAACTTAAACTCAAGTTCAAGAGGTGCATATTTCAGGTAGTAATCGGGCTATCTTGGCAATACAAGATGAGTTTATATTGAGAAAATGAAGAATGACGTGAAGAAGTTTGAAAATTGAAAAATCAGTGTGAAAATTAAGTACATGTACATGTATATTAGAACTTAACCCTAACCCCCTGAGGTGTACGTAAAATCGTATTGAAATTAGAGGATTTGGGATTGTTAGAGTTAAGGTAAGCGCTAAAGTTGTACCTACACCTAAAACTACATGTACATGTACCCTTCAAAACTGAAATGGAATTACGTATCATTTATGATTAAATATTATGCTACATTTGTCAACACATCTAAATAAAAATACCAACACATTAGTATTTTTAAGTAATGGAAACACTGATATAAAACTATTTCAGAACGTAATTATACTTGTAATTTTGATTTGCAGCTAGTTCTGTGAACTAATGAATATGCATGTGCCCTGAATTTATTACAGTTCTTCTGAGCTTTTTGGGGTTTTTTCAATGGTCTCATCTTTCAAATGCAAACTCAACAAACTCAAAGCTGTTGGAGGAACAAGAGTTTGAACTTGATCCCAGTGCCGAAAATTTAGCTAACATGTTTGTGGCGCTTATCAGGCTCGGTATTTGACCCTTAATCGAGGAAAAAGAAGAAAATAAATGTTTCCTGCAATGCATATCCCAAAAAAGGGCATCGACTACAGCATAGAGTGTTAAAAGTTGAAGAAAACACAAGGAATTAATCAAGAACAAAAAACCTTGAATCCTATGAAAACAAGAAATTAAAACATCATGGCTGTGATAATAATGTACTGATCACACAAAATGTATATGAATTCCCCAGTAGGCTTAGTTCATTCATTTGTAGCTTTGCCTTAGGATGTTTCACTCAAAGATCCGTGAGCTAGCAATCTTCACGGTGCATCCGCCTAAATGGAACAGCCCGGTTCTCGAAAACGGCTATTCCTCAACGCTTTTCCACCAATATGGCTTCACACCCGCTAGATCTGGAATATCCGCTGTTCCATCAACAATCCACACAATTTTTACCCTTATTGTCCACTCATAATTCGACCATTTTAAGACAAGTTGTCCACTAAAATTACCCTCAATCACCATACTAGGCTCCAGACCGTCAAGATGTTAACTCTGTCTCAGCAAAAGGACGAAAATGTGAAAAAGATTGAGCGATCAGGACCGCAGACTTGTCAATTTTTTGTTCAGAAACTGCAGGCGATTGGCGATTTGCTTTGTCAATTTCAGGCGAAGCAGGAACGTGAATAAGCTTCAATTTTCAGAAAAATTCAAAACACCCCTACTCTCAAACCCTCAAATAATTAGTGCAAGATTGTGTTACAACAATATATGGAGTTAAGGAAGCTCCAGAAAGCTCCAAATAATGAATATAAATCTTACCGGACAACGCATCAAATAGAGCTTGCGCCATTTTGTCTGCAGGCTATACAACGTACATGTACATGTATGTGAAATTAGCGGCAGTACGATTGGCATAAAGGAGCAGCGTAGCGCGCAGAGGGGACGCATTCCTTTATTCAGGCTGTTACAATTCCAGCGGGGTCAAGCCCAGGTCAGCTACTCTTCGTTCAATCTTACCGGGAAAAGCGGCGGGACACCGTGACGACAGGCCCGGGCGGATTGGACTCCACACTTTTACTTTTTTCCCAATTCAAGTTCACAAATGCAGTTCTTTTTCTGTCACTATCGCCACATTATAACTTGAGCTCTTCCTCTCATTGAATTCAAGCTAATCTGGACACGGCCGTATGGGAATGAACGTCAACCGTTTCATTTTTTATAAAGATGGAAGGAGGTTTGATGATTAAGAAACTTGAGTTAATTTGAAAGAAGGGGAGACATTTCAGTTGCTTCATCGAAATCCAAAATGAATCAAAAGCAAAAACTGAGAAGTGATCTTCAGGCTTAGTTGAAAAAATCACAACTTTGCATTGCATTGCCAGCCCCAATTGTCCAGATGGCGGGGTTTGAGGTTCTCTCAAGGGTACACTCCTGGGGAAAACACAAACAAACATGGATCCATTTCCCGATTTGTTTAAGTGTGCTTGCTTTCATTGGGAACATTTGCGTAAATTTAGTGGCCATGGATTGCCGCACACTCAGCTTGAAGTTGAAAGGCATTCGTTTTAACTTGATCTTGCTGGTGCGCGGCGGCCACGTACCTAGACAGGTTTGGTCGGTTTGGAATTGGCATCGCCAACCCCTCACTGCTGCAACTTGACTTCAGCACCGGGTGACAGTGAAATCCTGACTACTCGATGGCGGCCAGACTGGGTGGTTTTAAGTCGTGCCGCGCCGTACGGTCACGAACGTTGAGTTTCTCCTCAACATCCTCCTGCTGGAAATAGAATTTCGACATTGTAAATGCCCTGCGCAGACATGAGGCAGAGCAGCCCTGAAGGTTGTGTTATGTTTGTCCTTTCAGCCGAAAATGCACTTCTACTTCCACAGGAGAAATTAGTTTATTTCTGATACTTTTTTCCAATCCGGTTTGCCTGCAATTGAGAGGATAGACACAATCAGCAGATTCAATAGCATGGGCATAAATCGAGGGGAAGTATAATCCCCACACAAACTTTTTGAGGTGGGGGGGCTATTGAATCATCCCCCCCCCATTTTGTGGTGAGCAAAAATTAAAGTGGAACGACTAAACTTCATTCAATATCACTCAAAAAGGGGAAAACAATTCTTAAAAGCCACAAATATGCCATTCTGAATAGGCCTACATATTACAGATGGGCATGAGTATTATGAACGTCGACCTCTATAATAGATTTATGCTTTAAATCTACCCCCCACCCCCAGCCTCCGCTTTTCAAATTTTCATGGCCGGGAAAGCCCCCCCCCCATCGTCTGGCACAAATTTACGCCACTATTCAACAGGCAGCGTATCCGCAGCACACAACTGAAGCAGCTGTAGGCCTATTTCACACGTAAAATAAGCCGGTCTTTTTTTTCAAGTTCGCAAAAGCGAATTAAGTGCTTTGGCTTTATCGGGTTGTATACAGTACCCCCCCCACTCCATCAGCGTACACTTCAAAGGAATTACATGCCTGACGCATAAACTATATGGAGCCGTTCCGCATGACTGAATGTAAACCCCGCTACAAATTGAAATTAGAACCAACCCCTCTCTTATCTCCTCCTTGTAGACCTATTAAAAAAGAAAACTTATGGTTTATTTAGAATCACTAACAATGCTATTTTCAGTCTACACTGGCAGTTTTTCTCTCACCGTGTTTGCAATGACCAGCTCAATATTTGGTCAAGTACATTTATTCGAAAAGTACTCGTCTGCAACGGTTATCATTCGTATTTCAGGGAAAGATACTTCGATCTCGTCTCAGTATTTACTTCAGGTTTTTGGTTTTGAGGTTGTGCTCTAGGTTTGATTTTGTTTTAAGGGTAATTCACGATCGGAGAATTTCAATTTTCCATGCAATTCTTCAGCAATTTTGTCTTTTGCATGTAGCCGGTCAGGGAGATATTGAAAAAGCAACTTTGTTTTGTCATTCCATTTCGGTGACAGAGTCATTCAAATTCTTCATCCAAACGCTTTCTACTGATCTTTTATTCTGTAAAATAAAAGTTATACGTTGTGGTCTTTATTAGTGTTCACAATTTTAATTGCCAAACAAGTCAAAATCACGCTAGACATTAAAAGGGAATTCTTTGAGTTTCTTGTATAAAGAATCAGGCGATATACTTTGATTCACGGCATGATCGTGGAATATTAGCGATTCGTCACGACTGCACTTCTGAGTGTGTGGTGGAGATACTGCAACATCCAGCCCGAGTGCGACCTCTTTGACTTCACGCCACTTCAGCTCCGCGTTTGGAAGCAATTTACGANCATGGCCCTTACAGTGACTCCATCGTCTATCGAACTGAATGACTGAACTCATGAAAGTGATTCATTTAAACATAGAAACAAGGGTGGATTGAAACGATAACTCACATTTTATTCGTATTTTGAATGACTAATTGATATCTTGCATTGTGAACATCAATACAGCCGTTTCACAATAGTGCGCCACCAAGAGTTTGCCACACGTTGGCCAATCACAATGTGCGAAAGTTGTCGACAGAATGCGTGTTTAGAAAGGGTTGACAAATTTCGAGCGTTGTGATTGGCTAACGCGTTGCAAACTCTTGGTGGCGCACTATTGTGAAACGGCCGTATTAAATCAAAAATTGCAGATATGAAAATTTACACGCTAATAGTATGTGGACATTTATGTGCAGAATGTTCTTCTCTTGATGTTATTACGCAAAGTATTAATGCCTCATTAGTGTGAGCTGACCTCAATTTATTTAACCCTTGCTCATTATCTTAAATCAAAACATTTAATATTTGAAAGATTGTTAAAAATGCGTCAGGAAAAAACTGATAAGTCAGTATAAGTGGAAAGTATCGTTCACTTGAAAAATATTACGGGTATATACGTGTACAATTAATGATTTGTGGAGGTTGGTGTGTGGACGAGCACCCCGGCCATAATGGATTGGTAGTCATGGTAGTAAGGGGGGGGGTTGTTCAGTGCCCCCCCCCCGTAAAAAGACGAATGAACGAAAGAAGTGAAAAAAATGACGAAATAAGGGAATGAGAATCACGACTTGCTTGAAAACGAATCCTCAAAATTGATCCTCTCCCACCAATAATTGTTTATCATTTCGAAGATGATTTCTATGCTTCTCCCCACGAAATATTTCCAGGAAAACTGGTCCCTCGAAGAACGACGCCCAGGGTGTGATCCCTTTCCCCGGGTCGTCCTTAGTTCATTGTGATTGTGGTCGTCATCAGACGGATGCAAAATTTTACAAATTTCCTCGCCGCCCCAGCAGCAATTCATGTTCATTTTTCAAGAGACAGAAGCAAAAAGGTCAAAATTGACATCACATTAAATATGGCGTGCAAAGTTAACATTTAACCCGCGTATACAGATACCTCTATACCTTGACGTGCCAATTTAACATTTTTTCCCCGAATAGAGCTATCTTTATTGTCGATAGAGATATCCCTCTTACGTAACCCGCTTCCGAGGTCAGCACGTCACCCTCGACGTTTTCGGTTTAAAAATCTGCTATCTTGAGGTTCTGTGAAACTTTGTGCGTGACGTTACAATGACTGTAGACCCAGTGTGCGGGACCGGAAACATAATAGGGATATCTGTGCGGGATCAGAAGCATATCTCTATTAAGAATAGAAACGTCTCTATAAGGAAAAGAGCCTGAAAGTTGACCCCTGATGGCGGCTTCCAGAACCCTTGGATAGAAAAAACAACCTGCAAAGATTTTAGAATTTGTAATATATTTTTTCAGTTACTTCTTAAAAAATCCAACTCGGAAAAGGGGCTTTGGAAAATATTTGCTAGTACATGTATATCAATGTATAGAAACTAAAAGATCGTCTGACCTAAAAGCGAAAAATCCTGCCAAAAATTGACCCATCATTTCCAAAACTCTAAAATACATGAAAACAGTGCAATGCGCCAGTCTCGTACACAGTTGAATATTTACGGTTGGGTAGTCCGTCGGTAAAAACCAAAATAAAAAAAGATCAAAATATTTAGATATCTTATAATTTATAAGTAGTAAACCTGAAGCAATATTCTATTAAGATTACGAAAGATTCTAATCTTTTATCTAACCGTTGCTGACATCAACTGTATGATATCAACTCAACGGAATCTGAAACCCATCGACTGCAAGTAGGTAAATCTTTGCAACGTTGTACAATCGTTTTCACGTATACGCACGGACAGTGAAAACAAACGTGCATGAACATGGAGACCAAGGTACGATATCCCCGGACGTGAAAGGTGTTTGAGAAAATTCGTTTTTTTTTTAAATCTCAACGTAACTTTTCCTAAATATCACTTGAGGAAGACAAAGGTAAAATTCCGACATGAATGTTTCATGGGGTGGTTTCGGTTAGGAATTATTCTTCCAAAAATTATCGAACATGATAGGACGACCCAACGCAAAAGCCCCATAGGAGGACCGCGCGAGGGTTCCGGAGGCTCGCTGCGTGACTACTTTCAGGCTCTTTCGAGATGTCTCTATCGTAGGAATAGTTATCTGTAAACACGGATTATATGTTCACTTTGCACGCCATAGCGCATAGGCCTAGTACGTGCAAAGAAAAAAGGCACGTAAGCATTTTTCTCGGCAGGTGTTCGTGAAGGGCTTTCATTGGTGTAAGCCTCGCCCGAGACACATGCCATTGGCTTTCGGAATAGTCCTATTCCGGCTGGCCCTGATCGCGAGTGCAGTGCAAGGCTGGGGTTATGACGTAGCTGAAGACAGACTTATCTACGACACAACTGCCTCTGGAATAAGATTAAAAATTCATGTCGTTATACCAAACAACAACCATCAAACCAGTATGATAGAAAGCTTTTTTATGTACAGGCTTTCATCAGTGTAGATAAAATACTACTTAAGATAAGTGAACTTTAATGACATAATTCACAATAAGTCTTTAGAACTTGTCTCCCTGTTGTAAATAAAACCAGAATGTTGAGAGGAAACTCGTTTATTGTAATCAGACCATGATCATTCATTTTCTTGGCAACGAACCCAAATTAGGCTCTTTGCGGATACCCTAGAAGAGACCCACATTTTCGAAGCACTCTTTTATCGTGGCTATTTGCATGAGTAGGTCCTGTATAAACGAAGCACCTTTTACGCAGTGCTTTGAATAGCGCTCTTTCATACAGGTCCCCCTTTTTAGTAGGCCTACGGAGGTCAAAATTTTCCGTAAATTCATTTTAAACACGGTAAGCTGGTGTGTGTGCCTATACACTATTTCCATAGACAAGTCAAGAATAGAGGAAACAAGATACACATGTTTTATTATTATTATTGTGACGTCAATGCAAAATAATCAGGAACATATTATGGGTGGCCCACAAAAAAAAAAGAGCCATTAACGTTTTGTCATTTGACAAAGATAAGCGCAAGGAAGCAGACGACACTGTTGATGAACATCATTTTTCACACAATATTCGGGTCGCCTCGGTACACAGATAGCAGGCGGTTTAAATCCTCTAAAGTAGGTCAAGCGTGACGCGTGACCAACTTTAGTCTGGGCTCAAGACGCAAGTGCTTGATAGCGAATCGTGCATAATGCGTAGTCTAACTACTCAATCATTAGACCTGCTGGGCATTTAAAGTCAAAATAGTTGCGCAAGGGTGCTTTGCATTAAAAAACGGAAATCACTGCCGCTGACTGACGTCTTCAATAAAAACACTGGTCGAAGTTTCCCGGACGTCCCGTCGTTCCCGACCTTACTTTTGTGAAATACCGAACTGGCCCATTTATGGCATCAACTTTCTCTGTGTACTTTGCCTATGCTCTAGACTTGGTAACAAGCCGTTAGATAGATGTACTTTATCTGTAAATTTCAGTTAAAATCCATCGGCGAGGCTCTTGGAGTAACATAATTGGCCAAGTTTTGACTTCTCTCATTGGTTGATCGATCATCTGCCAGTTTGGGAACGAAACAAGCAACGTCTCCGAACACGTGAATTACGTGTAGAGAACAAAAACCACTAAGTCTCCCAATCAAGCTACATTGAAATTAATATGTTTTCAGTGCTACACTGGAAATTGTTTGCACCTTAACTTAGAAATTTCACATTAGGCCACTGTCAACACGTTCAGCTGACCGTGGGCCAACCGGAAGATAAATAATGACTGAGTGTCAGTATAATTGCCACAAACTTGTAGGGGAGAAATTTGCATGTTGACTCCCTGAAAACTGGACTTAACCTCGAACGTCCTCTGCGTTAGTGAAAGCGCATGCTTTTGAGCTTGACCTTGATCGTTGAGTCGAATAATTGATTTCTCCATTTTTTCCGAATTGAATGAGCTCGCCATCGAGTTATATTTTAGCCACGATAGACCGTCTTGCACTGTTGAGAAATATCGTGCCCTTAATGAAAAAGAGCAGTAAGATGTCATTTGGGCAGCCAAACTACCGCATTATTTTATTGTTTTTATCGCACGATAGTTCATATTCAATCAAATATTCACTAGGCTCAAAATTGAGCAACAAGTCGTTTGTTGCCTGGGCAACATGTTAAGCTCATAATCAACTGGAGCAGAGCGAGAAATTTTATGAATAATTAATCCTATTTCTGGTCGGCATAATTGCATTCTACGATAGTCTGAGAGTGGTTTTCAATGTCAGTTTTCCTTTATTTATCTTACAGCCATACTAAGGAAGGGTAAAATTCATTTTAAAGATGAAACAGGCTGAAAGTTATTTTCTGCGGTTATGTGCTTTTTCCAAGGATTTTTATACCCTATTCCTGATAATCCAGTTTTTCTGCACTCAGCCTGTTTACGGTGGCTTTAAAGGTAAGTTCATTCCTTTCGTTCAGTAAAATTAGTCCAGTCAGCCATGGGTGTGGTGGCTTATGGTATCGAAAGACGTTGTAGGGCGAATTCCGCGGCAAGGACGGATTGAAAACCAAATTTTCGGGGGAGGGGAATAAGGGTAAACAGTGTGGAAATGTTTTTATGTAACGTTTCTTGTCCTTTCTGAGGGGTGAGGCTACATAGAGTGAGGCTCGTCACATGATTTTTTCAAGGTCGGGATATAAAATAGACCACAAAAAATGCTTTTCTATCGTTATTTTTTAAACGGCACTCTTTGGAAATTTTGGAAAAATTACACTCGCTGTACAGGATAACAATCCCCATTTTCTCTAATCTTGGATACAATGGATACATGAAAAGAGAGTGCAAGACAGCTTCCACATTTGAACACTTGTTCAAATGGCAAATTTCAAAGGGGGACCATGGAGGAAAACACCAATTTTTCAACGAGGAACTGACAGCAAATCAACTGTTGTTTTTAAACAAGCTGTGTGCATAAATTTCCAAATTTTAAGGGGGGAGGACACAGGGTGATGGATTCCCCCTCCTTACACCAATGTCATCCTGAAAGTTGGAAAAGAGATAACCTGTCAAGTCAACCTGTCAACAGCAAAACTGTCCGAGATGGAGATTTTGTCAATCCTGTCTTTCTTTGGTATAAAATCGTTCAAAATACAACAGATTTGACACAATTATGTCAATGCTCGCTGGGTCGGAAATATGCTCACACTTTTCATGTATCCATTGTATCCAAGATTGGGGAAAATGGGGATTGTTATCCTGTATAGCGAGTGTAATTTTTCTTTCCTCCGTAAAGTAATCGTTCTGTCTCCATTAAATGGAGGTGCCACTGGATCGTACCCTCCTGACACAATCATATTAAGCACGAATTCTCTTTAACATTGAAAATTCAACTGTTACATACATGCAGTGATATTTACAAAGTTATGGAGCCAGTTTTGTGTTGAAGAATTTGTAGGATTTTTGAAGGTTTCAGAACAAAAAGGAGTGAGTAATCTTCCTATAATGACCTTTATACACCTTTGCAAAAGTTTTTAGGGTATAAATCACGGCTCAGACGTTTTAATCTCTTTTCTTAAATGACGTGGAGACCGAGTCACAATCTGCCTCAGCCCCAGGCACTGTAATATTCTCGAATATTTTAACCGTTGTACGCATCTTGGGTTATGAGCTGTGCTGTTAACAAGCTAATGATCTCCGGGGAGGATCCAGGAACTTTTCCACATCTGTCAGATTTTGCATGTCCGATACTTTGTCCAACAGTGAACACTATCAAAAATGACATTTTGGTAATTTCCTGAGGTGTATTGTTGACTTTTTGAACAAGTGCAGTATGGACGCGTTTTCGCTGTAGCGCTCGCCTTTCTATGCTTTAATAGTTGATGACGATCACCATGGACAAACGAAATGTGCACACTTAAAGGATGTAGAATGCGGAGTTTTGTTTTATTCCTACTCTATAAATTGTTTTTCACATCAATTCTAACTTCTCCATTTTTGTCCAGAATATTCATAAGTATCCCTTTCTTGCCAATGCATTAACCTAATTACTTAAAATCGACCCAGATAATGACTGCACGTATAGTTAAGATTTGTTTAATTTCTCTCCTTTCCTTCAATAGTTCTTTCGAATATGCTGTTTTGCTTCCTGTTTCATATATTGTTAATACCCCAAGCATTCCATTCTTCCTTGTTCTCTTCGAACATTTTTTGCCATTGGGTAGACTGTCTGAAATACTTCCATATGTTACAGCCGTTCTAGTAAGCGGAAAGCCGACATGGCAGAGCACGACATATAGCAGTTCCTATCATTCACACGAGGCTATCGACGGCGACCGAAACTCGTTCGCACACACCAGTAAGTGAGCTCTGTAGTAGGGATCCAGGGAGGGGTAAGGTTGGCCATGCCCCCCCCAATTATTTTTTTATAAAGAAAAGCGATTTTTGTTCATTTCATAGTTTCCCTTCCAAAACTGCGCAATAAGCCTCCAAATCAATCAGAAAGACCTTAAAAAGTTACATAAACAAATTACAAATTGAAAGTTGGTCCTAGATCCTTAATTGAGAAACCGTGATTATCTCGAGAATCTTGATTTACATAAAACAAATCGGTCGCTTGTACTGACGTCATTCCTACGAACGTCCTCAATTACTACTTCCACACTGTTATCGTCATTCATTACCATCAGTAATGTCATCTTCTTTCATGAGGCCTCCCTAGCCATCAACAATATCATCATTTTCAACCCAAACAAGCATAACCCTTGCCAGGACTTTTTTTTCAGGGGGCAGGAGTTAAGGCAAAACACTGATCAACAGCAAACTGAATTCCGAGGTATATCATATCGTGTTTTCTTGTCATTTCCCCTTTCATAGGCGTTTTTCAATTTTCAAGCCCCCACGACGTCCATGACCACAAGCACTTTCACTACATCCCATTATGTGACAATCGAAGCTTAAAATTAGTAACAAAAATACACACTCGCCACCTAGTAAACGGAAACTCATAAAATTTATTTTATATAACGGGTTTTGCCCTTACCCAACGTATTTTTTAATAAACACTGTATGCTCAGTGCTTGTCCAAGAGCTTGCGAAAAAAGTCACAAGCTTACTCGGGTGGGACTCGAACCCACGCCCTACTGCTTACTAGTGCAGACGTCTTAACTACTCGACCACTGAGCTTGCCGGGGTCGGCTGGCCGGTCCGAGTCAAGTGAAGCAGCGGGTACCGCGAACTATTTTCAAGATGTATTTTTGCGTTGTGGAGATGTTAACTTATATAACGGGTTTTGCCCTTACCCAACGTATATGGGTAGGGGCAAAACCCGTTATATAATTAACATCTTCCCAACGCAAAAATGCATCATAAAATTTATATTGTTTCTTTTTCTTTTGTCCTTCAGGAGTTGGTGGTGATCCGCATCCTTGGTGGAAGATCGACTTACAAAAAGAACACTGCTTGGGGAAAGTCACAGTGTTGATCCGGTTGAACTGCTGCGGTAATACTTGGCTTTGAATTTGAACATCGTTATATGAGAACATCTGTACAATTTTTTTTGTTGGGGGGGATGTTAGCACCTTGGTTCGCCCTTAGTTGAGTGGGCCATACAGTCACAGCATTTCAGTCGAATACATATGTAACTGATTAATTTTACAGGTGGCACTTGGTTTGCACTATTTGGGGGGGGACTCGATTCAACCACACTTAAAACAAACTAAGGCAGAATACCACCAGGTCCTTTCCTTCTCAATCTCTGAACAAGGAGGGGAACGCGGTGGGGGGAGGGGGCCAAGGGAATCCAGGGGGGTGCAGCCAGTGGCGTGGCTAGGATAGCAGGGGGGGTATAAGGGGGCACCCGCATCTTATGGGGGGCACCCATGGTGTAGTTTTTAGGGCAAGCTTTTGTTAGCCTTGTTCAGTATCCATTCATCCCTTTTTTCTTTAGTGGGGGGGGCACCAGGAATTTGTGGGGGCACGTGCTCCCCATCCCCCAGTGGCTACGCCCCTTGGTGCATCCCAAGCCCCCTTTCGCACCACTTCACAAACCAACCACCTCTCCTAATCGTTAAACGACAGTTAAACGACAGTTTGTTTGTTTTCCAGGATATCGCTTCATAGGTGCTGTTGTGCGAGCGGGACTGAGCGAAAATTATGCCGAGAATCGACCGTGCGGCTCGCCTGCCACTTCGGCGCAGTCCCAGCAAGGTGCGTCTATTGACTTCTTGTGTGACACCCCA
>NW_019091563.1:175773-198285 GCF_001949145.1 Acanthaster planci
CCCAAGTTGACCACGGCTAAAGGAACATCATTAAAATTACAAAAATTAATGATATCTCTAATAAGAGCAATGTTATCAGAAATAGTCCGACCAGGAACACAGTAACTCTGGTCCTGGTGGACCACATTACCAATAAACTGTTTGAGGCGATTGGCAAGCAACTTGGCAAAAATTTTATAGTCCGTATTTAGGAGGGAAACCGGACACCAATTGGCTACATCAGAAAGGTCTCCCTTTTTGGGAATGAGCGTAATGACAGCTCGACGAAAGGTATGCGGAAGAATTCCGGAGCTGCAAGCGAGGGAGATAACAGAGAGAAAAATCGTCTTTGAAAAGAGGCCAGAAGGACTGAAAGAACTCCGATGTGAGACCGTCCAGGCCGGGAGTTTTATTTCTGCCAAGTTGCTTGAACGCTGCATCCAGTTTTTCTAGACTCGGAAGAACGTCAAGATCCTCCGAATCGGCAGAGTCAAGTCTCGGTAAATCATTTAAAGTTTGATTCAGGGAACCCTCGTCAGTTTGAGGTCGACTGTACAGATTTCGATAGAAATTACGCACATTTTTTTGTTTATTTGAACGGGATCGCCCGTAAGATCACCGGGGGGAAGACGGATACTCCACAGAGATTTAGACTGAGAGTGAAATTTTTCTAGGTTGAAAAAGTAAGAAGAACAAGTGTCAGCCTCATTGATATGTTGAAAACGGGCTGTGACGAGGGCACCCCGAGCTTCATTATTAAGAATCTTATTTAATTGATCTCTTTGTTCGTTAAGAACACGTTTGGTGTCGTCATTATAATTTGGCGCAGACAGAAGGTTTTCTATAGTTTTGTTAATCCTAAGCAGGGAGTCACTTGTTTCTTTAGCTACTTTCGACCTGTACATTTGGGTGTCTGAAAGTTTTTATTTGAATCTTGCAGAAGTCCCACCACGAGCAAATGTCGGGGAATTCATTTTGTCTCTCCCTCCAGCCAGTCCAAACGTCTGTTATCATTTCCCTGTAGGCCCGAGCGTCTAAAAGAGAGTTATTAAAATGCCAATAGGCGCTCCCTCTACAAGTGGAGGAAGGAAGCTTAATGGTGACGATCACAGCCGAGTGGTCTGACAAAGAACAGGGAAGAATGTTACACAAAGAGACAGAGGACAAAAAAGTAGTGGGTAGATAAAAACGGTCCAGTCTGGCTTTTGAAACGTCATACTGGCTGGAGGGGTTAACTCTGTACCAAGTGTATTTTTGTTTATCAGGGTTCCGTCTGCGCCAGACGTCGTACAAGGACAGTTTGTTTTTTGAGAGCCAAGGAAATTTTGGGGCGATGCTCGGTTGGCATACCTAAGCGGTCTAACTCAGGATCAAAAGTACAATTAAAGTCACCTCCGACTATAATGACACCGTCACTGATGGGGTAGCAGTGCTTGTAAATGCAGTCGACGGCTTTTAAGGTTTCACTATCAGATTGGGGGATGAGAATATTGTACAGATAAAATATGGCGTTATTTCAAGAGATTTTAGTGTAAGTAACATGTCTGTCATAAACAGAGGAAGATTTAAGGACAGAGATATTATTTTTAATTAGAGTAGTGACCCCGGTTCCACGCGAGGGGCTAGGATTTCAGTAAAAGTTTTGATTTTTTGGGCAATTCAACAAGCTGCCTCATCTTTAGACAGAATACACACCACTTTGTGACGAGGTTACTGCTTGTAAACAATTAGAAAATATGTTGTTCGTGTGTTTGTGTCAATTTACATGCTGTTACGTAATAATAATAATATTGGAAAAATGCCTCCTTTGAGGGCTTTAAAAGAATTTAGCTGTGGTGCTACTTAATATCTGTTGAATCAGGTTTTGTTTTAACTGAAGTTTAGATAAAGCAATTGAGGTAGCAGTGAATGTGACTCAGGAGTTCTTAAAGATTAATAACGAACAAAAGTTTAACGGATTATTTTATCTAATTTAATTTTGGTACTGTTATTAGCAAATACTTGTTAAAACATATCAGTTGATTACATTACGATATATGTATGTCCATTGTAATGGGAAACACAATGGATGTTTCAACTTGTTTAGTGATATTCGAGGTAAAATTAAAATGAGCATAAACTATATTTGAAAAAATAAGGAATAACAAGACTCCTGAACCACAAATAATAGCGATGTAAAACCATCCAGGCAAATTTCTTTCCCTCCTGTGTTTCCGTACTGCTGTTCCATAAAATAGCTCTACAGTCCTATCCTTTGTTCGACTCGTGTAGTTCGAAGTACATTTGGTAGCGATAGGAGTTAATTCCTGACTTACTGACAATTATACAAACCACCACTGAGCTTAGAAAACGTGCAGCTGTGTCGTCTAGACTTGTCCTTGTACGTATTACTGAGGTTAGTTTCCTTCCTCCCGCGTCCGGTAAGGCTAGTTGTGATTTTGAAAACAGCTGGTTATCACGTTTCCTGGTGTACACTTTCCACTATAAACTCTACTCCAACACAGGTTGTCAGCATATATTTGCCCACACAACATACAACTATTCTGCTGGCATGTGGAAGTGTACCCAAGAGTCACGGAGAAAATTGGTGTTTCATTTGGAACCATCGACATCATCTGTGACTACCTGCATGTGTTGTCAACATCGGAGTTTATTGATAAAATTAAGCGGTTAAAGCATACGACTTCATTTTTTTTGACCTCTCCTTTCGTCAACGCTTACTATGTGTGAGTTTGTAAAATAGAGGTTACAATTATTAATGTGGAAGGGCGAAACAACTGTCAGCATGTCTTCAATCAAAGGACTTATAACGATACTAGTTCTCACTGCTCCATTCGTATTCGTGAAGGTAGGCATGTACAAAATTTAGGCAGACATTCGATTTTTTTTTTAATTTTGGGAGACAAATTAATTTGAGAAAATCGGAAACTAACTGAATTACTTCCACAAAAGTTACTAATAATGAAACTCAAATAGTTAAAGTAGCTTATTTGAATAACAAAAGGCAATTTTCTTAAACCATTGGAGCATACTATGCACTGTGGGCCAGAAATCATAGCTTGCATGTTCGTTGAGAGTTTGGGGTGGCAACTTACTTTTTGCTCTAATAAATACCTTACGTACTATGAATCACTGTTTTGTCTGTTACAATCCATATGTTTTGCGCTATAATGTGAAAAAAAGGGTATAAAATGCAAAAATGCTTGTGTTTTGTTCGCCTCCGCTTTTTCAATGTGTCGATAGTGATCGCTGTCTCCAACCTCGATCATTTTTCAATTTGAGCTCATGAAAATACCACCGTTGCACCTGGGGACGAGTGGCACTCGAAGTGAACATGGCGCCGTCCTTGAGCTAGGCGTTTGCTGTGTTTACGACTGATCAGCAAAAATTTCACAATTTAGAGAGATAAGTTGGTGAAAAAATAAGACATGTTGCGAGCAGTGGAAACAGTTTGATAGATAGGAGAGAGATGCTGCTCTGAAAACGTAGAGATAGCGAAAAACGAGCAACTTGACGGGGTATGGTTTCTCGGCCTTCCAAACATGCCAAGGTTCCATGCCAAGCACATCGCATGCCAAGCGTTTGTCATTCATGTCAATTGTGCTTTTTCTTCGTGTCCTTGGGATCTAGGTTTATCTGTGTCAGTTAAAATTTTAATCATAGTCCTGGCTCTGATTAGGAAGCAGATGCAATTTCAGGAAAATAGAAATTATTTCTGTAATACGTAGGCCCTATTTCTACAGAAAAAGTCAAGGTGAATTTTTTTGGGGGGACGGGATTCCACAGCATTTCCGTGCAAATAAAGTTATAACACTTGGTAGTCATTTTCCTAGTTCCAAATCTTTCTTAATTCTGAATCGTTTAAATTTAAAACCTACTGAATTCTTTTTGTGCTGTTCTTCAGTTCGCATTCTGAGACAAGTTCTATTTGAAAGGGAAAATATATTTGTGCTCAAACTTTCTGGACTAGGCCAGATTTCTAGTTCACACTTCGACATTTCAGTTTGTTAAAATCAATGGAGCCAAAAAAAATTGGCAACAATTTCCAGGGCGATAGGTCACCCACTATGTATGATTCCAAATACTTTTTCGTATTCGACAGTCATTTACACGTTTACTGCTAATCAAATGAATTAAAATTTCTGTTTTCAAAATCGGCTGAAAACTGAACACTTTGTTTCCTAAATTTGGATCTCACGTTAAGTGCACGCAAATATAGGTTCCTTACTAAGTCAACTAAACTGACCTAGCAGAAATGTCACGTAATGGGTTTGTCTGTGCGCGGCGTGGGGATGGTATTGTTGACAGCTTGCTGTACAGCTGATAAAGATGAGTGACAGCTTTTATTTATGAACTACTTTTCTCTAAGAAATTCTCTGATGATTTTAAGATTGGAGAATATTGGAGGACTGAGATGAATGGTGATTGAAGCACGGAGAATTTTGCAGGATTGAGGATGGAAAGTGTTTTAAAGGCTCGAGGATCTTGGAGGACTGAGGATGAATGCAGTTTTTGAAGTTGGGCAATTGGTGGTTTTTTGGAGGAATTAAGGATGTGCCTTAGTAAGAAATCCCTAATGGCTTAGGGTTAAGTTCATCAGTTTATACTTTTATCAAAGTATATAAGCACTATGCACTACACACAATTTAGGCTGGTTGGGTCTTTCTCAATTTAAATCTTCTGTTTACAGTTAAACTGGATTCAGTGCATGAATTCGAGTGAAGGATTTATACAATTGATTTAATTTCACTACCGGTATTTAAAGCGTCTACTTCTGAGTTTAACATATATAAAAGTAAACATATACAGTGTACATCTACCGTTTGTACATTTTATTTCAACAAGTACATATGTATTTCAGTGACATAAGAAGTGTTGGTTACTATTCAGTGAAACCAGTAACACAAATTTCTTAGTCACGTGGATTTTAATCAAGCACTTGTAACTACTCTATCGCAAAGGAGTTAGATCACAAACCAAACAAGATTGCCTATTAACATGTGCAACAAATTTACTTGCTTTGAAAACAGGTACATGCAATTATGCCAGTTCGTCTTCATATTTAATTTAAGAAATAAAAATGATTTAAATTACCAAAAAAAAGATTGTTATTGGTTTCTAATTAAAAAAATTGTCAACCCTGAAGCAGCCAAAGCAGAACATGATGTCAATCATTTAATTGAAGTTGCCAAGGGCTCAAAGTCTGGCATGATATATCTGGTGTGTTTAGTATTCAAATGGCTTATCGAAGTAGCTATGCTACGTTTTTGGTGTCATTAAGCGTCAACAGTCAACACATATACATATTGTAAGCATTAAAGCATTAAAACTTCCCCTATAAAGATTCAATAAAAGTGGTTAATCATATTTAAGAGACTCTAGCATTCCTCCATTGTTTAATAGAAAAGTTTTTCGCAATTTATGTATATAGGGACTCAATTTTTCTATGACATCTACATGAAAACAAGATGGTGGCCAGTCGGGCTGCACAAGCAAGCCCAATCCCCCCCCCCGCAAAAATATATTAAATAGTAATATTTCTTTTGTAAAATGTTATAAATAGTATCTGTGCCAAAGTTAAAAACATTCAATGAACAAATGGGAAAACTGTGCCCCAAATACTGGTTTTGACCAAAAACGAGCAAAAATGGGATAAGCACCCTCTTGTGGTGACCTTGGGAGCAGTCTGACAAGGTGGCAACAGGCAGATTAGAATTCAGCACTTTCATATTGACCTAGAATACATGTTTCCATTTTGCTACTCGAAAGTGAGAACGGAACTCGAGTTCCAGTGAAGCTACGATTTCTGGCCCATAGTCTACTATAGCTAGTATTTCAGTGTCCTTTAAGTACGGCCTCCACTATTCACAAGGTCCACATCGTAGGTTTTAGTTTCGTTTGGTTTTTTATTCAGTGTTTTGGTTTGTTTGTTTCTTCTTGGACATCAACATGCAGATGCCTCAAATTGCTGTACGCTGCAGAAGGCTGTGCCAGTTATTATAAAGTTTATGACACATATCAAGTGAACAGGGAGTATAGGTACTTTGGCTCTTCCCCCGCCAGGAAAGAAACGCCCGTAGTTTGTTACAATCTACAAGATGTGTACTTTTGAAAAGATCTAGTTTTAATAAAGGTGGACCAATATCGTGTTTTTCTCCTCTTTCGCAGATTGAAGGCACTGATGCAACTTCATATTTACCCTTGTTCCAGAAGCACCGTAAGTCTTAACGAGAAAACCTGAATAAGTTATCCAAGCCTCCTTGTATTAATACACCTGATTTTTAATCCAAGCAAATTATCAAGGAGCCATCAAATTTTTAGCTGCGATGTTTCTATTCTCTCCAGTATTTCTACCTACCTATTTGTTTCCTTAAATAAATAACTCAATTTCATAGGAAAGACTAAGGATTACAAATAAAAAGGCCAATTGGACCTTGATATTCTGCATATTCAATTATATATGCACCTTTGTTGGTCTCCCATTGGTAGTTAATCGCAAAGGCTAGGCCTACATTGGATCGATGCTCCACATTTCTCATTCCTCTTTCCCTGTGTTTCTGTCTATCCTTTCTTTTATTTCTGTTTCTTGTCTGTCCTTCATGCACATGCAGGTCATCTTCTTTCGAAGCTATCGTACTACGAGGTAGTCAGACCACATCGGTCTACGCATAGTGGTGACTTCTTGAGCAACGATCTTTCAACAACACAAGAAGAAAACCAAGACATTTTCAGTACAGCAAAGAAAATGAGTTTACGCGGTGATGCCTTCCACTCTCGATATGCCAGGTCATCCAAAGATAAACCCCAACTCAACCAAAGTCAAAACATTCATTTCAGAGTCAACGCTTTTGGAGAGAATTTCTTATTGAACGTAACAAGAAATCGATACCTTGTTTCTTCTGGATTGAGGGTCGAGCGATTCAACGAAAACGGAACGATTGATACTTTCAGACCGGACATCCTTTGCTTCTACGCTGGCATTGTTGCCGGGCAGCCAAACTCCTCAGTTGCCATAAGTAACTGCAAGGGATTGGTAAGATACCGCATGAAAATTGAACCTGTGTTTATTTTTTGTTGGTTGAATACTTGTAGACAAAGTGACCTTTCCTGTGATTCATCATAATCTTAAGATAGAGTGACTTACCAAAGTGGCAATCCCGATAACTTTCATATATTTATATTACGCAGTGGCAAGTTTTACACTGCCGTTCCCCCCCACGTTTCAAATGCATATTTCTTCAACTCTTATCGGTCGTAGAATCCATCGGTGGATCGTTCGTCGAGTCAGACCTTTTTACCCCTCCCTCGTTCGTCTCTATGCTAGTTTGTTCGCCCGCTTCGAACAACATAACTTTTGTTCTATGCTGTTTGAGATATGAACTTGAAACTTTGAACTCATTCTACCCAGTGTCACGGTCTAATTGTTGGCGTGCTGGGATTTCCGGAAAATTGCACCGGATAAATGAGTACCTTGGGGCAATGTGCCATTTATCCGGTGAGCTGATTTTTCCAGTCGCACACGTAGATATACGCTAAGGGTCTGGTTCCGCAGAGGAGACTAGAAGATCGGGAAAGTAATAATTACAGGACTTGTTTTGTCCACATAGTCTTCACACCAGAGCCCAACCAGGGGTATAATGTTCAGTATTTCCTGTAAATACAATAATCATAGGCCCTATATCAATGCTAAATTACTTTGACAGAATGATCACAACAAAGAGTAGGCGCTTTCACTGTACTCTGCAAATGCCGCTTTCATAACTAGATATAGAGCAAGATAGTTACCCTCCGGAACTGCAAGGTCCGTTGTCCGCGGCGCTCAGATGACGGACCCCACATTTTTCGGGGTACAAGACAATCACCCTGCTCCTTGCCCGACTTTTACATGTCAAAATGTTGGGGTGCGATGGGTGTTTACTTATTTGTATGATTATTAAGTGTTTAAAATTAAGGGTTGCAAATGCTGGGGACGGGCTTTTTTTGGATGTTTGTCCAGAATGCACACCGCCTGTAGCCTACGTGAGGCAGAGTTTGGACGAAAGCTTACATGCCGTTATGTTGTGATGTAGGAACTCAGTACACGCATACAGTGAACCAAACGGGATTTACTGCGTATACACCGTTACTCCGGATCCTAAGTTGTATGTATTACTCTGACGGTATGATTTCGTAATCGAGGATGAATTACAAGCAATCAAACCTGAAAATTGTAACCTGTAAATATCCAGACGTCATCTGGCTTTTGCGACAAGTTTAAGTCTTCATATTTTCTCTTGTATTTACTATCACCTTTTCTTTGTTTTCACTCAAAGTCGGAAGTGCCTTGTAATTTAAGATTTCAGATTTCAAGTTGTTTAATACAGAAAATAATTGTATACGTACGTATACAGTACGTGGAAGACATTCTAATGGATCCTCCGACTCATGCAACACACCTCTAGGATCAGGAATCAGCATCTTCCGGTCAATCCATCTCTCAGGGCCTCCTGTATCTGGCAGTATAGCATATAAGTCCTTTGCATCGTTGGTTTTTACAACAAGATACTGATCGCTCCCAAAGAGGTCTTCTAGCTTGTGACGCTTTAGTGAATTCACAGTTTTTCAACGGTACTGGATTTCCGACTGGCAGGGCAGATGCATGGATCCGCTTATCATATTAGCAATCTTGTATGCATGCTGAATGAGTTCAGCCTGATGGGCAACTGCATTGTGTATTCCCAGCGTTTGCAAGCATTACTTGAGGGTGTACGTGGCGAACCCAGTTACACTATGAGGTGTCGAGTTACATATGAAAACAAGGTGTGGCAAGAGCTGGGGTCAGTCACGCCTATTTTTCTGATCAAGAGAATTTACCACGCCACAGAGTGTTTTGTTAAACCTTTCCGTTTTTTTCCATTGCCTTGACCGTGATAAGAAGTGGTGCGTATTTTGCAGATACTTTACAAGTTACCGAGTTCACGTAGGCTACTAAGGAACTCTAAAAATTTCGCCCTTGGTCTGTATGGATCTGAGCTTGCACGCCATAGCTTACAGACCATTTGTCTAGCAGTACCACGGCCACTATTACTGCAGTCCGGTCTTTGCAAGGGACTGGTCGCTGAAAATTTCGTGAATCAATCGGTTATCACCAGGACATCTTCATAGCCACAACGACCCTTGTGAAGTTTCAGGAAGTCGAGTGTGATTCGTTAAAGAGGCCTAAATACCAGCAGGTGCCGCATGGGGGGGGGCGGACGGTAGGAGTAGGGGACCTTAGCTGTGATGAAGTGAAAGCAATTCTTTTGATGCTCTTGAATCTGGTCTCTCATTCTCGGCTAAAAATAGCGTCGCTTTATGAACATCAGTGTCCAACCGCAGCCCTGGTGTCTCCACCGATCATGACCAGCTTCGATAACGGCCATTCATAGTCGACTTGGTACTAAAAGCTGAAACACCGGACCCAGGCCGGGCTCATCAGGAACTGTACATTACCTTATCCTGCTCTACAATAAAGGGCCACTCTGTCAGCCTCCCTTTTAGTTCAGCATACTCCGGCTGGACACACGTCTCGGCCTAGTCAGGTTCCCAGCGTTTGTCCCATCCGTCTCAGACTTCCTTTAGGATCCGGTCCTCTTTCTGCATAACAGAGAGCTCAGCATGTGGGTATGAGGGGAGAACTGACGAGGTACTCTGTTCGACAAGGAAGCTACAAAGATTCCACAAACTGGGGCAGAAGATAGGTTGTTACTTTAACTGCCTCTTTTGGTGGGTTGCGACTGAGCGCATCAGCACATCTGTTAAAGCGGCCCTGCGATATTTAATCTCGAGGTCAAATGGAGCCAGCTGGGCCACCCAACGTTGCGCAGTTGCTCCCAAACGGGCAGACTGCAGGTGCGCTACTGGACTATTGTCAGCCCACGCATGTTTTATTTCTCCATGATCCAGGCAATCGTATGTCTACCAAGTAGATAACACTGGAACTTTTCAGCCAATGCCCATTTGAGGGCAAGTAGCTCCAGCGTGAAGCTCGTTCTACTTTACTAGGATCGACAGAGACCCCCCATCACTTACCTCATGCCATTTCTGGAGAACGTACATTTAGAACCTTTCAACTTGAGACGATGTTGCTCTAACCCCCTGAACGTCTCACTTAAGCGCTCTAAGTGCTCCTCGAACGTTGCTAAAAAGACAAGTACGTTATCCAAGTAAAGTACAAGTTGAGACAGATTAGTGTCACTAAACACTAGTTCCATTATTCTGTGGAAAGTGTTGGGATTGTTAACGAGGCCTTGTAGTAAGCGGAGGAATTCATACAGCCCCCATAAGACTCTGAAAGCCGTCTTGTGCACTGAATAATTGGGATGCATCGCCAGTCGGAAATAGCCATGGACTAGATCAATTGAAGAAAACAGCTTAGCACCTCCTAAGGCCTCAAGGGTTTCTTCCACTCGAGGAAGAGGAAAGGCATTTTTTAACTGTCTTGGAATACAAACACATATAATCAACGCAGAGGCGAATTTGACCATCTTATTTCTTCACAAGGGCAATCGGGATCGCATTTGACTGAATGACTTGCGAGTAATCTTCCGGTCCAGAAGATCCTGGAGCAGCTTCTTAATCTCAGCCCTTTTCACCTTCCCCCTTTCACTACAAGCTGACTCAACAGATTGCAACCAACAGAGAGCTAAGGACCAATCTTCATCGCCCATACATCGCTCAACACAACTCTTGTTCTGGGCGATAGCCCTTAGAATATTACATATATGAATATGATACGTTGATATGGAAGATTTATCGGACGGCTATTGGTAAGGTTAATCTCATGCGGAATTGAGTCATTATACCCACCATACGGGTGCAAAGAGAACGCATTCATGTGTGCTTCAAACACTTTTGCTACAACGACTGCCTCATCACTACTCAAACCATTAATGGTCAAACCTGGTGGCAAAAGAAAGCTCCGCCCATCGGGGTACGCGGACGTCTCTCGTGATGGCTTTGGATTATCATCATGAACCCCATTTATTCTTGAGGAAGGATCCTCAATAGCATAACAATCATCAAAAACTCTCCATCGTCAGACTCTTCCATCGCAAGTTAATAAACAAAAATGCTTGCCCCTTCATCATGAGGGGGAAACCTCAATTTTGTCGGACATGCCCACAATGCGTGCCGTCGCTATATTGATCCCTGCTTGGATATCGAGAGGATCTGAGATAGAGTCTGCTATGAGGACTGGAAAAGGTGACTCTCCAAGTTGCTGAATACCCTCTACAATCTCACAAATGGCTGGTGCATTGGTCTAAGTTTGTTGCTGTACGAAACTACGCATGAGTGCTGTCAATTGTTTCTGACCCTCTGACAATCCAGCCAATAACTTCTGTTCCTTGTTTCCGCGCGCAACTGTGCTCACTGTATCGATAACCACATTATTGCTTGCTTGACCGACTGAATAATGTTCAATTCTCTGTTCTTTATTTTGACCATCATCGGTATCCCGCAACGACTGAAGGGCTAGTTCACGGAACGCAAAGAAAGAAAGTCCTGCCTCATCACGGCCTATCTTTCGCAATTCTCTTTTAATTGCAGTGTCTCTGCTTCCCCGAATGAACTGCTCCTTCAGGGGGCCGTATCGTGATTGTGCAAGCGCGGATTTTTCACTGGCATTAGTCGATGCCGACTCCATACGGTCATATAGTCTGATGAGAGCACGGCTAAAATCAGCGAAAAATTCGTCCTCGTACTGGTTTCTCGAATAAAAGGCACAATTGAGTGTTTGCACCGTCTCGGGATGCCCGAACCTGTGCCTTAGTAAGGCCAGCACATTCTTAAGTGTGTTTTTCCCATCTTTGGGGCAACAGAGGATTTCCTCTCTCGCCACGCCCCCTAAGTTGTCAATTGCGACACTAACTTTCTCTTCCTTGGGGAGGTCCAGTTGTTGGTTATACGTCTTCAAATCATCAACACATTGTTTCAGGGCTGGGTCATGAGACTTCTTTGGAGTACCACAGAATTTAGGCAGTTTCACAGTAAAGGCCCTTTGATACTTAAGATTCTGGAAGGCATTAGCTGATGTCTCGGCCAGGGCTTCATTGGATTGTTTAATTACATCTGCTAAGGAGGTCTGACGTGGCCATGGATACTCTTATGTCATATGTGCTTACATCGCACGGCTAAAGAACGACTAAATATACTTAACACTCAAAAAATTCAACAAATATACCAGCAAAAAGGGTGTAAAATATCAATCAATTCAACAAACAATATAAAAAAAGACTATTACAGCATGATCCCAAAATATGTACAAGTGCTAAATCTTAGGTGGGCACAATGGAATTCTCACCAGAAGATAACATTTTACAATCATTACAGCTTTAGTAAAATCTACTGCATTATACGAGTGTTGGGGATCTTTATAAGGTTTGATTTAGATTCTTTTTCCACTTTTAATTTCAGATCTTACCGACTGCAAGAACGTCTTCTAAATACCCCCCCCCCGTTGTAAGTGCGAAGAAATGGCTTTAACAAGTTTAGGTTTCAGTGTAAAGATGACATCATTCTTACCTATGTATAGGCGCAGAGAATGCGCGAGACCACTGTATAGGTACCCGTGTACATGTACATTAGCATTAATTTGTGCGTAATTTCCCATGTAAATGTACATGTACATACATGTTTAAGGCAGCGCGGGACTGGCGCAACTTTATGTTTTGTCTAGGTGTGCCATACCGCGGCGCGATGTAGGCAGTCTCGCAGAAGTCTCCAGGCAGTCTGTAGGCCTGATTTAGCGAGTGAACAGCGCTCTTTGTGACCGCTCCTTTTGTGTGCGCTACCGCCGAAAGTCTGCGAGCAATTCTATAACTGGTTCCGCAATCTAAGCAGTTAGTAATTGTCTGCATTAGTCGACTTATTGTGTACTGTTCTTAGTAGTATCGGTCAGAAAGGACCGTGGGTAGAACTATACTGTGTGGGTAGAGTTGTGGGCAGAGTTGTGGAGGGTTGTCCGACGGTCACCGTCTAGAAAAGCGGTGAAAGACTGGGCAGCCAGAGTGTCGCCAGACGCCCTGAGTTACCCGTCAGTTTAGGTTAGTTAATTAGCACAATCCTCCGATATCTTAGGTGCAGTAACCCGAGTGAGGAGTGTGGATTGTGGAGTGCGGATACAGGTAAGAGGTTGGGGAGTGCGGATTATTTAAATGTTCTTTGTAATTGCATTTTGTGTTATTATTCTTTCGTAACTCTTGTATAAAATATGTAATTCCAATTATTAAAATATAAGCGATTATATATAAAGAAAAATATATTAAATGAGTTTAGTTGATCTTGCCAGTAATATCTTGTTTACGCACATGCTCAGTATTGTGTCATCCGACCGGGTCACCAAATTAATTACCAATCAGTGGTATATTTCCGCCAAAACGACTGCCCGTCAAACTTAAGGGCGAAGGCAGATAGTTTTAGGTCAGGTGACTTTCCCCACAGTTGGAAACAGTTCGCCCAGACTGGGGAGACCTAGGCTGGCTCGTGGTAATAAAACGCCACGTATTAAGTAAGCCATTTAGTCTACTGCTGAAAGAAAAACATTTATGTGATGCCTTCATCAACTCGGGAAAGGAGTTTACAGTAGACACTGACACAGCAAAGCTATTGGAGGTCTTTGTCTGCCGCATGCATGGAGTAGAAATAGATGGATAAATGCATGGATAGGTGTTCGAAGAAGGCGAGCTGAAGATAAACTGGATGAGGGATCCTCCAGCTTCTCAAGAAATTCTCAACCAAGTGAACTGCTCATGCAACTAAAAGTCTAAGTGCAACACAAGATTGTGTTCCAGCAAGAGCAATGATGTTTCCTTTTCAGTGGCAACGAAAAACTGTGATTAACGACTACCATTTTACCAATCTGTGTTCCGTAACCGATTGTGCTCTTGTACACCGAAAGCCGAGGCAGCGTTTACATCTCCATCGGTGTCCGTCAGTATGGTACGGCTGCAGCTGGAAGCGGTAGGCCTCAGCACCGCGTATTTCAACTAGTAGTACGTTTGCATCGCCCTCAAGGTCATCTGGTAGTTCCAAATCTGATAAATCTTCGTCGCTGGCCTCAGATCAATCAACTTTTTTCCTCGTGAACGCCTTGTTCTTCTCAGACGTCTTCGTTTTTTGTTTGTTTTTGGGGACTTTCGCAATGTACATGTACAGCGTGCGCCGACTAAGCACCACTGGTACGTCATCGTCCCTGCATGCATTATGCAGGATATGCAAATTGTTGGATGACGACACAGCCGTTTTCGCAAAAGGCTCGTTCAACATGGACAAAAAGTCCTAAAACTCTGCTCTCTTTCAGACTGAAGAAAACATTGGAAATGTTTTGTTAGCAAATATATGTGAAGAATTACAACAGTACATGCTATTTGAGGGACAAAATCACAATTCTCAACTTAGTACAACTTTAAAACCCAATCTGTCAGCAAGGTTTATTTTAGAACGATGGGACACTAGATATGACTTTATGAAACTATTGAAATATTCGTCGTGGCGGGATATTAATTTAACGCAGCGGCAAGAGTGTATAACTCGCCACAGCAAAACTAGACTTGAATCAAGTCGGACTTACCTTGCTCTCCCCCGTCAGCCACTCCTTCACATAACAAACGGCACATGGTCGTCTTGCTGGGCTCGCATAACCTCTTATAAGGCAGCCCCATTTGATAGCTTTGCGGCGATACCCGGCGTCATCGTGTAAGACTGTACAACGAGAGTCACCAGTCAGTACAGTCTAACTTAACGGATCAGCCTATCAGAACCCCCATCGGTGAAATGTAATTATTCATTCAAAATAGTCGGATTCGGAATTTCTACCAATCAATGTAGTCAGACTTATAGACTCGCTCATATAACAGAAGTATGAATTATGTAAAAACCAGTTCAGCGGTTGGATTGGCTGCTACCTGTTTTGGTAGGTGAGCTGATTCGCCCGTGAACAAACGGCTGGCAGATTTGTCAAGTCGGGATTTTGAACTCACAGTAATAAGTGGAAGATTCCCTGAAAAAAAATTTGAGGGTAAAATTTCTTTTTAAACCAAACATTAAGTGGAAATCTTTAAGTTCGATACTTACTCAATTTGTAACTGTTACCCTTTGCGAACTGTAGGGGAGGGCTGGGCAAGTGGGTCATCGGGGTAACTTCCCCAATCTTAAACCAAATTTAATTTTTTCAAAGATTAAGCTCAACATAAATTAAAGCTCATGTGAAAAAATACATAAACTTGAAAAAAAAAACTTCAAATCATGATTTAGGATAATAAAAATGTCAAAACCAAACAACTCCACACCGAGCTTAACATTCCCAAAACCAGAAATTTTTCTATTGAACTCTGCTGCTTCTAGGAAGCAATTTCAGCATTTTATTATCAAGTTACTCATTCTAACATTCCTTTCGTACTCTTCTGGTGGCAAGTTTTAAGGTTTTATAATGTGGTCCACTTGCCCCTGGTGTGGGCAAGTGGTCAACTTTTGAATTAATTTTAATGACTTAATATTCGTAAATTTTAATGTAATGATTTAATGTAATTGGTTTCAGCTGTCTGCAATAAACAAACAAGTGTTTTTGTCGTGTATCGAGAACAGTTTTATCCTTTACTTGGATTAATGATTATGGTTAAAATCAAGAATGTACTGAAGTGGTCCAGTAGCCCCACCTTCCCCTAATACAATGACTCTTTTAGCAATGTGTTCCATGATCATTGACGATATTCCCGGGATCCTTTGTCAGCTTCAATATGTTACAGAGTCCACATTCTTTCTAAATAATTTATCCTGATACGTATACGTATCCAAGGTACGAATGCACTTTTTCCAGTACCTGAAAATGCGGAAATGCTTTGTTCTGTTTAAAGTAGAAAATAGAGTAGGCCTATACCATCTATGTTTGACTTCGTCATTTAATACAAACATACATATACTTCAGAGATATTATCTTGCACAAGTGATGAGACCATGTGGATTTTTTGCTCATGTTCAATAATATTCTGTGACGTCATCAAACCTGAAAAATCCACGTTTCTTATACTTAGAATTGACGTTTTAAGACATTTTCCCCAAAGTTACCATGTAGTTTTATTAACGTCCTTTATTAATTATCGGAACATAGTTCGCTGGGACATTTAAACTTTCGTTTGAATAGACTAGGTTGTTTTCTTTTCCGATTTCAGATGGGCTTCATTCAAGCTGGGGATGAGGAATACTTCATAGAACCTCTTGAGACTGTGACGAGCAGGTCAAAGGCTAATGTGTCAGAAGGACAACTTCACATTATGTACAGATCAAGAGATTTGAAGATGTGGTCTGCAGAACTGCAAACTGATTGTGAGTAACCCTTATGAGACCGAAGGTTTATGTATAGCTCAGGGAATCGGTAATATATCTTAATCCCCTCCCATTCTACCCTCAGGTACTAGTATAAGACGAAGTTTATATTCAATGAATGTTGTTCTAGACACATCTATACATAGTTGTCATCATCATCATCATCATCATCATCATCATCATCATCATCATCATCATCATCATCATCATCATCATCATCATCATCATCATCATCATCGTCATCATCATCACCATCGTCACCATTATCACCATCAGAGGAAAAAAAGGAAGACTTTTTTGACTTTTCAAATGGTTACTTTATCTCGTTCCATTGAAATGAACAAAATAAAGGTCAGTAACAAAAGAGGAAAATATAGAAAGCGATACAATATGAGAAGACAAAATTAACAAAGTTATATAAGATAAACAAGGACAAACATACAGTCAAGTTGACAGCCAAAATGACACAGAAATTTTTACAACCCATTGTAAGAAAATGTACAATAAATGAATCAAACTTACCAAGAACAACATTGTGTATTAAACTCAGAGAGGGTCACTGGAAGGGAGAGGTAGATGGCCCAAGACACGGGGCAGATGGATTCCCATATCTCACCGAGGCGAGCTGCTGCCGCGGACTTACGCCGGGTTGAGAGGGAGAGAAGGACAAGGGGTGGAGTAGGCCGCCGGCGTCTCTGGACGTGGGCAATTCTGCCTGCCAGTGCTGTGGTTACCCCCTTGGAAGGGAAGAAAGAGGGAAGGGGGATAGAATAGTCATCAGATCAGCCTTGTTATCTTTTTTGTTGACAATAGTGAACAGGGACTCGTTGATGTACCATTTATCAAGGAAGAGATTGAGAGAGGAATTTAGACGATAATAGTGATATTCAATGATGATTTTGGATTGAAGACGGTGGGACCAGATTAGGAGGGGATCAGGAAATTTAGAAGTGCGGTTAGACCAGTAAATGACTTTTTCAGGCTGACGATGAGAAAATCCGGGAGTTTAACTGCCTTCCAGCTACGACCCCTGGCGTGGGGATCAGGTTCCAGAAGAGGTCGAAGTTGAGATGGAGGTCGGAAAGCGGGCGGGAGAGCAGAGCGTGAAGAAGGTTGAGTGCAGGTTGGATGGCTGGGCAGAAAATGAAGAGGTGGATGACGGTTCCTTCCTCTCCGCACCATCCGCAACAGCGAGAGATATCTGGGTTGAGATGACTTAGGACAGGGAGAGGAGGAAGAACGTTGCGACATAGTTTAAACTGAATGTCCCCTTCCTTACTGGAAGTTGGAAGCTTGTAGATTTTTGTCCCGGGCATAGAGTGGTCAGAGTTCTTGAAAAATCTGATTCGGTGTCAGTCAGTTGAGGTCGGGAGCGATGAGGAAAGGCGTGAAGGAATCTGGCATGAAGGGGATGGTGTGGAGAGTATCCGAGGAGGTCTGGAGACCAGAGAAGTTGAAGAGAGTCGGGAAGGTAGAGCGGAGTGCGAGTTGGAGACGAAGGAGTTGAATATCGATGAGGCGGAGGAAAGGAGGGGGCAGATTCTTCAAGGGGCGAAGCGAAGATCTTGAGCTTCTAGCCAGCGTCCGGTGGAGGGGTGCAGAAGATGACGAACGATCCCGATCCCTCACGACAGGAGCACAAGCAGAATTCTCATCGTCAGCCAAATGAGCTAAGAGAAAGCTATTGATAGAGAGATTGATAACATGGCTGATCGAATCGGAAGGTTGTTCAATTCATGCTCTGGATGCCGTCCAAGCACGCCTGGAACTCGCAGTAGAATGGAGGAATACTGTGGATCTAGATCTATTCGGAAGAGCTGCAAGTCAAAGTTGAGTTTTTCTAGCGTTGAAGGAAGTGAGATACCAATTTGTAGGCGGGATGAGGACAGAGGTTGAGAAAGCGTTGGAGAGTGGACATTCTGTGGGCGAGCGTGCATGCTTGGAGGCAGGCAAGGGCAAGTCCGCCCCTGTCGGGTATTTGATAAAGAGTGTTTTTTGTGTTTTTTTTTTATAAATTATTTTTTATAAATATCTCTTCCCAGACCAGACAAAATCGACCAGCAGTTCCTGGAGCTCACTCAAGGTATTTTCGGGGGGAGAAATAACAATCAAGACGTGACTGAGTTTAGAAGCTGATAGTTGATTGGCCATGTGAACTTTGCCTTTGAGATTGAGAGCAGAAGAAAGGCGTTTCCATTTAAAGATGTTTTGAATAAATAAGTGTGTCCTTTTTTATTTTATTTCTTTTTACCGACAGTCCAGTTTTGTTGAAAGTAAGCATGAGTGTTTCCTACGCCTTCATTATTCCACTGAAAATTCAGGGGCCGGTCGACACGTCCAGTCCAAGATCCGAACCACAACCCCTGGGATTTTTTAGTGTTTAAACTTGCAGCAGAGGCTCTGCTGCACAGATTGTAGGTCTCACGTACTTTGTTAAAAATGGTGTCAGAGGTGATAAAAATTGAAATGTTGTCACCATATGCCGAAACCGAGCAATAATTTTCAATATTGGGAAGTAGGAATCTGTGACCATTAAATTTTGACGTAGATTGCGGGGAAAAGGCTCAATAGCAATGGTATAAAGAAGCCCCGGCAGCGGGCACCCTTGCCGGAGCGAACCGCACACCTTCACCAGGCTCTCGGCTCCATTATAGAGGACTTTAATATAAGATAAAAAAACATGTCCCAAAAAACCCATGGCTCTCATTGCATTAAAAAGGTAGCTGTGGTTAACATTGTCGAAAGATTTCTTTTGGTCCAAGTTGACATGGGCACATCATTAAAATTACAGTGATTGGTGATGTCTCTGATGAGACAGATATTATCGTAGATGGTCCTACCAGGAACACAGTGGACCACTGCGGTCCTCAGGGACCACAGAACCAATATTGTTTAAGACGGTTAACAAGCAATTTGGCAAAAATGTGTAATCTGTATTTAGGAGTGAGACAGGACGCCAGTTGGCAATGTAACAGAAATCAACTTTTTTAGGGATGAGTGGGACAGAAGGACAGAAGGTGGAAAAGCTCCGGAGCTGTAGGCGGAGGAAAGGACAAAAGAGAAATAGTCTTTGAAAACATTTCAGAAGGACAAATTCGGATGTGAGACCGTCCAGGCCGGGCGTTTTGTTTTTGTCAAGTTAATAGATCTCTGCATCCAGTTCTTTGGGACTGGGTGGAACGTTAAGGTTCTCCAAGTCAGCCGGGTCGAGTTTACTTTAATCATTCAAAATTTGGTCGAGGGCGCCCTCGTCAGTCTGAGATTGATTATAGACATTCTAATAAAAGTCACGGACGTGTATTTTTTTTATTTGAACGGAGTTGTCCGTGACATCACCGGAAGAAAGGCGAATACAAGAAATTGATTTGAATAGAGAGCTACACTTTTCAAGATTGAAGAAGTAAGAAAGCAACTGTCAACCTCGTTGATGCATTGGAAAGAGGCTCTAACGAGGGCACCTCGAGCGAAGACAGAAGATCATCGGTGGTCTGATTAATTCTGAAGATAGTACAACGTTTTTCTTTAGCTATTTTCCTACTTTACATATGAGTATAAGTCTGTATTTAAATTTTCCGAAATCGCACCAGGCGCAGAGGTCAGGGGAAATCGTTTTGTTTGCCCCTCCAGCTATTCCAGAAATCTACGATCAAATCCCTGTAAGCCTGATCGTCCAAAAAAGTGTTGCTGAAATGCCAATAGGCACTTCCTTTACAATCAGACAAAGAAAAGGGAAAGGTTTTACAACTCGAGACAGAAGAAAAAAGAGCACTGGGAATAAAAGCGGTCCAGCCTGACTTTTGAAATGCCATGCTGGTTGAAGGGATCAATTCGGTAACAGGTGTACTTTCTTTCAGAGGGGTTCTGCCTACGCCAGACGTCATACAATGATAATTTGTTAAAAGCACTTTTAAAGCCACAGAAATTTTTGGGCGATGTTCGGTCGGCATATTGAGACCATCTAGTTTTGGATCAAAAGGAAAATCACCCCCAACAATAATGACACCGTCACTGAGGAGGCCACAGTGAATGGAAAAGTTTTGGATCAAAAGGAAAATCACCCCCAACAATAATGACACCGTCACTGAGGAGGCCACAGTGAATGGAAAAGTTGTTGATGGCTTTTAAGGTTTCGGTGTCGGATTAGAACGAGAAAATAGAAAATAACTTCGCCGTATGAAAGATTAGTAAAAGTCAGGCAACCATAAAAAAGAGAAGTAGACTCAAGGACAGTGATATTATTTCTTAAAAGAGTAGTGACCTCCACATCACGCGAGGGGCTGGGATTGCTAAAAAGGGATGTAGTTTGACCAGGAATTCCAGGAGGGATACTGTTCATTTAAATCACAGGTTCTTGAAAAAAAAAAGACATCCGGTTTATTGCAAAGTCTATCGGCATTTCTATAAAGGGAAACATTATTGACAGAAGAGGAACAGCCCCTCGTGTTGAGTGTGAGCAATGGCAGTGTCATTACAAAGAGAAAATGAAAAAGAACAAAATTCATAATAAAGGCAAGAGAGAGTACGTATCAAATTTCTTTATTAGTTTGTAGATCTTCTGCTGCAAGTTTTTATTAAGCAAAGGGCTTAAGTTTTTTTCAGGGGCGTGAGTTGAGCGACCAGTCCTGGAATATTGGTCGTGAACTTCTGTGCAATCAATTCAGGTTTTTGCTGGATTTAACATTGTTCAACAACGTGAGCAGTTCTTCAGGTTTTAGGGAACCTTTGGGGCAAGTGGGAAAACCCGTAGACCCGAGACAGTCTTCGTCGGTCTGCGAGTTTTCCCACCGAGTCCGTGTTGGTGTTGTCAACCACAGAGGCCGGGGTGAAAGGGTGAAGGGTTTGGACATCCAAGGCTTGGGAGGCTGTGGGAGAGGTGGTTTGCATAGGGTAGGAGATTTCACGGGCCATTTTTCGAACAAGTGAAGGGGACTTGAGGGGAATGGGGCGCGGAATGTCGCCGGTTGGAGGAGGAGTTTTTTTTGCGTTTAGTCACTTCAGAAAAAAGACGAGAAGGGACCGGTGGGGATCACGATATGTACTGGTTTCATTTGTCCAAAGTCCCTTCGGAGACAACCCCAGCCAAGGTACCCGACGAAGACCCACCCGGAAGCCCCTGAAGGAGGGCCCGCAGTCCCCGAGCGAGGGGCCCCGCCCAACAGACACCGGTGCAGAGCGCCGGGCCGCAGAAGCAGCCTTGGCCCCTATTGGGAGTCGAAGACGGGGAGAGTTTAGATTGTTTGGACGGCTGCTTGGGATCTGCTTTGCCGTGAACGAAAACGGGAGGAGGTCGACAGGGTTTTCTGTCGGGTCGGGGCGGGACTCGGGGTTAAAGTCTTGTTTTTGCAGGCCCCGCTGATGTGGCCAAACTCCCTGCAGTTGAAACACCGCACGGACTCGGTGGATAAAAACTCATGGTAACTCACGCCGTTATGTGAAAAGTTGATGTGGTCAGGGGGTGTGATGTTATCATTGATAAGCACCTGGACATGTCGCCGAAAATTATTTGAATAAAGGGGAATGATACGGATCTGAGAGACGACTTTGCAGAAGGAGGAAAGATTATGCACAAGAACAAAGTTGGGTATTCAAGATATAAGACGCTTGATGGGGTTATACGAGTGGTAGGACGAACGAGTGGAGTCAGTTCGAGGAAAACGCCGTCATGGTCCAGTCCATTTTATACCGCATCTCTGACGGCATCCCTTGAGTTCAGATAAAAAGTGATTCTGCCATTGGAAATGCGTGAAGCAGAGATGACTTCTTTTAGCTGGGTGTACATTTGTAAAGGAATCATTTAAGATTGAATAGATACTGTATCAGACACACAAAACGTGACCCCTTTGTTCCTGATGACGTTAACTCACCAGCAGGAGCAATGGGTTTTTTAGGGACGGACGTGCCTTCGCTTGACTGAGCCAGAATAGAAGGCCCAGCTTGACTCGCCATGGCGGCCAGCCTATATGCAGGATTTTGGTACAAAATTGAATTTAAAAATGCAGAAAAATTATAACACCTGACAGGTTAAAACTGGTATTGGAGAATCTATAGTCAGTACAGAAGGACTTTTTAAAGAATTTATAGTTATTCAACAACTTAATACTACAAAAATGACAACTTACTCAGGAGCTCTAATAACAACACGCCTAAGAAGAAGAAAATTAGTGCAGGTAGCTGTGAGAATCTGTGGGTTTA
>NW_019091563.1:199004-227251 GCF_001949145.1 Acanthaster planci
ATGATGCAGTATTTTTAGCCCATGTACATGTATTTCATCTTTCTGTTAGACACTGCAGACTTCAGCCATGACAAGCATAAACACCTGATAATAGACAAAAAGAACGTTGGGCAATGGGGATTATCACGAAAGAGCAGAATTTCCACATGGAGTACTGCCAACGAAAAGAGACATCATCCAAAGTATGCTGCATCTACTGAGCTCGAAAAGATCAAGACAAGTCCATAGATCTAAAGATAACGCTGCACGACAACTAGCAGAACTTGTTCAAGAGCATTGGCTGTACTGTAATGTGTACACCATTCATGTCAAGCACATTTTGGCACATTACATGGAATTATATCACTGTGTCAAACAAGAAAATCCCGAAAGAATAAGCGGTACTTTCAAAATGTGGCAGATTTCAATAAGGAAGCAGTCAAGCTTTTTGATGTCTTCTGCACAGATGAAGAAAGCAAGAAGAAGTTAGAAAGTTCACATGAGCTGAATATGACTGACATGGAGTATAAATTTCTCGAGGATCATAGGTCTGACAGAAAGATGATCTGTGAAGCATTATTTTGTTGACAGGAAATGGAAGAAAACAATGTCTCGCAAAAGGAAAGACTTGCAAAGCCTTGAAACTAGGCGACGGAGTGCTGAAAGTGAAATGAATGTCGACAAAATAACTGCCAGTACCATTTCTGATCGTGATGAATCCGATGTAGTTGTACATGACCAGGACATTGACTGTGAGAATCTACAATCAGAGAGTTCCGATGACATTGACACGGCCACCTCTTGTTCTAGTAGTGGGAGGAGGCGTCATTCTTTAAGTCCATATTCACTTGGTATTCCGCAGGATGACATACCACCACAGTATCAACATGTTCATGAAGGAGTCCGAAAAGTGAAAACCGTGTTTTATGAAACTGTTGACCTGCTGAAAAGTTGTTTCCACATTTCTGATAGACAGGCCCAGGGTGCTGTAGTTACAGTTGCAAATAAGATGTTTGACAGACACTGGAAACTTCACAGTGAGTCTGAGGTCATTGATCTTGATAACTTGCCTGAGAAGAAGAGCTCACGACTTGCTGGCAAAAGCATAGAGGCCATAGTACTGGATGAAATTGTAAAAGAAATTATGACTTCAGATGGAGTGGCAACTAACATACTGTGAAGATGAATCAATGAAGCAAGGTGCTGGTTCATTTTCAGTACAAGGTATTACAGTAAACAGAAAGTACAGGCCTCTCCGTACCATGAACATCGCTTCTGAAACAAGACAAAATCTTGCAAGTCTCAAGCTCGCAGTCCTTGAGAAGCTGCAAGTTGCATAGACTCAAAAACTTTGTTTGAGAAGATTTATTTTGTAATCACTGATCAAACTTATCATAATTTTGAAGTTAATGGCATGGTTGCTGAAAAACTGGACATTCAGCATACTCCCGAACATTTGTTTTGCAATGTACACCCTTCACTCATGTTTAACCGAGTGATCACAAAACAGTGGGCTGAAATTAATGGAAACCATAATTGGCAGAGACAAGATATACTCCTCTTTTCTTGTGAATGCCACCACAACAGCATCAAGTGTCACTGAACAAGCTCGGGATTGCTTCACTCGGCTCATAAACCATGACTTTGACCACAAAGCCTGGAATAAAGTAAAGGAGTTCGACATCCACATCTCTCCAAAGTCCAACAAATCTGTCAGTCTCAAGGATGACAGATGTTCCATCGCACTCTATCACTATAATGACGTAACATCGTTTCTTGAGAAGTATGTTCATGTGACAAACCAACTTGCCTGCATTGTGAGATGTTTCTTGGAACTGGATTTCTTGAAAGTAATGTATTGTGTAGGTGCCTTAATTGACCTTCATCTTATTGATCCCTTTCTTTCCCTCACAACATCAGCCTCCACAACATACACAAAACTGATACCAGCATTCAAACAGCTACACGAGGATCTGTTGTCCACGGATGTAGGGTCATTACTGAATGTTGATGAACCAGCATTCAGTTTTGTCTCTAAAGAGTGATTTCAGGTTACACGATATGACAGTGATGTATGTGAAGCTTTAGCTGAAGCATCAGCGGTATATCGACCACAGGTGGTTCAGTTACTCAAAACGATTCTTCCAGCCCTTGCAGACGGATTCGAACAGCAAAAAGGAAGTATATTTGGCTTTGGTGATGAAGAGAAAGGTAGCAAATATGCTTTGTCTAAGATGGATGCCCAAAAGCTGCAACAGGCTCCTATTCACAACCTCGATGCAGAGCGCAGTGTTGGCTTCATAAACTACGATCTTTCAGTAAGGGGAGCAAAGCAGCTTGGCAGGGCATCTTCTGTGCAAGTCAAAGCCAAATCAGTTGACCTTATCACTGAGAGACCTCCTGGTCCCTTCCTTGAGTGTGTAGCCAAAGTAACCATACCAGAAATAATGAGGAAGTGGAATTCAGCACAGGAGGAACTTAAAAAGAAAGGTCTCCAGGACAAAGAAATTGCAAACATAGCAAACATAAATCTATGGGGTGGACCATTCACGTCCTCAGCTCTGGGGGATGAGTATATGCAACCCGTCAGTGCAAATGAAAAGACAAAGGCTGATCGGTTGTACCTTGAGGTTCGGTATGCAAGAGACACTGCACTTTCCTTGCACAAAAAGAGTGATATATTCCGATTGATGAAGAGCTTCAGAAACTTTCTGCTACGACCTATGCGGCAAACTTAAAGCTATGCCTTAGCAACATCACTGCCAAAGCATGTGTCACAATGGATGATTTTACCAAGGCCATGGACTCTCTTTTGAATAAGTAGTCTTCAGCAAGTCTGTACATGTATGTACATGTACGTTTACACATTTCCTATGGGATTCCACACAAACATAGTGACTGATGGAACTGATTTTTGAGTAGTAAAAACATGAATATTTGGATGCTACATGTGTAAAAGTTGTGTTATCATACTCTTTAAAATTTATCTTCAAATGCAAGTGATGAGCCCTGACTTGAAGTGTGTACAATTGTTATATCGAACCAAAACTCTATGCTAAAGAGGTCTCAGCAACAGATTATTTTGTCAAAGCAAGTAAAAGAGATTGGTCATATCCACTGGTCTACAGTACGTGTATTTCAAAAGGCTATAGATTATATTTGATCTTCGTCCTTCATTCTTTTATTCAGCCATGTTCGGAGGACAAGAGAGACATTTTCATATTATAGCATGGGCAAAATTGGACTTTTAAACTACTCCAAATGTATTTTCCATCCAGCAAATAATCATACATGTACATGTATAGTCTGTTTGAGCAGACAATAGGTACATTAGTATAGTGAAAGGTTCTTTTTAATCCATCCATTATTAACAGATTAGTCTGGTGCCTAATAGAGGGATATAAGTAATATGGACAAAAAGATTGGGTACCAGACTACACAACTGAAAAGCACTTTCGACGGCCCTGTACAGGGGGGTTAATGGTCTCAAATGATTTTTTAGATATTTTTCCCTTGGTTCTTGTAGGTTGGTTCATACTTTAAGGGGGGCCATCCAAAAAAATTGGGTTAATACCCCCCTATTTTAAGACCAACAAAAACCACTTTACATGCCCAATGGTGACAGAAATATGTTTGCTTTACTTACCCTAAATTATGTTTTTGAACCCTGAGAAATCCTGCCATTCTGTACAGTTCGTTGAGATGTGATTGCGATCGATACAAATAGGCCTGCTACCGCGCCACGTTGGGCTGCATCGCACACGCAGAGCGCGCCCTCTTCCATACATGAAGTGCGCCCTCTGCCATGTGTGATTTACAGTCGCAACACGTAACGCCAGACAGTTGACGTTCCCCTTCAGCGAGGTACAAATCCTTTACTCCAGACCACCGTAGCGCCACCCTTGTCCGCTCTCTTAATGACAACGGTATCGTCGTTCTTAAAAGACCTCAATGCTCCGCGTTCAGCCGATGAAATGTTGATGCGCTTAAAAATGGATTTGAATTTAAGGCGTTTGATTTCAACACGGCAGTTGTCAACGATGCGGTCGAGGGTTCTGTTGAGACCGGAGGCGGGACACCAAGTGGACTTGGTAGGCGCAAGCTTAGCAGTGACCTTAGACAAGTGTTCTTTCTGAGTAGACGTATCCGAATCAGAACGGACTGACCTGGAATTCCTGTCGTGGAAGAAGGCTTGCAAACGCAAACGGCGGAAGAACTTCTCTACACCCTGACAGGTGTTGAACTCATCCCATCGGTTCGTCAGTGGGATGAAATTCAGTTCACGCTCGAGGAAAGAACGTTGGCCATCAGTTAGGGGGAGATCTGGTGGAATGGTAACTACCAAACTCTTTTGGGTAGCGTTGGTTGTGGATAGCGGCGTACAATGAGATTTGTCTGATTTGAGTTTGGGGTACTTTGACAGTTTGATTTTCTTGGTTTAGGTTGCTTTAAGAGACGCATGAAATTCGTGATTGAGGTCGTGAATTATGCCCCTGATGATGTAAGCCGTACGGCCATCGGTGACATCATAAAGATGTCGTCGGCACCGGTCAGTGGTGTTGCTCGAGTTATCAAAGCGCTCGTGCATAGTCAACACAGTACACCTCGTGATTTTACATGAGTGGAGTGTATATAGAATGCGATAAATTGTTTCACAATAAGTACTCTCACCCAGGTTGAGATCAGAAGGCTGGAATTTCAACTCAAACCCATTGGGGATAATCTTGTTACAGAGGCAAGACATAATAAAACTTACGTGACCACGGAAGCGTGTCTTCGTAAATTTTGCCATTGTAAGTTCCTGCGAATTCTAACCGTAACTTCATTGATTGTTGTCTGCGATCTATCGACGTGTATAATATTAACTACTTGTATATTTAATTTATTCTGTGGTATTGTATTGTAATCTTTCGGTATTATGGAAATAAATGTTGCTTGCTTGCTTGCTTGAAGCCTCCACAGCTGCAGTTGATGAAAATGACAAGCTGTATAAATATCAATGCAATATAAATGCCTCTAAAAAACAAAAAAAATAAAAAGCGACTTTCGGTAGAGGCCGTTTAAGCTTTCGTAATAGTACACGTTACGTAATGCCTCCCAGGATTACAGTGAGTTTAGGTTTAGGTCTTCTTTTTCATTATTTCCGGTCAAACCGGAAGTACCTTTTAATTTAAAATTTATTAAGGTACGAAATTTCTTTTCATCGTTGTTATTGTTTGGGAAGATAGTATTATTCAAAACTCGTACAGGCGTCATGAATTATTCAAGAATCCTCGAGCAACGGTTGGAAAATGCCCCTCCCAACTACGCCGCTGGTTGCTACTGCTCAACACCTTACACGTACGTTAACTTAATGCCTGTCCCTTTCCACTAAATTGAAATAAGTGGTCATTACGCCATGGCACATTCACAAGTCCAGCCTAGTGCGACATGGAGTTAATCTCAACACTGAGAAGGTAAATGGTTCACGGTTTGTACTGTAGCGATCTGCTTCCATCGGGCGACCGGTCGTCGTAGGCAAAGGCTCCCGTAAGGCAAGAAGGGGATCTCACACAGTTTCAGCTAGTCTTGGCCCAAGACTGGCCCTAGTTGCCGCCAGCTCCCAACTTGAATAGAGAGAGGAAAATTAGATTAGACTGGTATAAATATACATGTGTACGTGTACATTCATCCTTATTAGTTTCGTTCTATATTTATTAGTTTCGGTATATATTTTATTTTCGCTCTATATTTTTTAGTGTGTTCTATATATATTAGTTTCATCCTATGTGTACTGTAAAAATTAGGATTCGAGTTTTAACTTTGGCATTTCTGGACAGACTGTTTCGTGCCGTTACGTACGGCACTCATCAGCAGCATGACAAAAAAAATTATGTAGCATCTTCGTATGTAGAACCAGACGCGCGTCGGCGCGCTACGTCACTGAACTTAGAACGCATTTTTCCCGGTGTCTACATATAGATACGATTTTGCTCCTCTTATCTAGTGTGCTTAGATGGGGTTTGCATATGATTACTTCTCTGCTATGCGTAAGTTACATCTCTTACTTATATTGGAGTACGGCAGTGCTCTTTGGAGAATGTCCCATTTGATTTCAAAGTTCTTGTCTTCGTCCTTAAGGCCCCATACGTACTTACTCAGCTCAGTCTGTGCCCTCTTGCTCTCAGAACGGAACGACTGGTTGTGGTTTGCAAGTCTCGCCTTGAACGTTGTGGATGTTAGTCCGACGTACGTTTCTTCCTTACCTTTACACATGACCGTGGCCTGGTAGACATTGTTCTTGCTTATGCACTCTCCATTTAGTGGGCATTCTCTATTGCGGGGGCAGTTGCATGTCTTACCACCGATGGCTTCCTTTTAATTCACTTTCTGTTTGTTGATTGACTGGATTGTCGCCTTGACGTTTAGCATGCATCTGTATGACAATTTAACCGTGTTCCGGTTCATTACCTTGTGAACTTGTATCCCTTGGGGAAGCATTGGTCAAGGATCCGGAGGAATGCCTTTCCGGTGTCAGTTTGTACATTTTGGTTGTATGGTGGGTTGTACCAAATCACTTTCCGTCGTCTGGTCTTCCGTCCCTTCTTCTCTTCCGGCTGATATGATAGCTGGTATTTATGCCCACTCGTTTGTAGGGATTCCTGGTAGATAGGGGCAGCTTTCTCGAATGCATCTTGAATTAAGAGATCTTTGAGAGGTGTCTGTTAGTTCCCTGTGACATCTGCCTTATAGCAGGTGGGTGGTTTGATTAGGCATGCACATAGAGGAGTACATGTCCTGGCTTCATGTACGGTTTGTATTCTTCCGTCCGCAGGTTCAATATAACATCTAGGAAGTTTATTGTTGCCTTGTTAGCTTCCACTGTAATCTTCAAGCCATTCTCTCGGAATACTAGGCACATTTCCAAATTTTATTCTATAAATATTAGTTTCGTCTTCTATGTTTTGGTTTTGTCCTACATGTTATTTTCGTTCTCTATTTATTAGTTTCGTCGTTTAAAAATAGTTTTGTCATATATTTATTAGTTTTCGTCGAATATAAATCACCTTTATTCTTTAGTCCTGTATATAGATTGGTTTGGTACTTCATGTATTACATATAATATACCTCTTTCATCCTTTATATATTTGTTTTGTTTTAAATTTATTTCACTTATGTCCTTATTAGTTTCGTCATTTAAATATCAATTTCTTTTTTTTTTGGTGTACGAATAAAGTCATAAAGGGCGCCTCATACTGTAATATGTGAACAAGTAAGGGGTAAAACTGCATTATAAGTTCGATGAATGTGTTCCGTACAAGATTTTAAAGAGATTCTTTAATTATATTTAAATCAGGTGAAGATTGATCAAGATCCCGAAACTGGGGATGAATCTTGACCCTAAAATTTCCGAAATCAAGAAAAATTATGACAGGAAATCCTAAAATCAGGTAACGTGACAAAACCAGGGCTGAGACTGCGTTGAAAGTTTGATGAAAGCATTCACACGTTAATATTTCAAAGCAGATTCTTTAAAAGTCCTTGAGTCGCAGGAAAAATTGACCACAAATCCTGAAATCAGGATAAATCCTGACCATAAATTTCTGGTATCAGGAAAAATGTTGACAAACAATTCTAAAATAAGGAAAAATCTAGACAAATCGGACTTCTAGTTGTTCATCACATGCCCTCAATGCAGAAGTCAGCTCCCGCACGTTGGACTTGGCTTGGGTTTGGGCCATTATCTTGTAGATCACTAAATCCTTGAGTCGCAGGAAAACTCCCAAAACGTTAAAGGTCTGAAAGTAGTTCATGATAAAATTTGCCAAGTGCGTACCGATTGCGCCATTGCAATGTCCTAATGTGTCCTGACAGGATCTTGATGATAAAACCTTCAGATTGACAATGATAATTATGCAATATTGGCGATTCATAATAGTGCACCTCCAAGAGTTTGCAACGCGTTGGCCAACCACGACAAGCGAAATCTCTCGACCCTTTCCAAGCGCGCGTTGAGTCAACAGATTTCGAACATCGTGATTGGCCAACACGTTGCAAACTCTTGGAGGCGCACTATTGTGAATCGCCCGCACACCGTATCTATAGAATTTGGAAGTCGCGTCACGGTTACAGTAATAATTTAACATTTTGACATGGGAGTTCGCAAGATTTAAAATATCTAAATAAGTGATGGTAAAGTCTCCCACTTTCCCGAACACCAATGCTTCCATAGTCAAACTTCAAACGTTTTAGATGTTCACGAAGAGCCATGGTAAAAGACGGTGAACTTCTGTTCGCCAGCTACCACTCGTTACGATTGTTTTCAATCTTGGATCAGCGATCAAACGTTTCAAAGATTGCTTGTTTCAATCTAAGGAATTAATAGGGTGCGGCTTATCTGTGTACTTTCTGTGGAATTACAAAGCTTTGCAGCTCACTTTTAATGCCTTAAAGTATACTGAGCTCTAACTTAAAAGAAGATGCGATGTCAATTGGCATTTAACAGCTTACTCAATTGTTTCATGCGGAAGAAAAAATGTAACTCAATTTCCACACACAGACTCTTCATTATTATCCTTTTAACAGTTAAAATAAGTCTGAGGCGCGAAGCACCGACAGAGCCTGGAGGTAAACAATCAGATGATGGCGGGAACTTCTTTCGTAGCAGACGGTCAACAGGCACCAACGACCAGCGGTATTTCGTGGAAACTATGCTGGCTGCCGATCACTCAATGGTCACTTTTCACGGCAGAGACGAATTACCAACATATCTCTTGACCATGCTGAATATAGTATGTAGATTTTAAGGAGAGTTTCGCTTGTTTTCAACATAAACATGAAAACTGTGGCCCGTTTAGCTAAGTCTCGGTTATAGTTTTACCAACCAGTTTTCTGCAGTCACAACAGGCTTTCAGTACACAAACACATAAAGTATTTTTGAAAAGCATGCAGTGTATTAGATGAACTTCTACCTTAATGGCGTAACAAAATTGCGCATTTTATAGCAAAAGCTGTTCCCAACTGTAGTGATGAAGTTTTAATCAAAATTTTGTATAGTATTTTTGCCTGTATAATATTTGTAATAATATTTGTAATAAAAAAAGGCGGAAGTAAGAATGTACAAAGTAATGCCGTTACAAAATAACAGAACCAACGTCAAAAGATAAGCATGATAAAGAAAAAAAATGATTGTTTTTCAGTCACTGACTACATCGTGTTGGAAAAAAAAAGTTGTTGAAGCTTGAATCGATAATCTAGTGTCACTGGGAGATGAAATGTACATATTTCAGAATAACAACTTTTTTCTTTGGCAGGTGAATGAAATCTACAGGCACAATACCATCACTGTTGACATTCAGTTCGTTGCCACAAAGATTGTCCTGATAAACAAAGAAACTGTGAGTTTTTAAGGCAGCTCTTAAATACCGGTAGTCAACTTGGCTACTGACGTCTAAAAGGGATGGCTTTTTAAAATTTTTAAATAGTGACAAGATTTGGTTAAAGTGACTTATTGATGGATTTTTTTGTCAAAAAATTACGTTAACAATTATCTAGTAGCTATATAAATACTGAAATGAGTAATTTTAGCATAGTCAGTTGAACAAGTAATTATCTGGACGCGTTTTTTTCTGGCAAAACCTGTAGAATCATTTAATACGCACAGGCCTGGGCTTACGTGTTTGCTCGCGCCCGCACGAACGACACGTCCATATCACCCATTTGGGGATGGGGGCAAGTTCGGGGGCGGACTAAAGTGCTGTTTTACTTCTAGTCAGTTGCTATTTCACGCTGCACACGCGCAATATAGTAGCGCTCGAGCGACCCTAGTTGCATTATTTTTTAATATCTCGATGGCGTCACATATATTGCCGTTTGGATGGAACTCCCGCGCTGTTTGTGGTCAATGACATGTCACACAATTCCCTCCGTAATGATAAATGCAATCCACTACTGATAAACGGCGATGCGATCATGCCCCAGGGTCTGGTTCCAATCGGTCGATGGTCTAAGCCACCTATCTTTGGGGCCATGCTGCCCAACTATACATAACTATATAGTCGTCGCTCGAACTCAAAATCACAAAAAAAACCCAAAAATCACACACAGTTAACCCGGGCAAGACGAACGCATGCGCTGAGCGATAACATTACCGCTGAAAGTGTCTTTCAGTGGCACTGAGTTATTTTCATTATTAATTTGATTCTGCTTGCATTATGTAGTCCTGATAAAATTACACAGACATTTTTAATAGAAAACTAACCACTTCTTTACCCTTTAATTTCCACTGTCAGTCTAAAAATCTGATCGTCAAAAACCGCTACAAGCGAAGCCTGACCAACGTGCTTGGTTGGGTTTCTTCGCTTACTCCAAATGGCGAGTTGTATGGTGTGGCTGACTACGTCTCCTTCTTGACTCAGTTGGATTTCGGACCAGCAGGTAAGTATCCGATGAATGTATCAGCCTCAGCATCAAATGGAAGGTATTTCAAAGTTCAACCCCCTAAATCTTTTGAAACCTTCATGGCATACCTCCTAACAAAACAAACACCCCAGAGAAAGTTAATTTGCTTTAAGGCGAGAGTTTTTATTTTAAGTTTGTGCTCAGATCTGCCAACCTTCCGGATTCAGAACTGGAAAAAAAATCAAAAGTTTCGGATCCAACGACAGAAAGGGTGTCGACATGAATGTACAAAAACCCTTTTTGTTTTACTTCGCTGTCCAACCGACGGCGAAGTCCCAGGTTTGTGAGCTTTCGTCCTCAGCGGCCAGCACATTAGAAATACGTGGAGACACGCTGAAAATAGACGTAGCCGTGCGACGCTCTGGAAGCCGTTTCAGACATTCCAATCATGATGCATTCTCGTTCTCAAGGCTTTTTCCCGATCTACAGATACAAAGTTGTGAAGTAGAAAAAAAGGGCCTGGAAAAAGCGTCGACATGATCAGTTCCCGATCCTTCACATAGTGGCCAGGGCAGCACGTTTGTTTGAACCGCTTACTTATACGTGCGCATTCGCATGGAATCGAACTACAGTCAGAATCCAGCAAAATGGCTATTGAGGCAGGTTGACCCAAAAAGTAATCGACCAACATCACGGCTCAGATCATTTCCATATGGATTAGAATTTAAACGCTCAACCTCCATTTCGCTAACTTGCACACGATGAAAATGTATTTTCAGCCAAGTTTTTGCAATGCCTTATCACATACCTCCAAAGTAACAGATTCAGATTTGGGAAGAAGCCAAAATTATGGAGGGTATACTTTTTCAGTTTTGCTGGGTTTTCCCTGGCATGCCTTTACTATTTGACGTAATTGTACATATAGTGCAATGCAGTAAATGTCAATTCGTACACGAACTCACTCGTGTCCACATTAGGTGTTCGTGTACGTTTACGCGATGCCTCAAATTCGGACATCTCACTTTCGACTGCTCTCGCCCTCAGTGCGGAAAATTGAATGTTCTGAGGGAAATTCGACAATAAATGTGAAAATTGGGCACTAAATAAGGTGAAAAAATGAAAAATGACGAAAATGGGTCCCAATGAAAAACGAAGTGAGTTTCAAAGATGTTTTCTCTTTAAATAAAATGTGACATCACGGTTATTCGAAGGTAAACCCGGCAAAAGTTTGAAAATTAGATATGAAGTTAGATAAACAACTGTAATTTTTATAACTGTTTCTGCATGTATTTTTCTTAATTCATTTTGCATCTAAGTAATGATGTTTCCATACGATGGACATGTACTGAGCAAAGCTTTGAATAATGAGCCCTTAATGTGATAATACCGATAATGTTTTAATGAAATCTTTACATGTACTGGTAGTTCAAAGGATATTGTGCACTTTTATTATCACGTGCACTCTAAAAACCGAAGTGCTAATTTAGCACTTGAAGACCTACATTTATGCACTTCTTGGTACTCGTATAGTGACTGCACATGCCGTGCTGATTTAGCACCGGCACCCGTGCTATCGCAGAGCACTCAACAGGAGCTAAACCAAAGCACTTCAGGAGCTAAACTTAAACGTGTGTCCTTGGAGGTGCTATGGTATGGAGCACCAAGATGAGCTGGGCAAAAGCACTTCAGTTGCTTCTGTAACTTAGGTGCTAAAATAGGAAGCACCTATAAATAGCTAAACTAAGACACTCTAGGTGCAGTTTTCAACAACTCAAGGGACGTACAGGAATCACTAAGCAAAATATGTTTCACTTTGATACTCAACCTTATTGTCGAAAAGAATGAAAGAGCTGAGAAATTTGGCCACAACGTATCAACTTCAAAACGAACGAAGTTATTTTTTACCCCTGGAACCTCCCCTCAGGATCTGCCTCTAAATTTTGAAACTGATTGTAGAAAAAAAGAAAAATTGCATGTCCGGTTGGGATTAAACATTAATTGCTGAGATCTTGAAAAGGAAGTGATTAAGGCATGTTGACCTGATGTGATGACGTCATCATGTAGTACATGTCGGTCACGTGATATTAAAGGTGTAATGCACAAAGCACCATAACTCCTTAATTGCATCTCGTATTGCATTTAAAATTTGCTAATATCTTGAACGGAAACTGGCATGCCTATATTGACCTCATGTGAAGATGGCATCAACGGGTGAGAAATCACGTGACATTAAAAGTATATTCTTTAGAGCCCTATATCTTGTGACATGTCCAATTGGGTTGAAAATTTGTAGGTGGCGAGAAATGGATGAGTTACAGACGAATGGAAGGAATGTTCAAGGTGCACACTTTATTCTCCATATTTTTTAATGTCTGAAAGGGTTTGCGCATTTCGTCATTATGACGTCACTAAGGAAAAGACTACAATTATTTTTGTAAAAATTTGTAGCTCTGGGGTAAATATTTTAGCAAAAACTGAGAAATAGAAATGTGCTAGTATCTCAAATGAACAATTGCTTTTTTCTTTGCTCTGTCCTTAAGACAGACAAAACCTCTAGTTTTGTTTTCTTCTTCTTCATCTTTTTTTATGTGACAACAGTGAAAATTATCTCGAGGGGAACAAGGTATAATTCTGTCCTGTGTTCCTGTGTCAATGAGAAACTGGGTTAATCCTGGGATTAAAATGTCTAAAGGTAAACAGGGTGTTTCAAAAACAAAATTAATCCAACTTTAAGGGGTTATTACAACCATACTATATACCTTTCAACAAGGATCGTGGTTGAAATCATGAGTGTTAAAATGACACCAAGGTTTCTTGTCCAGGGCCATGTTTGACTGAGCACCATCGCCCAGAATTTAGGTGCAAAAATGTGTTTGGTTCACTTTCACGTGAAACAAATCAGCACAAATGCACATTTAATAAAAGGTTATTTATTCATTTACATGTAGTACACATTCACTAACAGGTTTCAACATTCTCATCATCTGGCAGCCGATTTCCAAACCCTTTCACCGGCCAACACTTTCCACGTGGCTACCGCCTTTCTCCAAACAAAGTCCACATCGAGGGCGCATGTTTCCAACTGCTTCTCTGACAGTATCCGGTTTTTCTCTCAGAATGTCCACCTCCCTCGGAATCCGGTCTCATAAATCCTCCATGTTACGTAGTGGCGTGGTGTAAACATACTAGGCCTTTTGAATTAACCCATTGCATAACCAATCAAGACATTATTCATCATCAAGGTGTGGCAACTGATCAAGTGGAATGCAACGAGGCTCAATAAGTGAACCAGTGCAGTTTTGGTGCCATGATTTCAATCCATGGGTATTTACTTATGCAGTAACATGATTAGGCAAGAAAGATGTCATTTGAAAGCTCTTATCTTCAATTTTATTGCTGTGGCCCTCGTCAGAATGCTGTGTGGGATGCCATATAGCTGTAAAAAAGGTGGATTACCTTGGAATCCCTTAAAAAAGGTGGATTACCTTTTTTGAAGCACCTTGTATTAGTAATTGTTGAGTGAATTAACTAACAGAATATTGTTTTAATGTTTATTCTTGCATAGTCTTATTTCTAAATAGTCTAAGGATTAAGTTTTATATGTACAATACAAACAATTAAGTCGTGGAAAGGTACAAAAGAATAATTAAGATGGTTTGCAAGAAAACCTTTCAAGAGCAACTTGCAGAAAGTTTAAAGATTGCATAATTGTATATTTGAAAGGTTTCGCTCCAGTGGCGTCGATGTGTGACAGTTTCTGGAGCAGCTCCATAACTCGTGATCAAGGGTTGTTATCTTCATTTGTTATGGCACATGAGGCCGGCCACGTGTAAGTCCCTTACTGTTGTTGTTGGCTTAATTCTGAATAAACTTGTTTTATATGTGTACCTTAATTATTGCTACTTTTGATAAATAAGTTCCCTATTGATCGTATCTATGTGGGTCTTCAATGTCAAATAAGATAAAGATAAAACAAGTGAAGTGTTTATTACCCTCCGCTTCTAAATTTTGTTCGCAAAAAAATAAGGAATAGACATAAAGCATATTGACATCAAGCTTTATTTACATGTGTGCTTTCCAAAGAGAGCTCGATGCATCACATCTCACGGTCATAGGAAAGCGCACATGTTAACGAAGCCTCATGCGTTAAAGGTCTTTTTATGCTGTCGTGAATGACGTTCAGGTTTAGTAAGAGGTGAGACTTTATAATGTAAACAGCATAAATTTCAATCTAAAAACATGGAACATCTTGTAGCAAAAAATATATTAAATCAAAAACTTTTGGAAATCGACGGCCGTTGGGCTAAGCTGTCCTGCAATCAGGCCAATCATAAATATATATAAATTCCAAATAAGTGTGTTGAAGATTAATGAACTGCACCTTTCAAAAGACTTATAATTAAAATTCACGGATATTAAACCCTTTTTCAGCCTGGGGTTGGAGCATGATGGAGACGGAAACTCTTGCGTGATGGAGACCTACGCACGCTCCATTATGAATACATTAGTAATGGCAAACTATGGCGACTACTACTGGTCTAACTGCAGTGCCGAAGCACTCGAGAGACTAATCAAGTAGGTGTGGGCCATTCAAAATCCCAAATTAACAATAACGTAAAATATTCTCTTTCTCAACTAATACAGACACATGGTAAATATATAATTCGATACGACCATTAAAAATCCTCTGATAATTATTGTTGTAACCGATTTTAATACCGGCAAGAGTTGCGTAGCTCCTTGCAGACATGACCGCCTCTTCATTGGTCCAAACGAACAAACATTTCGTCAAACGTATTCTTACCATTTTTTTTTAAATGTTAGGGATATTGCCCCTGTTCATCTGTTTACAGAAATCATCGGTGCTTGGAAAATGTTGTCTTTGAAACCAGCAGTCTGCTCGAGCAAGAGGGCTTTCCTGGGGAGTGGTACTCTCTCGATGAGCAATGCCGGTATACGTTTGGCGGGAATTCACATCAGTGCGGAAGGGTAACTTTAAAATGTTAGCCATAATGTACGTAGAATGCATCAGTACGCCTTCGTTGAAATTGGAGAAGTTTGCAGGATTCCCTTTTACACCCATTTCTTTTGAGAACTCCCTTACCTGGAAAGAAATGTGTAAGCACGCCTTTGATTTGCTTACTTATGCAAGAATCTGAAAATGTAAATTTCCCTGTCCGTAAAAAAGGTCTGTAAAACACTGAAATCCTAAACAGCATGACAAAAATTACTAACCGTGTTCAGCGAATAAACACTTTCCAAGCACTCTTGTGCAATAAGTGTGTAGGTATGTTTAAGAGCTAAACGTTGATTTTTGTTTGATAGTGTTTAGTCATTCATTACTCATGTTTACAAAGTGATAGAAGATAGTGTTCCATTGCTAAACACAGTTCTTAGAGTGTTTGGAATTGTAAAACCACCTCACCCCTTGTACTTTTTTTATTGTTCGTACGCCTTTCCTTTCATGTTGTTTCATGAAGCCAGAGGATTATTACATTTGCTCCATGAGATGTACGGCGGAAAATAACCCAGCCATTTGCCATGAGTATTACCTTCCAGCCTTAGACGGAAGCGGTTGTGGCACTGTCACACAGGTATAAACTGGTGGGAAGACACTCTTATTGCAATTCTATGCTGTATTTACTAAGACATTTAGGCAATTTCAACCATTTCAGGAAACAGACACATGTATGTACCAATTTGATTTGATCATGCGAGTGGCAACACCAGTTCTAATAATATCACTTTGTTTTCAGGTATATGATGACATAGAAGATAGTAACGACAAGAATAACGCTGATAATGGCAAAATCAACAAAATCCGCTTAACTACAAATGTTAAACCAACAACAAGCTATTCGGTCAATTAATGCAACACTCATTATTAGAAGTACATAAGTCAGCCTTTGCGCATACCAGACTGTAATTATTTGACATCGAAAAGCAAATTAAGATTTTGAAGTAGATTAATATTTCTAATGTGGAAAAATTAATCAGGAAAAAAAGAATAAAGGAATTAAGCTGGCTAGATAAGACGTCATACTTTAGCCATTACAAAAATGCAATTCAATGGTAATTTCTTGCCCCAGTGGTGTATGAACGGTGTTTGCATGAACAAGCCAACAAGTCGAAATGGAAAATGGAGCCAATGGTCTGATTGGAGCGAGTGTTCTCATGACTGTGGCGTAGGTGTACGTACGAGACATCGACACTGCGACAATCCAAGGTAGGCATACAGCTTTGGATCCATCCATTATATTCAAGTTATCACCTTCAAAAAGTTCAGAATATCTAGTCCAAGTACAAAATTCCTTTGTCTGGCGGTATTCTTCGTATGCATTTGTAAGCTTGGAAGTTGCGGGCAACGCCAGGTGGCACGTCCCTTGAGGAAGGAGCTGTATAATCTCCTTCAGGGTTTAGACCGACTCAAGAGAGTGGATGTTCAAAATGTCTCTCGCCTTCAGCTCTTGTATTGTCAGCGTCACTCTCCTGATCCGGCCTCAAATGTTTGAGAACGGCCGAACACATATTATTTACTTCAGTGTTTCAATTAGGCAAATCGTCAAACGTAAAATGGAACGTCCCTAGTTTTAGGTGTCTCATGATGGAACGGGTGCTTCCCATTTCTTGCAAATCCACGACGAAGTTCAAGAAAGAACTCTTTACTGCATAAAATCCATTTACATCCCATGTTCTGAGCCATGTCTTCTCTGATTGATATCACAGCCAAGACTTTCCTTCGCAGCATTTAGGCTAGTCTTAGCACAAAACTGCAGTGGATATATTTTGTTTTAGCTCCGTACACCGTACCGTGCGAGAACATGCGCTGACCAGCACAGCTGGAACTGGTAGAGGGAGCCAATAGATATAGGAAGGGAAAAGTTATTTACTGCGATCACAAAGATAGGGCTACAGTACAGATATTGACTGCTTCGAGGGGTATGATAAAAGTAGCTTTCGATGTGATCCCACTTTTGCTATACCAAGAGATAAAGCAGTCAATAATTTGTTTTATAACACCTCATCCACTGATTCTACACAATGTAAGCTCAAAATTAAAAATGAAACACCAAAAAGCAAACCGTCGGTGTATCTATGTGTAAATCCTGTTGGGCGTTAGAATGTGTGTACTGACAACATACACTAGGTGTCATACCAGACCTGACTATTTGCGTCTTCGTTCTCTTAACCTATTCAATTTGTAGCAAGTGCGTAGCCTGGTTTAACGGGTTCGAGATACAGATAAAGTTTTGCGCTGTTAACGCGATGAACCGAAATACACACCCGGGTACTATTCATGGTTTCCCTGCTATGGATATAGTTTGTTTGTCGCCACGGGCATACACGTAGTTCTTTTTTAGAGCGAGGCTGCATGTTTATAGTCTTTTTGGAGTGGTGGTGCCAAAATAGTAAAACTACCAAGCGTCACATGACATACTTTCGGCCAATCAAGATACGGAATTTGCGGGTGAGGTGTTATAAGCACGCATAGACCACCAGTCTTCCGTGTATAACCGTAATTTTTGAAAGTATGGGCAACCGATAGACGAAAAGGATGGACGGCAGCACGTTAGCGTGCAATGCACGTGAGGCAATCACATCGCCTGAAAGTTTTTACAAATGCACTCAACATAAGTTCACTTTTTGCTCTTCGGTGCCGCTGCCTTTTCTTTTCAAGTCTTGCAATTGCACCATTTTGACTCTACATGGGATTATCGTAAATAGGGACGTTTTGGGGGGATTCCTTAATTGTGCGTAAATTCCTTATACTGAGGTGTGAATATACCCATACTTTTGATTTTATGCCTGTGCTGCGCAGATTTGGACTGGTCCCCTTCCCTATAACACCTTAGGGTCAGGTAGCTGGCTGCAGTTTAATGTGTGGGATTAGCTGTATTAATTTGGATGCTGAATATTTAAGTTTTTGTCAGGCCCTTAGCACTGCTTTAACACGACTTAAATTTTAGCGGAAAGCAAATAAAACGCAAGTACCTATCTTTGCTAAGCCTTTGTTGATCACGGTGTGGTAATTTATTTCCTAATGATTATCATTGATGAATCAGTTATGGCATTTTTTTTAATCAGCGGTATTTTCAGTAATGAAAGTTATTTTAAGTTACGAAAAGAAAATGCAAAATAGTCTAAAGCTCGTGTTTGTTCGTGCATTGACGGACATTGTTTCCTCATTCACCTGAAACCGACAGAATTCTGCAGGGTTCATTACGTGTTACCGGCCCCAACGTTTGGAGGACGTCTGTAAAACGTCTGGAGAGTACATACGGGACGGGAACCAATCTAGCGCAGATTACGAAATGATCATGTAGTTTTGAATGCGATCTGGTGGTCAATGCGTTTATGGTCGAGTTTGGGCGGACTAATCTTGACACGGGTTTCCTGTTCTTTATACTATAACGGTGGGAAAAAGATACAGCAAAAGCACTGCTCTCAAAAAAAAGTTTTGCAAAATTACATCATAACAAGAAATGAATCTTCCTTTTCAAATGGAAAAGAATTCAGCCCATTTATCCTAACGTTAACCATCGAAGAACGTTCATGGACGCCACCATCTGGTATGATGTTGCTTGCCACTAGTTTGCAGCGACTATGTTCCCGCCGTTCGAGCAGCCAACCCACGAACAACGTTCGTGAACTATGAGAACATGCCACCCGAATTCAGGCTTTATGTCCGTCTGTGACTGTTACCACAGACATAAAGACCGACATTTCGGCATTTTTGAGAATCATCTCACTGCAATCAGCAAATTGCTACTTCAAATAGCAGTATTTACCTGCAATACAGTTGATTTGACACAGACAAAAGACGTGACAGGGTTTGATTTAGCATGTTACTCCTTTGAATTCAAGTTATTCTCCTTATTTTGATTGACTCATTTGCTAAAAATTAATGACATGCCAATGCAAGAAAGATTGGATACTTCGTGTGTAATATATTGAACCTTAGAAAGTTATTTGTGTAGAGATAGTTGATAATTCAATGATGTGCGCAGAACAAATTAAAAAGGTTTTGCCTTTTTATATGAGTTTGTTGCAAGATTCGATTTTTGGACACTCAGTTTTAGAATTAGTCCCAAAATTGATTTTCTTAATTTCGACACAGTTCTTTCAGAATTCAACCAACTAGATTTTTTTTCTAAATTTCATTTCCACATAACTGATTTGGAAAAAATCCATTTTACAATTTAATCCTTGTCACAGTCCCACCGTTTTCCAATTTTTTATCAGTTCGTAGTGGTTATTTAAGGTAATGATCCATGTAGGAAATCTGACACCTCGGTTAGGATCTATTCATACTCATATACAGAGTGCAGAAGGTCGATCACCATGTCACAGAAAGTGAATACACTTAGGCCTATGCTTAAATCTAAACAGAAGTTTTAAGACCCAATTTCATTCAAATATGAAGAAAATGTAAGACCTTCATTTGACTCTCTGTTTAGAAAGCTAATGTTATGAGAAGTGAGTGAGTCCACTCCTGAGGACGGCCAGAGCACACCGGCCGAAACGTCGAGCTTATACTCACTGGTTGTTTTAAGAACCACACCTCGTCCGAAAGAGATTGATTCCATGGTGTACCCACAAACTCATTTCTCATGTTTCATCCACCATGCAAAGCTTCAAATCTGACTTAAAGCTAATGTCCATGTGCCATACGATCTTCTAGGACAGAATTTCAGGCAAGTAAATCGTGATTTAACACGCACTTTTGAGCTTCAGCCTAGCCTAACTGCCACTTAGCACTAGACTACTACTGCTAACATTCGGCCCACATACGTATGAACAATGGGTGTACAAACAACGTGTGACGTGGACGTGTCTCGTGAAATCGTCCGCGACGCATTGGCGAGTGTCACACCCCTACAGTTGTCCTACCCTTTGGGACAGACCTTTGGTAACTTAGACACCATCATATACACACCTGTGGCTGGAAATTTGTTTTGCTTGTACAATATGTACATTTTTTTAAAGAACACAAAATAAGGATAATTTCTTACATTGACATGTTTGATTACAATATAAATGTGGTGATGAGCGCCTCAATGTCCCGTTACCATATTGCCTCCGTTTATTGCGTTGTAGTCGGCTTCTATGGCCTGTGGCTGACTCGGTAAGTTTCTGCGTCCCGCCGCCGCGGTCCAACCCTTCTGTCACCACCGATCAACCGACTCCCTCTTCCTCTTAACGTAAAACCCTGAAAATAACCACCATATTCCCATGTTTGCTGGTTTTTCTGGCCAAGTTTCATTTAACGCAAAATATTCATTTATAAACTTGAAGTGTTATGAAGTGTGTCAACTTCCAAGATAACGATAAATTGTTTCAGTGCTGCAACAACCTCAACTCAAATTGCTTAGACCAATTATGATTCTATCCAATATTTCGGCAAATCTCATTTTCACTGGCTCAATATCTGGTTTGGTTTTTTATTTTAATTTGAAAGGACACGACCGAGTGGCCAGAAACCAAATTATCCAAGATTATGGTCGGGATGGGTTGCGAATGGTTGACGTTCGGCTTAAATTTAGAAGCTCTGAAAAATACCTGGTTACGTAGACTCCTTAAAGCTCAGCCCTCAGGTTGGTCTACTTTGTGCAACTGTATTTTTGATATCTCCCAATTGACCTTAGTGGAAGGTGGTTCAATAAATCGATCGGTGCCTGGAGAGTTCATCATGCATTTTGATTCGATGAGTTTACAACATGGTCTAACTTTACTCGGGCCCATTTGCCTACAAAGAAAGCGGAGGTATTGAGGAGTTTTCTTTGGTTCAATGATAAAATTAAGATTAATGGCAGTTAATTCATGTCGGAAAGTTCAATTATTTACTTCCCGTTTTTGCCGTTCAACTTCGAAGCGCTTTTAAAGGACGAGAAAGGAACACAAAGGATCTATAGTGTTTTAGTGACTTCTAAACATGTGCAAAGAAAATCCATAGGTAAGTGGGATGTTAAACTGAACATAGATTTTGATTTTTCAAAGTGGTCTTTAATTTTCAATATATTCCATATACTTGTACAATTGACGCTAAACTACGGTGGTTCCAATTTAGATTAATACACCGGATCCTGGGAACTAATTTATTGTTGTCTAAGGTTGGTAAGGCAGACACCAATCTTTGTACATTATGAAACGAGGAAGAGGAGACACTTATTCATCTTTTTTGCTCGTGTGCCTACACTATCTCTTTGTGGTCCTTGGTAACTGTATGGATTAAAGAGAAGACCATTCTGTCTGTTGCAATGGGTAAAACGTCTTTTTATTTGGCAACACCAATGTTACACGTAATAGTAAAGTGGTTAATTTGATATTGTTGATCTGTTGATTCCATGTGTATAAAATGAAAATGAATGAAAAACGACCCTCACTGTCTGTCTTAAAAAAGATGTGAAGAATTATTATTTGATGGAAAAATTCATGCTTTATGAAATTGGAACTAGCTCCCAATTTCATAAGAAATGGGACCAATTAGTCATATTAGGCCAAGGCTAGCAGGTTTTTAATATTATTGAAATTTAAATCTGTATTTCTTATTTTATAAATTGTTAGCATGGATGTTTAGAAAGACACAGTGAACAATAAAGGAGAATCCCAGAAAAGAAAAAATAAATAAATATCCAATATATCATATTTATACATAGCTAACTTACAGGAACTGGGCGTTTCCTGGCTCTCAGTTTCTCAAAACAGTCTGAACGTACATGTAGTTTATTCTACTTCCATAGTTAGAGGTCACTCAGGACTAACTCATTGGCTCACGACTACAAGTCATCGAGGCTGGCCGCTGCCCTCTCCTTGCAATCCAGCAATGAACTCATCACACCAACCCATATTTTTTTCCTTTTAAACCTGACGGAAAATTCCAGTACTGCCACGCCTTATTCCAAAGAACTCAGAAAAGTTTGTGTACTACCCTTCATAAATATTCATTATTCAAATCTATGCATAAGTGGCTACAATTACCAATAACAACTCAACTGGCACTCAGCCCATCATTCTGGTAAGGTTGACTGACATCAGAAATGTTTGGGTGTGGCGGCTCAGGAAAATAAAAACTTGTTTCACCACTAAATACCACGTTTATCTTTTCAACAGTTAGGGCCAGGATTATACGGTATTACTAATTTAAAAGTAATTCCGATTTAATATCACTCTGTGACATTGAGGCATCAGTAGTGGGGGGGGGGCTGTTGAGTACAATTTGACCTTTGCAACAAAAATAGCAAAAGGTCACATTAATATGCATAAGTATAATACTTGTGATTATAAATATGAATAGGAATGAGGAAAGGGTCAACAATTATAGTACAGAGTGACCTTTGGCAAGGGATAGGAATAGGATAACGTCAGAAAGTCTGGTACAGGTTGACCCTGGTGTATGGGATAAAATAGGAATAAAGCATAGAACGGGGTAAAAATTGTGGGTATAATTTGACCTTGCTTATGAAATTATGACAGAACATGATGAAAGAGGATTAGTCAAATCATGTATCGAAAATTTCCATGTTGAGGAGGAATCAGAAATGAATGAAGTTGACGAAAAATCGGATTTTGTTGAGGAGGTCGATGACGAAACCTCGGATGAAGACATTCAGATTTGGAAGGCAATGCTGCCTACCAAGATTGGCTGGCTGAAGCTAGAAAAACACATGAGGGATGAGGGATGAAACTACGACAAGTACGTCAACGAAGGCATGGATGAAGATCAAGCCAGGCCAAAGGCAAATAGAAAGACCTTGTGGGCAGTCAAGACTTTTTCGACAACTATAAGGAGTTCCTGTCAAGTTACCTATATTTGAGGGAAAATGAAACTCACAAGGACATTGTGGAAGATCTCGAGGGAAAATATGATAAGGCATGAACTCCAACAAAGCCTTGAATAGAGTTTTGCCCAAACATGCTGAAAATCAGGGAGTTATCATCCGAGATTTTGTATCACTTATCCAGAGCTTTCTCAAAAGACTTGTGCACACAGATGAACTACAGCCACCTACGGTTTTGTTTTAAAAGTTGGGTTAAAAATTAGGGTATCCAGACGCTGATTTTCATAGGGTTGTATTACACTAATTCGGAGAGAAACAACACTGCCCGGTGACTCTCAAGGAGTGGTCTCCCGCTTCCTTTTGGAAATTCAAGATTACGGCCAAAAGTTCACTTTTCTCTTAATTCTATAGGGGCGATTTTTTGTTCATTTGCCCTTCGCCGAAGACACCCCCAAGATAGGGATAAAACTATGCGCTCTGCTCTTATTGTAGCCGCCTACCTCTGTGCAAAATAGACCCATGGGTTGGAGGTTTTTGTGAGCTTAACACGCCGAGTTGAACGCCAGAAACCCCCTAATTCGTTATTTGTAAAAACAAATCTCTCTGATCGCTCCAGAAGATGGCACTTCGTATTTGAAAAGGCCTGCTGGATCACAAAATATTCATGAGATCACGCTTAGAAATCTACTTATTTAGTGGAATGCACCGATAGGTTTGTGCACAAACATTGACACGCCTAGCAGGCGTCACTTTTTACACGAATCAGCGCTTCATTTTTTACATTAGAACGAAACATTGATTGGCATGGGTGCTAGCCTGTTTTATCAATTAATAATAATTGCGTTGGCCAATCAGCAGTGCATATGGGACTATGTCTGGGTGCTTGCGGCGTACACCAGTGCGCGCACAGTTAAGCCTGGTTTTCATATCGACGTAAGAAACGCAGAGAGCAACGGGGCAAGCAGATTAATAAGGTACTCAGTTACCGAAAGCTCGGCAATCATATATTTCAGAGCACTGATTTAATCTTATATTCTTGTCAATATTCTGACCACGGTGTTACGCAGCCCTTCTATATTGCAGAGAGCAACGCAACCTTGTTCGTAAGTGACTTCGTCACAAAGGTGGACGCGCCACGATTTGCAGGCTCCCATTGGACAATCACTGAAGTTGAGCGTTAATCTCCGGTTCCATGGTTCCATTTAAACGGCGATCAATGCATGTACCCCGATGTGCTCTGCGTGTGCAGTGGGCGTGGTTTAAAATGAAGTGACGTCATACTTACGAAGAGGATCAAGACGCAAACTGTAATGCGGACACATGGAAACTTGGCAATCGGAGGTATCGCCTACAATGCAAACCAGCCAGCAAACGACAGGAAGTGATCAACTAAACAGCCGACCGTCAATTAAATGCATTGAACTGGAGTAGAGGGTTTGGCATCATGAGGCGGTAAAGTCAATCTAACAGCACATTATTTTTCGGCGAAAAATCACAGAGTTTCGGTCGCCATTTTATTTCAACGTTAGGGTGGAAAAATGCCATGCACCGTCTCATCCGTTTGTGTCTGCGTGTTCATGTCTTGCGTCCCGTCTGCATTACAAACGACCAAATGGAAACTAGGCTTTTGTTCGCCGCTAGGTTGCGGTGTGGCAGACTCGCTGCACTGAGAACGGTGTGTCGCTGTTAGTTGTGCTGAGTTGTGTTGTGAGGTAGCGTGGGACGCAACGCAGCACAGGGGAGCGCTGCGTGTGGTGACACTGCAACGACTGGTAGGTGTAGTAGTGAGCTGTTTGGGGTCTACATTAGTTAATAGAGTTGAGCGTACGTAGTGAACAGCGAGCTAGTGGTTTTTGTTGTTGGATTGCTTGTTGTCGTGAGCACTGTTATTAGTGGGGTGACGGCATGAAGGCAACCCTGTTATCACTGTGCTATCTGGCCTTGATGTTTACTTGATGTGCCCAGATCACTGCGAGGGTAATTACCCTTTCGTTTAATATACCCTGATCTGCATGACACTCTGTTATTTGTGTGAGGGCTATCTCTACTTATTAGTATTGAGGTATCCCTTGGTTATAGGCTGGCTGTGCTAAAGCTAGTAGCTAGTCGGGTGGTTAGGTTTACCACGTGAGGCATATTGTGTCGCCTGTTGGGGTGTATTGTGTAAATAAACTTTGTGTTATTTATAAACCGCATTTGATTTGTCATTGCAATAAACAAATTACGTGATTGTCTTTGGAAATTCTTTGTCACTGTGAGGCTTACCTAGGTTTCCCTGATTTAATTGCTCTGTTACCAGATGGATCCTGTCTTTTCTAAGTGTGGTAAACTTCCATCCGACGAACTGCTCCCAGGCTTAGTCCGCCATTCTGGGTCGGTTTACGCCACAATATATAGCTCTATGATTAGTACCCGTACCTACGGGTGTGGAACCGTCCCGTTTGAAACAATTCGATTAAACGTCACCGTGAAAACTGACTTGATCTGACTTGTTTTACTGACAATACATATACAATCAAGACTACTTTTAGGCCAGTATATAGACATCCGTACTGATACCACTGGTCTTTTTCAGACCTGCCTTCGGAGGAAAGGATTGCAAGGGGAAATCGTTCCAGTTTAAAGTGTGCAACACACAGGTAAAATTCAAATTATTTACTAACCAGATACTAAATAAGCAATGGGTTTTTCGAATAGGAGGAATTACTTTTTTTCGGGCTTTTTATGCAACGAGTTGCTTTCCACTAATCATGTTGGCATATTAACATTCTTTTAAAATGTGTTACTTGTTGATATAGACACGTGGATACTAACTTGTCTTTTATCATTTGCCTATCCGCACTGACGTAATTAATGTCTCCATCCCTTGCCATTTCGCAGGTATTTGGAGCACGTTGCGTAGTGACTTGGTTAATATCTGATATCCGCCCCTCTCCGTCAGTTTTTGAGTGAGCTGAAGGACCACTTTGCTGGCTAAGCTCTTTTTTAACCCACTGTCATTTTTTTGATTTTATCTTAATAATATTTTTTTGTTGCGCTCTTTCTTGCCCTACCCTTCTATTTGGGTCTTGGGAGTCATACGACTTTTGGCGACAGTTTATTTTTAAACGTTAATGTTCTCCTGGGCGGCCTGCTGTGTCTTGTGATTGCCTTGTTGCATGTTCAATTGCCCCAAATAGATGTTATTAATTATTAAATGAATTAAACAACGATTCTAATTTTTATTTTGTTTTAAGCTAAGTCAGGAAATTACCAAACTTCTCCCAGGCACTGCCAATATTTTATCCGTAATATTCATGCTTTGTTTGTATTACTTTAATTAGCCCTGCAATGTATGGGTGGACAGACGTGCTGAGCAGTGTAGGGACCGCCTATCTACTGTTCTGATAAACGCTAAACATCAAAATTGGGTGCCTCATGAGGATCGCAATGGCAAGTCATTTTCTCATTTCATTGTTGTCAGGATGTCGACTAGTCAGCAAGGGAATTTCAAGGGAGCCCCCAAGTTCACTGAAATAAAGGAATGCAACCGTACAAATAGAACATGGAGGGCCGTATCCCGTACCCTTTGTATTAATTAATGTATCTTAATGAGCGTAAATCAGCCAGTGGGGAAGTTCAGTGGGTGTCCGGCACCTTTTTGCCTCAGTATAGACGAAAAGGTCACCCACTGTACCTTGATATTACTTTACTGACACGGACGTTTTTGTTTGCCTCACGAATTTACCTGAAATTAAAATAATGCACTAGTTTTAATACAAAGTGAAGGTGGTCGTCAAGAATCATGACTAAGGTCAGTGGTTGACCATAGACATGGTATACGCTGCATTCCAGGAAAAATGACAAATTAGCTTCCACAGTCATGGAGATTCTCTGATACCTTCTATTCCAATTTCAGAACCCTCTCAATGCAGACTAGTATGTATGTCGGAGAAGACGCTCGACATTTTGCATACTCCATACATTGTTACTGATGGCAGCCCCTGCTCTTACAATGACCAGCATAGCATCTGTGTAGGTGGTGAATGCAAAGTAGGTTGTTAATGTTAACCCGTTTTTAATCCTTGGAATGATCTGTCTCATTTTTTGTAGCATAACATGATCTAACTTTAGGAAACACACGGGGTTTTTATATACTAGTTTTTTTAAGTGGTAGAAGCCACTATTCAATACCTGGTAAAGGTACCTTTCCACAGGTACTTTTTTATGGGTGCGTTCATGCGTTTCACGTTCACGGTCACGAAAAGCGACTCCATAACGCATGGAAGTTGCGTTTGGCCGTCAAAATCGCCCCAGGAGCAATTTTGACAGATATGCAAAGTTTGGGGCAAGGGTTGACGCGCAAATGGAAAGGCACCTTATAGCTTCATCAAAAATCCCCGAGGATAGGAGCCTAGTGTCCTGGCCACCATACGATGCTTGGCCTGTTGTTCTGCATGCAGTTGGGATAACGGTGGTAGTACATGAACATTATGTAACAGGCGTATCACGTGTATGCAGCACGATTATTTGACGATGGGTTGTGCGCACGGGATAATAAGTATTGGGAACACGATAAAAGGTCTTGCACACAAGATAATATGCCGTGCGCAAGAAATAAATAAGTCTTGCGCACGAGATGATATTTCGTGCACAAGAGATAAACAATAAGAATTATTATTGGGATGTCCCTTAAAGAGCTTAGTACTTCCGTACTTTAGACTTCCATCTTTCTGAGACAGAAAAAAATATAAAAAAACCCGGACAATTCAGAGATTTAACTAATATTCACGGCTATATCTCGAAAACTGTATTGTATGGTGTAGCTAAAATTAAAACGCCTAATTATTACCCACATTCCCTGCATAGCAGCTGCATGTAAGCGGGAAGTAGAGTTTCTTGTATCACAGTTACCCACGCACCTATGCTATTTTTCACATACTGTGGACGAGAGTAAACTGAATAAAGTGGGAGCCACGAAGTGACGTATGTTCCGGACCATTATGTCCACAGGGCCCATTGTGTCCGCAGACTTTTTCAGTCCCATTATGTCCGCCCCATTGTGTCCGCCCCATTGTGTCCGCAGTCCCAATATGTCCGCCCCATTGTGTCCGCAGGCCATTATGTCCG
>NW_019091563.1:230548-255831 GCF_001949145.1 Acanthaster planci
CAATGGGGCGGACATAATGGGCCTGCGGACACAATGGGGCGGACAAAATGGGCCTGAAAAAGTTTGCGGACATAATGGGCCCTGTGGACATGATGGTCCGGAACAGACGTACGATCAGCTTTCATTTGTGTCATTTTTTGCTTTTGGCATCAAAATACCGCATCAACCATTTCACGTGAAGTTGAAACTTCTCGCGTCGGTATATCTTTGATCTTGGAAACACAGATTCTCCCTTCCCAAGTTTAGGCCCCCCAAAAATCTCATGATTCCGGTCAGGAGCTGGCTCAAAAAGTAGAGTGCAGCAACGCGGCTTTTTTCCCCTCACTTCTTTTCTGGAAGTGAAGGACGTATCCGCGCTATGTCCATTGCGACTGCATGCGCTCGTAACAGTGTGCGCTACAACACAAAAATAGACTGGCCTGGCACTTTTTACTTTTTAAAAGCATTTTTCATCTGGCACGTGTACACAGGACATAAGACCACCTCGTTTGTCTGGTTCCCAGATGTAAATGTATAATGCAGAAATGACGCCATCTGAAAAAGAGTGCCCGACTGAATGTATTCGGATCCGGATACTTTTTGCCTCATTTTAAAGCTTTAATTGTGCGACTAGCACAATTAGAGACTTTTGATGGTGGCAAACTTTAGCAGTGAAGTAAGCCTAGACAAGTACGCACATTATGTAATACTTTTCCACAGTCTTGCTGAATCCTGAATGTTTTTCACTGCTGGTGAAAAACAATCATTGAAGTTCCTTTTTTCTAATCACTGGGAATTGACAGGAATTTGTCGATGAAAATGGTCGCTTTAAACAGCTTAGTCTTTATTTCTTGACGTCCAGGGGTCTTGATGGCCTGGTATTTTCATGTCCCGATGTCTTGGTGTCTTGATGTCTGGATGTCCTGATGCCTTGGTGTTTGGATGTCGTGATGTCTTCGTGTCTTGATGTCTGGATGTCCTGATGACTTGGTGTCTGGATGTCGTGACGTCTTGGTGTCTTGATGTTTCGATGTCCTGATGTCTTGATGTTAGGATGTTTCGATGTCTTTATATGTGGATGTCTCGACTTCTTGATATCCTGTTGTTTTGGGGGACATCTGGGTGATGAGATTGGTTGTATGGGACTGGTTCTGAAGTTCTGACAAATTTCCCCTGATGTCCTGATGTCTAGATGTCTTGATGTCCTGATGTCATGATAGCCCTAACTGCATCTAGGGCCTATGCTTTTGAATAGATAATTAAGTCGAATAATCTCCACTTTTAGATAGGTAAAAAGTCCCATTTAAATTTGAAGAAATCTGATTCAGATAAAAATAATGCGATTTCTTTAAATCTCCCCAATGCGCGCAATCTTGACCGTGACCAAAACATTGTTTGGTATTATCCGCTCCGAGCTGAGGTGTACCCGCAATCGGAAAAATAAAGACAGGTGGTTACAAGAGGGTGTTTGCACGCGTCGTGCATGTACGCAAAGACCATACATACCGGAGGTATGTATCAGTTACGCGTACTCAGCGTGTTCTGCGTCAAACGCGCATATACTTGCGCGCCTTATGCATGGCGCGCCTATGCGATGAGTACCAAAAATCACGCCCTCTTTCGTTCCACTCAGAGCGGATTAGTCAAGTTTTTATACGGTGTGGGTTGATACATTCTTCGTCGACGTGAGATACGTCAGTGGTTAGTGTTTAGTTTCTTAATTTAATGGCCAAAGTACAGTATGGATTTGAAACGTCTATTTTGTTTACTCACATCACAAGTCCTTTCGTCCTGCAAAGTATGAAAAATGGATTTTTTGACTGTTGAAACATAGGTCTAGTAATTTGTGAAATAGAAAAAAGGACCTAATCGACCAAATAATATAAGTAAGCCGCGCGTGCATGCATATTCTATGTCCGAAAAGAAAAAACTAACTATGCAGCAAGTCTTAATTAAGCTGTTTCCAGTTATCGTCTATGCTTTATCATCTGAAATTTTTGATCTCAAGATTGCTTTTACAATGGAGCATACTGTTCAAAACCTCCACCCATGTTTATTTAGCCGTGCACTGTCACAATTACGCTATCAAGAGTCTGATTTCAGTAGCTGTCAGTCTGTTGAAATTCTATACCTTTGCGAGGGACCGCTATATTTTTTCTTTGTTGTTAAATGTATTTATTTCTTTAACTTGAAACCACTTTGAAGTACAAAAAAAAAAAAAACCGTTGGAAAGAGATATTGTCAAACATCAAACTAACATGCTTTATTATGGTTTGGGGATATTGGGTTGCTGAAGAATTTGGAAGAAGTGCATATGTGACCCCCACAATAAAAGTCATAATTCAGTTATCGTTCCGTATATATTATCATTCTCTACATTTTTCAATTTTATTCCACATCTTTAACAGAAACTAGGATGTAACAAGCGGGTTGGTTTTCCCATGACCGATGATAATTGCGGGACATGCGGCGGAGACGGTAGTGATTGTACCTTTATCAGCAAAACCTTTACTGCTTCAACGAAAAAGAGTAAGGTTTAAAACGCCGATAGCCTTACGTTACGTACATGTACATAATTTTATGTTTGTAATTTTGCTGTGAAATAAACTGTGAAATGACTGGGGCATTATCTGCAGAAATGCAAGGATGGTTAGTTACTGGTAATCCCTTAAACAAATCAGGAACTACCAAAACATGTTTACATGTGGTAAGCTGCACCGGAGAATAGAATATTTTGTTAATGAATGTTCGCTTTACCTGTCTGTCATTGCAGAGTATCAGAGGGTAGACGTTCTCCCAGCTGGTGCTTGCAATATTGAAGTTACAGAAAAATCCAGGACTAATCATTTTCTTGGTAAGCTCAAGTTAATGCATGTCGAGTACATGCATTTCACGCTGAAGACAAGAAGGAAGAAGAGATTCCATCCATAGAGATAATAATTAACAATCTTTTGAGTCTGTCTATTAAAAAGTTAAATACTTGACCTCCGGTTTTGGTGATGGAGCAGTGGGGCATAGTATGAAGTCACTTGGTAATGTCTCCAGGTTTAGCATTTGGGGAGACATCCTTCAAAAATGACTGTCCATTCTTCATCCAGAAAAGAGTCCTCACTACCAGGAGAGATGCTGGTACATTAGTGGTAAAGGTGATCCGTCTGGCACAAACTTTACTGTGAGTAAATTGATGTTTATTCACTCGATGATATTTATTCATCGAGTGAATGTAAACATACAATACATAGTTACATTGTTAAACATAATTATGCAGAACTCGATACCATCATTGAACGAGCATTATCGAACGTTAATGAGCACACAAAACTAATTCAGTACTATTCATACATTGATTCAAGCACTGGTTTCGTATTATCTCTTTGTTTCATCTTTTTGATTTTACTAGAATCATTCTGATTTTAAAAAAATGTACAAGAGTGATTACCAGAAATATTACTACGTGCACTCATTAGCTGCTTCGGTGAAGTGCCTAAGCACCTACCGCTTTCGTTGTTAGCTGTTTCGGCAGCTGAAGCAGCTTTTAGAATCGTTCCTTTTTTCCTTCATTTTTTTGTGCAATTTTGCGAAAAAAGAAATCCTTTTTGTTCCGGCATTTCCGCAAATTGCGAAAAAGGCCGTCTCCTCCTCCTCCTTCACCTTCTCCCACCTTTGTTTTGTACACGTTTATTCCACCTGCCACTTTAGTCCCTTGGCAAATTTGGATCTTTTTCAAACTTACATCATTGACGGACCCTTGTCTAAAGATGTGCATAGAACAATGACGTCATGATGGCGTCATCTAGTGATTTAATATTGATTTTTTTCTATTCATTTTCTTCTTCTATTCATTCCTCTTCCTAATCTTCCTCCTCCTCTTCCCTTTGTTTTCTACACGTTTCTTTCACCACCCACTTTAGTCCCTTAGCAACTTTGGATCTTTTTCAAACTTACATCATTGATAGACCCTTGTCTAAAAATGTGCATAAAAATGACGTCATGATGACGTCATCAAGTGATTTAATAATGATTTTTTTCTATTCATTTTAGCCCATTGACTTTGTACACGTTTTCGAGACAATATTTTCGTACCTTAATAATCGTTGATCGTCGTCAAACTTAGAGCTAGCACTAACTATAAAACGAAGACAATTCTGAATTATTTACCTTATGATGACTTCATCACGTGATTTATTATTAAATTTTGAATATTAAAATATTCTGTTGAATATATTAAAATCCATTAAAAATTCTGTTTGCAGCAAGTGCCAGGATAAACTGTAATCTTAACCTTGTCTCGTGTAGGTCAAATAAAGTGACCCTTCCTTCCAGTAAAAACCGGGGGTAGGCTTATTGTTTCAAAGTGGTAAAAGTTATTAAGTTTTTTCAACGGAATTAGTCTGTCGGTGTAAGTACTGGGTTGAAATCCTGCTTATATCTTTGAGACGAAGTGTTTTAGGCAAATATTGAGCTGCTTTAGTGATGACGTCACCAATACTTTTTTTTCATGACGGACATTATCGACATTATGGGAATGTCAAATGTTATTAATTTTGCCTCGATTCTACTTTTGGGTTGATTAAAAAAGGGGCGTGACACCTGACGATCTGTGTCCCCAAACAAGACAGGTGATGAAGTCAATAACAACACCACCTTAACCTGCAGATCCCACGGGGCGTCGTTTGCCTATGAATGTCAGAGTAGTTTTGAAGTTTATATCATACAGTACTCCTTTGTGGTTCAAATCTTGCAAATATCTTGAATCGGCTGCTTTAGAGGAAAATTGACCTTCTGTGATGATGACGTCATGAGAAGACAAGTCACGTGACATTAAAGTTTAACTCTTGAAGGCCCTATATCTCCTGATGGACATAAACAATCAGGTTCAAATCTTGCAGATATCTTGAGATAGGGGTGCTTTAGAGGAATATTGACCTCATGCGATGATGACGTCATCAGGAGACAAGTCATGTGACATTAAAGGTGCACTCCTCAAAGCACTATATCTCGTGAAGTACATATTCGATTGGGTTCAAACCTTGTAGATCTCTTGAAAAAGAGGAGTATTAGACAAACATCGACCTGCTGCGGTAAGGACTTCATCGTGTGACTGGTCACGTGACATTGAAAGTAAAGGCCTATTTACAAGCTTATATCTTGTGAACTACAGGTTTGATCGGGCTGAAATTTGGTAGATAGATTTGACAAGTGTTATAGACAAGGTGACATTATGTAAAGGGTGCAAACTTTAATTCTTTATATCTCCTAATTTCCAAAAGTGTGACATTCAAATGTGGTAGTATCTCAAATGAAGGAATGCCCTTGTCTTAAGAAAAAAAGAAAATACGAAAAAGCCCTTTGCTCTGCCCTTGAAAAAGACAAAACCTCTAGTTTTTGCTTCCTTCTTCCTCTTCTGACCTTTTTTAATATTTATTTCACCCCATTGACTTTGTACACGTTTTTGAGGCACTATTTTTGTAACTTAGTAATCGTTGATCGTCGTCAAACTTGCAGAAAGTACTTACTATTAAACGAAGATAATTCTGAAATATTTACGTCATGATGACGTCATCATGTGATTTATAATTACATTTTGAATATTTAAATTTTCTGTTAAATTTATAAAAACCATAAAAAATTGACTGTGTCCCCCCGCAACTTTCTGTTTGTAGCAAGTGCCAGGATAAAATGTGGCCTTCAATTCATCTCGTGTGGGTCAAATCAAGTGATCCTTCTTTCCAATCAAAACCAGACGTGGTCTTATTGTTTAAAAGTGGTAATAAGTATCGAATTGTTTTCAACGGTGTTAGTTTGCTGGGGTGTAGTATTTTTAAATTTTCTACTGGTGACGTCACCTTATTGTCGAGCGCCTTCTAGCAACCGGTTAAAAATTCCGGAAAAATGAATTTTGAATGGATGTCTGTGGCGAAGTTTGTCCTGATTGCCTGAAAATTAATGTAGATGATCATCTATACCAAGTCAACACGTGTGTGAAGTTTGGGGCTGAATACGTCATCAGACCGGAAGTTAGAGTAAAAACTTCTTTTATTCTTCAAAATTCGGTAAAAAATCAACCGTAAGAGATATAAGCGCCAATTGTGCATGAGGTGACAGCTAAAACATTGGTGTCAGCTGCATGAAGTGTACTTTTTCACTCACATGAAGTGCCGCCGACAAAAACCCATAAAATATAAATTTCCAACTCGAAAATCCCTTTAACATGCTGTGTACATGCTACTGTGTGAGTGTTGATGCCCAACATCTGCTGCAACATAAACGGCATACAGTGCATAGGGCATATACCGGAAATTGGCAAAATGCCGACCACGTGCTGCCAAGAACAGATTGCACAAATCTGCACATTGCACAAAAACTGACAAAGGTTTAAAATATCTAATCTTTGCCTTTTCCGCGAGTAAGTGTAATATTTTGTATTGTATATTGTATTGTACATGTGTGATTGGGTTGAAACCGTGCAGGTAGTTAGGAAGGAAGGTTTACAAATGGAAATCAACCTCACGTGATGACAAAACCATCAGCAGACGAGTCACGTAACATTAAATTGTGCCTCATTTAAAGTTCTATATCTCCTGAAGTGTACATCCAATTTGGTTCAAATCTTGCAGATATCTTGAAAAGGGAGTGCTTTAGAGGAATTTTGACCTGATGTGATAATGAAGTCATCAGGAGACAAGTCACGTGACATAAAAGATCCACTCTTTAAGGCCCTATATCTCCTGAAGTAGATTTTTTATCTTGTTGAAAATTTGAAGATAACATGAAAGAAAGGTGTTATATACGAAACATGACATGATTTGATGATGACTTAGTTGTTCAAATATACAAAAGAATGCAAAAAAGCCATCTGCTCTGCTGTCAAACAGACAGATGAGCTCTAGTTTTTAGTTCTTTTTCAGTCCTTCCACCGGTCGACTTTGGCAGTTCACTAAATCTGATCGACTCCAAACTTTGCGCACCTTTTTGAATTTTGAATATTTAATTTTTACATAGACTTTGTACACAGATTGCACGCAGTTTTCGGACTGTCCTATATCAGGCTATGAGGGCGCTATTGCAGAATACGGTTACACCTGCCTGAGGTCTCAATTTTCAACAAACTGTCCTATATTTAACCATAGGTGGCGTTGTTGAACAACAACATTAAGACTATACCTGAGCTTCGATTTTTTGCCATAGGGTTTGTACACACATTCGTCAAACATGATGCTTTAGCAGTCTTCAACTTCGATCGAGAATTACTACCAGAACAAAAGAGAAATCAGACCAAATTTTCCCTTCCGTTCAATTGCAAATATATCCAAAAGTAAGAAAATCGAATTATATTTCATAATTATTTTTTTCCAGTTTAGACAAAAATCAAGTGACATGGAATTAAAGGAGCAGTTTTCCTGCACACGTGTTTCTAACCCATTGAATTTGTCCACGTTTACGCGCCACTATTTTGCAATGTTTGATCGTTCCTAAAGTGATAGCCACCAAAGACCCTGATGCATGATTTATTGCAAGGGGTTAGCTTCATAATGACGTCATCACTTATTTTTACATTAATTTTGGCTGTTTTAATCTTCCCCCGGGGTTTTTTTACACGATTTCAACACCCTGTCTGCGGCGCTTTGGTCAATCTGAATTATTCCCTTCAATGTTCACTTGAAGTCACTTGAACGAAGACAGGCTCCCAAAGGAAAATTTTCATCATGAATCATCAATCATGGGATTTAATCTGCAGTTTTCTCCAAAGGTTTTGTACACGTTTTTCTACTACGCAATATTATCGATTTAATGGCAGTAGTCCCGAAGTTCGGCTGAGAATTACTGCGGACGAAAGAGAAATCGTATTTTTATCTTGGTCTTTGTTCGAGTATACATTTACCCAAGTGTTCAAATATCAAATAATATTTCGTAATTCTTCTTTCAATGTAAACGAAAATCACGTGATTTGACTTGAAAATTGCAGTTTTTCTTAATAGGTTTTGTGCATGTTTTTCAAAAGGAAGACTTTGGCACTGTTATCGATCGGAGTTCATGTTAGGGGCACACACTAAGGACACGCTAGAAAAGGTTCCCCAACAAGTTCTCATAATGACGCAATCAGCTGGCAAGTCACATGACATTAAAGGGGAACTCCTCAAACCACTATATCTCGTGGATTACATGTCCGATTGGGTTGAAACTTTGTGGATGGCCACTGTAATTAGCATCGTATCTGCTTCATCATGATCCATCATTAGCTCCCTGACAGGTTTTACTCCCCAAAGAATGTTAGTATGTGTGGCACTCGTATACATCTCATTATGCGTGAAAGCTGTGACAAATATTTCCTTCTGGTTTTGGTATCTCTGCATGAATCTGTTAGGAAAAAGAATACCGATTTCTTGCTTGGTCTTCTGGTGACTGAGGAACTTTGCCATGTGATGTTGTATGTTGACGTCTCAATCTGCAACATACGTGTGTTTGGCAGAGAGGCATAGAGGGTATTTCAAAAATTCACCATGTTCTTGCTGCAGCAATATTTCCTCGTTGTCATTCCTACTGCCAGAACCTGAATGTTTTCTTTGTTAACGTTTCTGAAGCCAGTGTTTGGGTCATCTGGCACATGCGAAACCTGCCTGTCACGTTTTGTTGCACAGCAGTTGAGACTCTGTGTAAGTGCTGCAACATTAATGCAGTGTCCCCGCTTTTCAGCCAGCATATCTTGCTTCCTGCCTGCGAGAACTTGCTTGAAGAACATATGCACCTGAGGCGGAACTTCGTGAACTTGAATATGGCGCCTAAGAATTCCAGCGGCATCTGCAAGAACGGATAATTCTGTGTTCTTTCTTTCTAAGGCTGCCTTCATAATTTCTGTCTCAATGCTTGTAGACGACACAGTTACCGGCTTTGATCCTGTACTGTTGACAATTTTGGCATGCGGGGGACTGTCTGTGAATACAAGAGTCAATTTAGGATACGAACTCAAACTCTGCAGATGTGATGAAAGATTGTAGGTGTGGATTGTCACTTTTGCTCCCTTACTTTTCTTTTGGGACCTTTTGTCCCGTTGATTGACATAACACCTGAGGCGAAACTTCACTTCAATGGCCCTTGCATCAGTATTGCTGATGGCTGTATTCATTCATATTTCAAGTTCTTGGTTACCAGAAATATAATCTCGGATACGCTTTCCAGTATCAATGGTCATACAGCTGTGTAACTTTAAAAGCACAACTCCTTGTTGAAAGGAATGACATCTGATCTTGTGATCCTGGTACTTGAGCTCGTTCAAGCATGTGATGGGGTCTCCACCACTGGGTTTTCAGACATTGGTTTGAATCGTTTTTCAGCCCGACGAATGTGATCTTTGTTTGTTGCTTTTTGGTAACAACTTCTGTCTTACATGTAGCACATTTTGTACCTCTCGGCTAATTAGTCATGGGGTTCTTCCGGAGATTTCGTATGATGGTAATGAACTCCGTTTCACAAAGGCTTGCATGTTGACTGACACAGTCGAGTAGTTTTTGTATCGCCTCTGGCTTTGGTGAATTTACAAATGGCTCATCATTGTCTGGAAGATGACAAAAATGACGGCACAAATAGGCTTTATTGTTGTTATTATCATGTCAGTAAACAAGCAAGGACCTTACACGAATTACTTTTATCATTAACTTATGTATTCCGACCTAGAATTTCTAAAGTTATACGCAAAATACCTGTTTTTATTCCTTTTTCACCCAAATATCGGTCAGAAGGATGTTTCCAACTCCCGAAAAATTGGAAACATAGAAATTCTGAAAAAGAGGCTTTCAGGATTCCAAAACTGTTTTCAGATTGCTTCTAGGTTTTAGAAAGCATTAGATCCCTTTTTATACATAAGGACCCCCACTAAAAGCAAATTTCTTCAGAACAAAAAGGCGAACAAGCAATGTGTTCTGTCCTTGTGACAGAAACAGAACCCTTAGTTTTTGGCTTCTTTTGCATTTTGCGAAAAAGGCATTGTTTTGTTCTTTTTTCTTAGCTTTTTGCAACTTTGAAACAGGTTGAAAATTCTGAATAATGAATTTTTAATAGATGTCTGTTGCGAAGTTGATGTTGATCTTCACCCAATTAACATGGGTGTGAAATTGGGGTCGATGACGTCATCATAGGGGAAGAAGTAATAAATTGTACGTTTATTATTGAAAATTTGGGAAAAAATCAACCGTAATAAATATAAGCGTGAATTGTTAATTAGATGACAGCTAAAATATTGTGTTCGTCGCATGAAGTGCATAATTGGTGTACTGTTTTACACAGATGTACGCCGTCGAAAAAAAACCCTTACAATTTTAATTGCCAAATCGAAAATGCATTTGCATACTTTGCATTGGCTACTGTATGACCCCGTTGACGCACAAAATCTTCCCAGTCACATGAACAGCGCACAGTGGGTAGGGCATATACTAGGAACCTGGCAATTGCTCTTTCCACGATAAGTTTAATGTTTTGTATTGTATTTCGTATTGCACATGTGTGATTGGGTTGAAACCTTCAGGTAGTTCGGAAGGGAGGGTTTATAAACGATGAAATGACCTCATGTGATGACATCAACAGACGAGTCACGTGAAATTAAAGGTGCATACTTTAAAGTACTATGTCTCCTGAAGTACATGTCTGATTTGCTTGAAACTTGACAGGTATTTAAAACGGGAAGGGTTTCAGACGAAATTAACCTGATGTGATGATGATGTCATCAGATGATTATATCACACGACAATCAAGGTCCCGTCTTCCAAGGCTATTTTTCATTAAGTGGATGTGTGATTGGGTTAAAAGCCTGCTGATATCTTAGAGGGGAAATGCTTTAGGCAAATATAGACCTCATGTGATGACGATGTCATCGGGAGACAAGTCACCTGACATTAACTCCTAAAGTGTACATGTATATCCAATTGGGTTCAAACCTTGCATATACCTTGAAAGGGAAGTGATTTAGACGAATGTTAACCTGATATGATGATGACGTTTTCAGGTGACAAGTCACATAAAATTAAAGGTGAACTCCTCAAAGCCCTATATCCCCTGGCATTGATATGATGCTCCATTGTAATTGGATAACAAGAAAGGGTCTCAATGTAGAAGATTATTAAACTCGTGGTGATGATGCCATCGGGAGAAAAGCCATGTGACATCAAAGGTGCACTGTTTAATTGAAATCAATACTTAATAAAAGAACAAGCTCTATGTTTGAAGTCATCATAATTAATCTGGGTGTTATACACACCTTAGGACGAGATGATGTCAATATTCACGTATAATTTGATTTAAAAAAGAAAAATGGTCACTTCAAAAGAAATAAGTCAACATAAGTTCGATCTGCAGGGATAACTCGAAGAAAACCTAAATCCCCCAAAGCAATCTAAGAAAAACAAGCAAATCTACATCATTGCATGATCTGCCTCCGTGTTATTATATTATGGGCCGGTTTTGGGTTATTACATTATTGGCCGATTGTTACATTATAGGCCGTAACAACTTCTCCGTCAAACTCTGGTCAGCAAAACGGTTGGTTTGGTTTCAGTAACCCGTACCTCCCACACTAGTCCGGCAGCCAGAGCTGAGGGGTGAATCGTGTTTTGTTAGATGTATGATTTTTTTTGGATATTCTGGATAAGGAGGTCAAACTTTTGAAAAATTTGATTGATGACACCTTGTTTTTATCGATAGTTTATAATACATACTGGTTGAACACTTAAAAACAAATAAAAGACAAACAGAGTCTCAATAAAACTGATGTCCCACATTTACATGATACAATAATGGGGTTACTGGGTTTTGGGGGGGGAGGCAGGGCAAATATTTATTTCAAGTTAAAGTAAATACATTGTATATTGACTTCAAGTAAAACGAGAATTAAATTATTTCACTGAGAATAGAAGCAAGGTTCTTTTTTCAAGTTTTTCAAAAGTCAAAGGCTTACGGTAATACGTAGGCCTAAAAGGCCTTTAGAAGCTAAAGAGTAAGGAAAGTTTAACTGAAAAGTTGTCCCATCTGGATATATAGGTTTGTCACAATGACTTTTGGACAAGCAATTTACAACTACTGATCACTTCAAGTATGAACATGGTGAGGTCTTGTCCAGCATGGGCTGTCAACTGTTCAGCTTCACTCGAACCTTTCCTCTTGTGTATCAAGATCCGATGGTTTCATATCCAGAGATGGCAGGGAGCTTTTGCTTTAGATAGTCGACCTTGTTCTTAATTAAGCATGGTATTGCCCCTGTGAAATTTGGGGAAGTCTCTTTAGGTGAGTGCATGAAAAGGTAAACCCCTTTGCATCACCTTATGGATTACGATGACTCCATGTGCCACCACTTTAAGGGCAATAGAGACTTCTGAGCTTTTATCTATTTGACAATTCTGGAGTTCTAGACCCCTGGTATGGCTGGTAATATTTTCTTTTGTATACCAGTGCGCTATATTCAACTGATTTGGCCATATCATGTTTACTAATGCAAATGTTTCCCATTGTCTGCACCAAAGTTGTCAAAACAGCTAGTACTATACCACCACCACCACCCAAAAAATCCTTTAAGTGAAGGTTTGTTTTGTTTGTTGTTGCAATACAAGCCAATTTTCTGACCTGCAAATGTTCCTAATAAGAAGGCCTAAGGGTGACGCCAACATTGTGCATATTAACAAATGCTAACAAAATTGGGAAAAAATGTCCTAGATTTATGTCTTCCTGGAATTTCTGCAACTGAACAATGAGATATGATGAAAAACTTGAGGCAGGGTGTGACATTATTTTCTGCACTGCATAATGAATAAAAATACCACTATCACACTTCCCAGTGGGAATAAACAACAAAACTTGACAAAGCGCAACAACAAGGCCGAAACAGACGTTAAGTTATTACACTACTTAAAATCGCTCGAAAATACACGTACTTTCAGCATGCTGAACAAATTCAACTAGAAACGACCTATGCCGGCGATAACGTACTTAGTCAGTCTTAGCTGTAACGTATAAACTTATTACTGGATTACTCAGCCGTAAAAAGGCCAGAGAAAATGGTATCAATTCAACTTTGTTTGCAAAATACAGCACCCAAAATTACAGTCCCAAGCCTGCCAATGATATCTAGTGCTTATCGAATCACTCGTGTTACATTTGTTGTTGTTCCTTGTACAGAGCGGGATTTTACGGTATTCGTAAAGGCTTAAGAAGAACCTTACATTTGGCTCTCCGTTTAACATTTTTTTCTGTGTACGTCTGCTTGTGTAATAACAAAGGACAAGCACTGGGCCCTATTTTATATATTGCGGTATAGGCCTATATCTGTATCATTTTATATATTAAATGGCAGTATTGGCTGCTTATAATGAATGCAGAAAGACCAAAAATATGGAATGTAGACTTTTTGTACAGTTTTTATCTTGACTTCATTTTTCTTCAATGCGTTTTGCCCGTTGCACGCTGCCCTGTTCACGTGACGTTTTAGCGCGTCCAGGCACAACTGGAAAATTCTCTGCACAAGCAATGGCTTGCGGGCACTCGCTTCCCATCTTTTTTTTATCCTTCTGATATCTATATTTGTACTTGCGTGTTGCATTTAGAATTCATAATTTGAAATTCAATGTTTCTGATTTTGAATGTTCTACAAGTACACACACGGATTCAAAATGTCTGCGCCTGGGACGTTATCAATTTTTCTCCGCGCGGAGAATGAGCACTTAGTGCTCTAATTTCTATGTATATCTAGGCGGTTTTTTTTTCGGGGTGTGCGCATCACGTCATGCATTCCATGTAAACGCACGTATTGGTGTATGGCGTCTTTGCGCAGGGCAGTGTAAGGAAACGTAAACTACGGTTAGAATAATGGACTACTTGAAGTCTCACCGAAGGACGGACTGCAGTTTCCATGTAAAAACACGTCCTCTCTCGTTCCCGCTCGTTGGGGTACTGTCAGCTGCGATGGATGGTTTTTCTGTGGGAAAGCAAAGCCATTAGCTGCAACGCGTTTTATTTGCACATCAGTAAACCACCTTTAAATGAGTCCAAAAGAATGCCAAAAGTGCAAATCATAAACATTTAGGGATGGCACCCACACTACGTCAAACAAAACCACATCGTAATCACGTTGGTTAATACACACAACCATGCTTAATCTCATCACCGGACCATTGTTTATCAATATCATATCGTGCTTCCAGCCTATGAAATTATTTTATTTCATTAAAAAGTTTATTTACTCTTGTTACCTTCAATTGCTCCTTCCATTTCAAATCTTGCATGGGGCATATTAAAGTTGCTGAATTGGTCAGAGTCAAATTGGAATTGGCGAGGGGTTGACTCGATTCCAAGTCGATCACGCCCCACTGCTTAATAGGACTTGAAATACGAAGCAACCCACAGTCACACTACTACTCCAGTTTAATGCCAGTCACCAAGTTAAGAAGTATCCTTCTATTTCATGAGCCAAAGCCACACATGCAGCCGCTTTTATTCCCCTGTAGATAAAAATTCAACGGTACCGCCAAGCCACTCTGAAGACTAACATGTAAATGTTATGTGGCAGTAAATAAAGATGTGGGCTCTTCCAGTTGTCAACAAACATTTTGATAGAACTGTAAAACTAAAAGGTGTTGATGCTTGTAGGATAATGTACTGAATAATAAACAATTAGGGCTCAGCTGGTACTCATGGTGGTGGTGGAGTGGCGCGTAGATGAAGCGGTTTGGGCAAAGTGGTAAATGGGCAGGTGACTAACATCCGATGCAGGAATCGAGATCTTCTCCATTACACTTCGCAGTAGCATTGGGAGAGGGGTTTGATATCTTTGGGTTTATATATAATTCGTTGTTGAAGCTTCTTTCCAAATTAGTAAAAAAATCCAATTTCAATCGGTAACAGTCGGTGTGACTTTACTTTAACTGTTCATGCTGACATGGACATTAATTCCACAGCACTTCGCCGCAGTTCTGACAAAACCTATATCTTGAACGGTGGTCGGAGGCGCCGAGGTTTGCCGGAGTTTGTGGCTGCTGGTGCGCTGTTCGAGTACAACAAGAATAGTGATCATCTCAGATCCAAGGGGCCGCTCCGAAGGGATTTGGATTTTCTGGTAAGAAATTTTAATCTTGATCACTGTTAATAGGGTGAGATTATAGGCACACAGTTACAACGCTGGTAACTTACCAAAACTGGCTGCCTCTATGAAAAAAAATTGCCAGCCTTTCAGCGTACAAAAATCCAAAAACCGCAAAGTTTTCAAAAGCTGTCGAATTCCTCTTCGAATTTTCAATGCATGTATTGGAAAAGCTTCAAACCAGCTTATATAAGCAGCTTAGGACATGTACTTGTCATCATGAACATGAGACATGATGCTATAGCATTGACAGGCGCAACGAAATAAAGAAGAGAATGGCGTACAGGACATTGGTGCCTAAAGGCCATTAGGGAGCTTAAACCGGCCTTGTTTTTAGGGAGAAACTGTCATAATAAATACAGACTTTGTGCAACCACTGGGAAAGATCAATTGTCATTTTCGCAATTTTGCTAAAAGTATTCTTTTCTTTCTGTTTTTGGCTTTTTGGTAATTTTGCTCATTTAGTTTATGCACGTTTCTTCCACTCTCAACTTTGTACCTAAGCAACTTTGGATTTTCACTAAACATATACGAAAGAAGGACTCTTATGCCTAAATGGTTCTTGCACAACGACGTCATGATGACGTCATCAACTTATTTATTATTGACGTTTCAATATTTAATTCTTTCCATTGACTTTCTAGTTTTTCAACAATATCGAAATATAATCAAAGTTACACCAACGAAAGAACAAAAATAAATATACTAAAATAATTATGTCGCGATGACGTTATCAAGTGATTTGTTATTATTTTTTCAATATTTAAAGATCCATACAAAATCCATACAAAATCAACCGGTAAGTGGCAGAGTGAAATTTGGTCTTCAATTCATCTTGTGTGGGTCAAATCATGTGACCCTTCCTTCCGGTCGAAACCGGAAGTGGGCTTATTGTTTACAAGTGGTAATGGGTATCCATTTGCTTTCAACGGTGTTTGTCGATGGGGCATAGTTGTTTTTTCAAAATATCTACTGATGACGTCACGTAATTGTCAAGTGCCCTCAATTCTGAAGAATGAATATTTAATACATGTCTCTGATGAAATTTGTTGGAATCAGCTGAGAATTGATGTGGTTGATGATCTTTACCCACTTGACACATGTGTGAAATTTGGGGCCGATAACTGCATCAGACCGGAAATTATAATAAAAAGTCCTTTTATTCTTCAAAACTCGGTAAAAAATCAACTGTAACAGATTTAAGCACAAATTGTTCATTAGGTGATAGCTATAACATTGAAGTCAACTGCATAAGTGGTGTACGTATCACACAGATGAAGTACCGACGACAAAAAAGCCCTTACATTATTTGCAAACTCGAACTTTCCGTTCGAATAATGTGCATTGGCTACTGTGTGCGCGGACGCGTAATACCTGCCTGTAACATAGGCATCAGGCAGTGCGTAAGGCATATACTCAGGAGTTGCCAAATTCCCGAGCTCAGGTGTTGAGAGCAGATCGCATTATATGGACCGCCAAAAGGGACTTTTTTTTAAAAATCTCTAATCTGCGCTCTTTCCGCGATTACAATAATGTTTCGTATTGTTTTTTGCATTGTACATGTCTCATTGGGTTAAAACCTTGCAGATAGTTCGGAAAGGAAGATTTATGAATGGGGATTGGCCATTTGATGCCAATTTCATTAGCAGACGAGTAACGTGACATTAGAGGTGCATTCTTTAAACTACTTTATCTCCTGAAGTGTATGTCCTTTGGGTTGAAGTTTGGCATGTACGTAGAAAAGGAAGTGTTTTAGAGAAAAACTGACGTCACGTGATGATGAGATCATGAGAAAGATGATCATGTCATGTGACAATAAAGGTGCACTCTTCCAAGCATTATTTCTCTTGAATGCATGTCTGATTAGGTTGAAACCTTGCTTATATCTTGGAAAGGTGGTGCTTGGGTTAAATATTGATATGATGTGATGATGACGTCATCATCAAATTACAAGCCACGTGACATCAAAAGTGCACTTCATAAATCTCAATATCCACTGGGGTCCAAATAGGTTCAAACTTTGCAGTTATCTTGAAAGGGAAGTGATTAAGGTGGCTATTGACCTCAGGTGATGATGATGTCATCAGATGACAAGTCACGCGACATTAAAGGTGCATTATTTAAAGTCCTATATATCTCCGGAAATACATATCCAATCGAGTTGAAATTTTGCAGATAAGAAGAAAAGGAAGTGTTCTACACGAATATTTACCAGATGAGAGAGTGACGTTATCAGATGAGGAGTCAAATTACATTGTACATGAACTCTGTAAATCATGCTATTTCCAGACGTGTATGCCTGATTCGGTTGATACCTTGGACCCGAATGGTTGTGATGAAATAATTATGCTGTCCGGTTTGTGAAGTAGATTGGTTGTTCAAATTAGCAAACTACTGCGAAAAGGCCCCCTGTTTTGTTGGCAAACTGACAGATGAGCTCTAGTTTTGGATTCTTCCTCTTCTTCTTCAGCTCAAAAATCCCTTTGTTTGTGCACGTTTATTGTTTTCACGACTTTAGTGCTTTTGCAACTTTGGATCTTCATCAGACTTGTACCAATGAAGGGCCGTTATCCACAGATGGTTTTACAACAATGACGTCATGGTGACGTCATCAAGTGACTTATTATTCATGTAGGGAGATCAGTAATGAGTAATTCATTAGGTCTGTACTTTCTTGCGAACGGATTCGCTGTTAAACCTGTCATGCGGACTTGCAAAATGTAGGGGCCCCCAAAGAGGTCGGGTGACCCGACACCAGATGGGTGGCTTCGTGATCTGGAAACATATGTGCGCCTGGTTGGCCTCTCCGAGGAGGAAAAGGTATATGCAGCCCCCCTGACTTTTTGGGTGGAATCGCAATAAAAGAGGTTCTTTATAGCCCACTGGAGGAACGAAGGACGCTCCCTAAATTAGTGGCTTTGTTGTGCCGGAGAGTCTGTTCAGTCTCTCACTGGTGCTCTGCACGGTAGAACCCAGTTGGCAGGGGAAAGTCTGACTGATTTCAGTCATGCTCTTTGCGTTTGTATGGCCGCATGGAAGCCACTGCTGTTGGTGAGCCCGATCGAAATGCACTAGCGCGATTGCGCAACAGCGCTACTGAAACAACGTTACGCCGCGTAAGCTAACCTTTGATCACGAAGAGCTGTTTTTCTTTGCACGACGGGGAAATGCCCATAGGACTGTTTGTAGTATTGTAAATGGTGTTTCAAGACCAAATTTTCCTCCTATACCCTCCTGACTAAAAAATTGACATCTCTAAAAAATAAAAGTGAAACACTCACCCTCTACCTCCTATACCTACCCAACCCACCCTAAAACGCACCCACAACTCGCACAACTCACAGCACCTTGGGACAACCCACCCCCTAAAACGCACGCACAACTCGCAGTACCTTGGGACAACTCACAACTCACACCCCATAAATAACAACTCGCTGTCTTATGCCCACAGTGTTTGCTTGTGATAAAGATAACGCGGTAAGTTTTACCTCATTAATATTTAAAGAACTTTCGATTATTAATATTATCACTTGAATCAAATGTTACATTAATAATACAGTTTATTATTAAATAAATATTTCAACAACTAAATGTTGTCAACAACGCAAAAGAGAAAAACCCCTCAGTGAATTCAAACTTAAAGTAAAGAGCGGGGAATACATCACGTATTGCTATCCGTGTAGAGCAAAACGTTGCAAATGTCTTAATTGTAAACATGGCATTGATAAATACAAATGTCCGAAGTGTCGTTCCGTTTTCCCGCACGAGAAAACAAAGCAGAGATGTCCAGATTGCCACGATGCCCTTTTTTGTCCAATTGTTATTTTTGTAGACCTAAAGTGATATTACTTTAAATAAATAACTTTAGCAAATGAAGTTATAAAAACGATGGTAAACAAGAAATATATATTGCAACTGATTGTCACGAATCAAAATTGTAAAGTCCTAAACGTTATATATGGACCTTTTTGATTCAAATAATCTCGTTAGAGAAGAACCTGTAACGTAATGAGAAGTGGTTTTTGGTATTGACCTATATACTATCGCTACAATAACGAAACTACCAACTTTTCATTACAACTCCAGATAATGCCCGACGAAACACCGATTTTTGTAATACTCCACAACTATGACGCGCATCTCATTTTGCAAGAAGCGGCCACGTTTGAAGGCAATCTTTACACAGACTTGATTACATGCATTCCTAAAAATAGTGAAAAATGCGTTTCATGTATGCGATTATAGACTCATTTTATGGCATCGTTGTTGGATAACATTGTCAAAGTGTGTCCAAAGGACAAATTCGATCACATCACTAAGCTCGATTAAAAAGGTTTACCTACACAAAAGGATTGTACCCGTACGAATATTTGGACTCGTTTGAAAAATTCACTGAAACGGAACTTCCGCCTCAAGAAAAATTACAGCTCACTAAACAGATAAGTGTCACTGATGAAGAATATGCCCCTGCCCAAAAAGTGAGCACCACGTTTTAAATCAAATCAGACACTTTGCATTTAGCAGACGTGTTTCAAAATTTTAGAAATACGTGCTATGGCAATTATAGCCTCGATCCCTCAAATTACTACACGTCTCCAGGACTTTTTTGGGGGTGCGTTGTTAAAACACAGTCCAGCTCAACTCGAGCTATTAACAGACACTGACAAACACTTGCTTTTTGAAAAAGCTTAACGAGGAGGCATCTCTAGCGTAGGTGGTAAACGTTACGCCAAAGCCAATAACGAGCACTTGTCTGATTACGACCCGAGTCTCCAACATCGTACATACTTTATTTGGATGCAAATAACTTATACGGATGGGCCACAAGTCAATGTTTACCATTTTCAAACTTTAAATGGGTTGAAGAACCAACAATGGGTCACTATGGGTATATGCTCGAGGTCGATCTGAACGTTAAGTTTGAGTTATACGATCTTTTCAACGAATTTCCTTTGGCTCCGGAAACAAAAAATTAAACTCGATCGTTTTAGGCCGCAACAAAAATTAATGCTCCAAAACAAACCCATAAAAGTTAAAAGGTTCATTGCTACGTTTGTGAAGAAGTGACAAGGTTCACTTGGAAAGGGAGGAGTCGCTCAAAAGGGTAACACAACAACTCTATGGCAGCGGTTAAACTGATGAGCAGGATGGTTTAATGAAGAAACTGTCTGTTTATTATACCCAGATAATTAGAAACAGGGGGTAGTGACTTGCAATTGGCCTGGATACAGTAGTAATCTTGGGGAAACTGTGATTTGTGAACGGAATGGTGGAGATGAAACCGGTGATGAGGTCTTGGAAATACATGGAACAGGAAACCGTGGTGACTGGGGAATAAAAAGAAATAAATACTAATAAATTAACCGGAATACACGTACATGTGCCCACTAGACGACAAAATAATTGTACATGTAACGTTGCAACAATTGTCCCCGATTAAGGCTAAGGTTTGTACTCTAAACTCCTCTATTTTACATACTAACACAAGATTCACCATACGTTCTTATACTATAAACACCAAAGAACATAAGGCTGTACTCACAATTGTCAGCAACGCACGGTAAGGGCAAATCTGGAGGTATTCTGATTGGAAATGTGCTTGTTAAACCTGATTTTAGAACGGAATGTACGGTGCGAGAATGAGCAAACTACTGAGAGCGCCCTACCAATTATTGCGCGGTCAGAAGACAGGGACTTTCTTACAGCCGCCCCCACATTTGGGTACTAAATGTGAAGCCAAGAAAGTCTTAAGTTAGTGTTCAGTCTGTGGATGGTCCTCAGACGGGCAGTTGTCCTCGTCCTTGCATTCTGGCAGACGAATCAGGCGGGCAAATGGTCTGGTGTACACCTTGTAACGGACTCGGACCTTGGCTGCTCTCACACGTCCATCAGTTCCAGGGTGTGTCTCGCATATCTTCCCTACTTGCCACTGAGCTCTAACCAGCTGGGGGTCGACGACCACGACGACGTCTCCACAGGCCAGGTCTCTGGATTCAGTGTGCCGCTTTTGCCGACTCTGTAGACTGGGAAGGTAGGATTTGATGAAGTGAGCCCAGAACTGGTCAGCGAGCACCTGACTATGGCGCAATTGTCGCCGTCCCATGGATTCTTTGGAGGTGTAGACGACCTGTGGAAGGCTAGGATCTAGCCGCCCCATCAGAAGCATGTTTGGGGTCATCCGATCAACGTCAGCAGCATCTGAAGAGACGTAACCCAAGGGTTTTGAGTTGAGAATCCCCTCGACTTCAGCTAGGACGGTTCGGAGAACTGGCTCTGTGACCGACTGGTCTCCCAAAGCAGCTCTGAGTCCAGCCTTGACCGACTTCACCTCTCTCCCAGGAGCCGCCGAAGTGGGGAGCATTTGGCGGGTTAAACTGGAATCGCACCTTTTGTTTGGAAAGCTGTTGGCTTAGATCTGGAGCCATGGAAGCAAAGGCACTTCAGAGTTCTGCTTCACCCTTGAAGTTGGTCCCGCAGTCAGACAGGATATCATATGGTTTACCCCTTAGGAAGGTGAAACGGCGAAAGGCCATCAGGAATGCATCTGTGTCTAAGCTCTCCAGCAAATCCAGGTGTATGGCACGTGTGGTCATGCACTTGAAGATGACTCCCCATCTCTTCTCTGTGCGTCGACCAATATTAACTGTCATTGGCCCATAGCAATCAACGCCCGTTGAGAAGAAGGCTGGCTTAAAGAGACGGAGACTGGAAGGGGGCAGGTCTGCCATTTTGGGAACTGTTGGTTTACCGTGCCACTTGCAGCAATCGTTGCACTGGCACTGGTGCTGACGAATTGCCTTTCGGCCTCACAGGATCCAGAATTTCCGCCGTATTTCGGCAAGAACACGTTCAGCTCCAGGATGAAGTAGGCGCTGATCGTAGTCTCCGATAAGAAGCTTGGTGATATGATGCTTCGGATCAAGAATGATTGGGTGCTTAACTTCGTGCGGGAGGTCCACTGCCTGTCGCAATCGGCCTCCCACTCTGATCAGTCCAGAGGTTTCATCATGCTCAGGGCTGAGCTGTGCTAATCTGCTCCCAGAAGGCAACTGCTTGTTCTGCATCAGAGCATGGGCTTCCTGTTGGAATCAGTCTACTTGTACCTGAAGCAAAAGTTTGGTCTCGATGGCTTCTTCCCTCTCAACCAGTGTTGAAGGAGATATGTCAGTAGTTGCTGCTGCGTCATGAAGCTCCTTGAAAGCCCGGAGAGGCCACTCCAACTGCGATACTGTCCTGGGTTTGGCAACTGGGGCTCTTTCACGGTGATCGCACCACAGTAAGTTACTCCCTTCAGTTCTACGGTGTCTTCCGGTTCGTCGACCAAGGGGCTTGCCGGCCAGCAATGAGGAGGTAAGGACAGAAAGGATGGGCCATTTCTCCATCTTTGTTCATTAGAGAGTTCAGACACGGTCTTACCCCGAGTGACGTCATCAGCAGGGTTGTTGGCTGTGTCAACATAACGCCAATTCTCTGGATTGCTCAGGGACTGTATCTCTACAACTCGTGTCCAGACAAACACCTTTTATCTGCAGGAGTCGGCTTCAGCCAGCGTAGTACTGTAGTGGAATCACTCCACAGGGTAATCTTCTGGATGGAAAGGGTCAACTCCTTTCTGAGCAAATCTGCCAACTGTGCACTGACCAGTGCAGCAGAAAGTTTCAACCTTGGGATGGAAAGTTGCCGCTTGGGAGCTACCCTGGAACGTGAAACGATGAAACTAGTATGGATGCTTCCTTTGTGACCTTCAGTGCGCAGGTAGGCGACCAAGCCATAGACTCTTTCTGAGGCATCACTGAAGATGTGGACTTCTCGGTTGGTCGTCTTGGTGTCAACTTCAGGTGGTGTGTAACACCTTGGCAGTCGAAGCTTTGGTAGGTCAGCCAGTTCCTGTTCCCATGTGTGCCATCTGGTGAGGATATATCCAGGCTCTATTGGGTCATCCCAGGTTCTCTTTGACTTCCACAGATCGAGGACGATTACCTTAGCTCTTGCAGTGAATGGTGCAAGGAAACCAATTGGATCATACTGGCTGGCCATGATTTTGTAGACAGTTCTTAGGTTGAGCATTTGGTAAGCAATGGGTCGGTGCTTGTAGCCAAGGTCATCTGCATTGCACTGCTACTGCAGTCCAAGTGTGGCCACGGGTGTAGCACTCTGACCAAAGACATGCCAAAGGTCAAATCCGTCAGATCTGGCAGCAGCTGGCAGATCTGCCACCACTGAGGGGATATTGCTTGCCCATTGGCGAATGTTAAAGCCACCTGTTGCAAGCAGTGTGCGTATTTTCATGACCAGTTCTTTAGCTACTTTGGCTGAAGGCAGACAGTCCAGGAAATTGTCTACATAAAAGGATCGTTGGACAGCACGTGCGACCTCTTCGTTGCCCTTTTGGTGGTTGAGTACATGCCTTTGCAGGGCAAATGAGGCGCAGCAGGGGCTACAGGTTGTGCCGAACGGAAGAACCTGCCACTCGTAGACATCAGGCTTAGATGCTTTGTCCATGTTCCGCCAGATGAATCTCAAGAGGGGCTTTTTCAGCGGGTAGGAGACGTATCTGGTGGTACATTGCTTGGATATCCCCAGATATTGACACAGTGTGCTGCCTAATTCTGAGGAGGACTCAAAGGAGGGATGCTCCATACTTGGGTCCGGGTAGGAAATGGTTGTTCAGCACCTGTCCATCATGTTCGAATGAGCAGTTGAACACCAAACGTGGCTCATCGCTGGTTTCAACAATGCGATATGGAAAGTACCACGACTCCTCAGTCTACTGGGCTTCTGCATCACTAAGGACTCTCACATAGCCTGCATCAAGTAGCTTCTGGATTTGCTCTTTGTGGATCCTAGCAAGGTTAGGCTGTTTCTTGAGTTGTCTCTCTGTATGCTTTAGGTTTGGGAAAACTGCTTCTTTGCCAGCATGGAAGTGGGTTCCATCATTCCTGCGCAAGAGGGATGTGGCATAGCGCAGAACTCCACCTTCTTCAATGTGAACTGTTTTTGCTTCAAGCAGTTCCACAGCATACTGGTTCTCCTTGGAACGGGTTACAATCTTCTCACTAGTGTAAGGGATCACATCGGCCTTCCACAATCTCTCAACTTGCTGCATAAGGTCATGGTTCTCTTGACAAATGGTAATCTTGAAGCACTTCTGCTCACTGAACTGTTCCTTCAGGACTCCAGCTGGTCCCTGAAGTGTCCAACCCGATTTGGTGCATACAGCCACTGGTGCTCCACTGGGGCCGAATTTTATAGGTTGCTGTGGGGTGATTAGGTCAGAGTAGTCAGAGCCAATCAGGATCGAGGGAGTTGCGTTGCTGATCAGAGGCAGTGCAACTCCACGTAAGTGGGGTCAACGCTTTTGAAGAGCTGTAACTGGATAGGTATATTCTGACAGGCATAAACTGTCAGCGGTGAAAGCTCCTTTTATGTTGTACCTGGTGTCATGATGTTCCCTCGTGGACACTTGGAAATGGACCGATTGCCCTTCACATTGGAAAGGCAGTTGTTGAACTGTGGATAGGAGAATATGGTCTTTCTTCGCAGTGAGGTTCAGTTGCTGAACTGCATGGTTGAGCACCATTTTTCTCATGGAACCATCGTCAAGCACAGCATGTGTTTCAAGTTTGCCAGCAGGACCACGGAAAGTGATTGGAACAACCTTTAACATGACATTATGGGTACGCTCCTTGCCCCTTGCCCCTTGCTGAATGGCGTCATGCAGTATAGTCAAGTGGATCTCCTTGCAGGTGTTGCATGGTTTTCTCAATGTACACTGCTCAGGTTTATGGGTGCGCCCACATTTCCAGCATCTGGACTTTTTCTTCAGCCATTTGATTATTTGCTGGTTATTGAGTGCCTTGAATTCAGTACAACCATTAAAGTAGTGGTCATGGTTGTTGCAGTGTGGACAGAAGGCTTTATGTTTGTCCTTTGATGGTGACTGTTGTGAAGGTAACTTTCCAGTTATCTGTTTTCTGTCATCAGCCATGAAAACAGCGGCAGGCTGATTCCCTTTATTGCGGGGAAACTTGTCTTTCCTCTCTTGTCTGAGGTTATCTTCTTTGTAGACTGTTGCTGCTTGACCAGCGATCCGCTTTGCTCGTGACTGTACTTGCAACCAGTCAGCAAGATGGTTTAGGGTACAGGTTTGGTCGGAGTCTGCTTTCAGAATGCCCCGATTGATGCAGCG